>JABXJD010000394.1:0-65000 GCA_013375575.1 Percina caprodes
CTCAATAAGGGCAAAAAACTGATAATTGTTTGTATGTAAAGGTCGTCGGAGAGAGAGACAATCACACTGAAAAGCATTCAGTGTGATTGTCTCTGTGGCTGTGGAGGAATATCTGCTGTCTTCACCCCAACGTGGTCCCTGAGATCCTGCACAGGGCCCGGGGTCGGAGAGGCCCATCTGGACGCTACTGTAACCCCGCCGTGATGCTCCAGTGGACAGAAGAGGACATGGGACGCCTGCAGAGGTAACGGGACTGTATGTGCACAATCAGCGGAGCGGGGGACAAGGACAGCTGGGTCATGTCTTCCAGGGACAGCACGGGAGTTTGAAATGTTTCCCCACGGACGCTGGGATGACTTTCAAAAATGTTACAAAAACTCTTAAAAAGTGACAAAAACATCGTAAAGGGATAAAAACTTCTAAAAAGTGACGAAAACATCATAAAGTGACAAAAACATCGTAAAAAGGGATAACAACTTCTAAAAACTGACATAAACTTCAAAACGTGACAAAACATCGTAAAAGTTGTTGAAAAGGGGTGAAACATGCCCCCCCTCCCTCGTCTCAGTGGGAATTACACCTAGTTGGCCTTAGAGCGACGTACAAAGAGATAATTTGGGCCTAAATTGGACATATTTCTCAAATGTCTCGTGAAAACACACCTAAAGTCACTTTTTCTTGGTGTTTGAAATGAGTTTGGTTCACAAAAGTAGCGTAAAATATGATAAAATACTACATAAATGTCTAAAATGACATTGTGTAATATTGCTTTTTATTCCAGTTTCTAAAATTGGAGGATATTTCTGCATAGAGTACTTTTACTTTTAATACTTTAAGCACATTGTCCTGATGATACTTGCATACTTTTACTTAAGTAACATGTTCAATGCAGGACTTTTACATTTTCACAGTGTGGTATTAGTACTTTTACCAAAGTAAAGGCTCTGAATACTTCTTCTTCCACTGCTGGTAGTTGCTCTTTAACCCTTGTGTTGTCTTCCTCAAACATGAAAAACTATTTTTCAACACTATTATCGCTTTTCTGACATTTTTGTCACTTTTTCAGTGTTGTGGGTGTTTTTTTGAGTTTTTTCCAAAGTTATTTGAGATTTCTAATGTTGACATTTTCAGCTTATTTCAAAGGCCAATTTTTTTGTGATGAAAAAACTGAAAATGGGTCAAATTGACCCGAGGACAACATGAGGGTTAAGATAGCGATAGAGAATTAAGTGAAGTGATTCCTTCAGAGTGAACCCAGTGAATGTGACATGTTAACCCTTGTGTAGTCTTCCAATCCTCCATTTTGTCTTTTCCGATGTTTTTGTGCTTTTTCTTTTTATGTTTTCTTTTAAAATTCATAGCCAATTAATCTACATTTTTAATGACATTATACAAGCGGCGAAATGGGTTTCCTCATGTGGGGGGCTGGCGTCTCCCTTAGAGATCGGGTGAGAAGCTCAGTCCTCCGAGAGGAGCTCGGAGTAGAGCCGCTGATCCTTCACGTCGAGGAGCCAGTTGAGGTGGTTCGGGATCTGGTGAGGATGCCTCCAGGGCGCCTCCCTAGGAGGTGTTCCAGGCACGTCCAGCTGGGAGGAGGCCTCGGGAAGACCCAGGACTAGGTGGAGGGACGTCCAGCTGGGAGGCCTCGGGGAAGACCCAGGACTAGGTGGAGAGATTATATCTCAACCTGGCCTGGGAACGCCTCGGGATCCCCCAGTCGGAGCTGGTTGATGTGGATTGGGGAAGGAAAGTTTGAGGTTCCCTGCTCGAGCTGCTGCCCCCGAGACCCAGCACCGAATAAGAGGATGAAGATGGATGGATGGATGGATGGATGGATACAAAAACAATTCATTTCTCTTTTTTTCATTCATATAACTAATATCTCAACTTTTCCACGGTGTTTTAACTGTTTCTGTGCTGTATTCTTTTAAACTGTGAACTTTGCACGTAATGTCGGACCACAGCGTACTGGGGTCCGACATTGCGTGCAACCTGTTGGGTGCTAACGCTAGCAGGAGGATAAGTCGGTGTAGGCAGCACCGATTGGTTTCATTTTTCTCTCTACGGACAAACCTCGACATTAAAAAAATAACAGAGCGATGTTAAAATCGACCGGATTTCTCCTTTAACCCTCATGTTGTCCCTCGGGTTAACTTCATCACAAAAAAATGGGCCTTCGAAATAAGCTGAAAATGTCAACATTAGAAATCTCAAATAACTGGGAAAAAACTCAAAAGCACCCACATCATTGTTTTTGTATAATGTCATAAAATTTAAGTTAATTGGCTATGAATAAAAAAAGAAAATGTAAGAAAAACGTAAAAAAACGTAACGAAAGAAAAACAACAAAAACATCAGAAAAAGAAAATATGACGGATGATTGGAAGACAACACAAGAGTTATATGAATTGAATTAAATAAATGCTATATGGGTGTGCAGAACATGTAGACTGATGAATATAAATATACCAAATCTAATATATATATATATATATATATATATATATATATATACAGTTTGGAGTATAAATATCCATATTTAACCCTTGTGTTGTCTTCCCGTTAACCATGAAAAAAGGTTTTTTTTCAACACTATTATTGCTTTTTCTGACATTTTTGTCACTTTTTCAGTGTTGTGGGTGTTTTTTTTTAATGTTGTTTCCAGTTAAGTTATTTGAGATTTGTAATATAGACATTTTCAGCTTATTTCAAAGCCCATTTTTTGTGATGAAAAAACTGAAAACGGGTCAAATTTGACCCGAGGACAACATGAGGGTTAACCAAATTTGACCTTTTTCACGGTTGCCGGAAGACAACACAAGGGTTAACCTGTAGATTTTCTCCGTGCAGTTTTTCCTCCACGGTAAGAAACGTGAACTGTCTCCATTGAAGACAATAAACAACGAGCGCAGCATGAGACCTACTCCGCCCACCAGGACTCTGAGCATGAGACCTACTCCGCCCACCAGGACTCTGAGCATGAGACCTACTCCGCCCAACAGGACTCTGAGCATGAGACCTACTCCGCCCAACAGGACTCTGAGCATGAGACCTACTCCGCCCAACAGGACTCTGAGCATGCATGAGACCTGCTCCGCCCACCAGGACTCTGAGCATGAGACCTACTCCGCCCAACAGGACTCTGAGCATGCATGAGACCTACTCCGCCCACCAGGACTCTGAGCATGAGACCTACTCCGCCCACCAGGACTCTGAGCATGAGACCTACTCCGCCCACCAAGACTCTGAGCATGAGACCTACTCCGCCCACCAGGACTCTGAGCATGAGACCTACTCCGCCCTCCAGGACTCTGACGAACACCGGCAGCTCCGAGCCGGGAGGGTGGAGGTTCCACTCACTGCAGCCCGCCGCTCGCTGGCTCTGGAAGATGAAGACGAATAACTCAAAATATAGATCCAGGAAGGAATGCATACTCGAGGAGCCCTGAAGCGCAGGGTCGAAAGAGAAGTACACATTTAATTATGAGTTATCTCAGGAGAGAAATCTACAGAGAACTGCAGGTGAGGAAATGCAGATAGACTGAGAATGGGAGTAAAATGGAAGAGGAGGAAGCGCCTGTGGGGGCGTGAAGGTGATGAGAGCCTGCAGAGAGAGGAGAGGGAACCCAAAATGGGAGAGAAGAGCAGATGGTACTGTATCTCTCTTCACAGATAGCATCACATTACCACCAAATTTAATCTAATCTCCACAAAGCTGCGACAGATCCGTGTGGATACGGCCGAGGGGCCGGCCGTCCGGCCGTCCGAGGGGCCGGCCGTCCGGCTCGTCTCAGTGAAGGAGAACGTTGTTCCGTTCATCTCGTCCTCCGGCAGCCCCCCCGGCCTCAGATCGGAGCCGGCGATGAGATGGCATTGAGACGGCTGCTGAGCTAACAGAGCAGCTTCTGTCATCGGACACCGAAGAAGAGAGGAGGAGGAGGAGGAGGAGGAGGAGGAGGAGGAGGAGGAGGAGGAGGAGGAGGAGGAGGAGGAGGAGGAGAGAGACGAAGGCTCGGACATTCTGATGTAGCAGAATCACACTGCTGATGGAAATGTATGGTAGTTAGTCAAGAAATTCTGTTTAACCCTCATGTTGTCTTCATGTTGTCCTCATGTTGTCTTCATGTTGTCCTCATGTTGTCTTCATGTTGTCTTCATGTTGTCCTCATGTTGTCCTCATGTTGTCTTCATGTTGTTTTCATGTTGTCCTCATGTTGTCTTCATGTTGTCTTCATGTTGTCCTCATGTTGTCCTCATGTTGTCCTCATGTTGCCCTCATGTTGTCTTCATGTTGTCTTCATGTTGTCCTCATGTTGCCCTCATGTTGTCCTCATGTTGCCCTCATGTTGTCCTCATGTTGTCTTCATGTTGTCTTCATGTTGTCCTCTTGTTGTCTTCATGTTGTCTTCATGTTGTCCTCATGTTGTCCTCATGTTGTCTTCATGTTGTCTTCATGTTGTCCTCATGTTGTCCTCATGTTGTCTTCATTTTACATGTTCAAAATAAACTACAACTAACTAACTAAAATAATCACTTTGGAACCTGCATCAACCGTATTAAAAAATTATAGGACACCCTATGCATGGACATATATATTATATATAAATATTACATATTTCAGCAAAACATGTCTCTGCATATTTTTTTTACATATTTAACAAATCAACAGTGACAAACAACACACTGAGCCAAGAAGGCGTCCTAGGGCCAACAACATAATATATATAATAAACTGATTTAATAATTAACAGATTAATTCAATAGTTGACAACCAATAGGTTCGTCTTTGCAGCTCGAGTTATTAAAGTTGATCTTTATACCGGCACACACACCTGTTTCTGTTGATATTTTTAGGGACGTGTGCAAATGCAACAAACTGCTAACGTCTCAGTTTGTGCGATGCTGCAGCACAAATCCCAGATCCAGCAGCAGTCTGCTGTCGTTAACGGACTGTCAGTCCAACGCAGCATAATGGATAATTTCAGGCGCACGCCTCGCGTCTGCAGACAGTAAAATCCCAGCTGCGATGAAAAGAGGCGCGTTTTGCACATGTCACTTCTTTTGACATTGAAAAGGAAATGACCACAGATAACTATCTGAATTGCGTACCTTTTGTATTATCTCGAATCAATGCTTTCAGAGACAGAACGCCTTTTAAATTGAAAAATAAAAGTGGTATGTGGTACATTTTGTCTGGCATTTGCAGAACAAATACAAAAAAAAAGTATGTTTTAGATGCAAATTACACAGCCCAGCGGTCAGCGCTGGGGCCTTGCAGGCAGTCTGGATGTGTTCAGACTGCAGGTTGTGGTTTTACCAGACCCCGATGTTCTGTTCAGACGCTGGTAAACCGTCTGCGGTGGTTTCTGTGGAGAGACAGGAGTGAGTAAATGAATATGAACACATAAGAAGACTGCTCATCTTCAGGGTCATTATTGTATTTTGAGGTTGGACCAGAACAGGTTTCCATGGTTTCATTTTCAAAAAACACCATGTTGTTGTTGTACTGCACATTGCTGCAGATCCTGTTTTCACCCTGTGTGTTCAGGTCTCTGGTTTGTCTCCAGAGTGAGACATCTCTCTAGTTTTATCTCCAGAGTGAGACATCTCTCTAGTTTTATCTCCAGAGTGAGACATCTCTCTAGTTTTATCTCCAGAGTGAGACATCTCTCTAGTTTTATCTCCAGAGTGAGACATCTCACTAGTTTTATCTCAGAGTGAGACATCTCTCTAGTTTTATCTCAGAGTGAGACATCTCTCTAGTTTTATCTCCAGAGTGAGACATCTCTCTAGTTTTATCTCCAGAGTGAGACATCTCTCTAGTTTTATCTCCAGAGTGAGACATCTCTCTAGTTTTATCTCCAGAGTGAGACATCTCTCTAGTTTTATCTCCAGAGTGAGACATCTCACTGAGACAGGTAAAATAACTTTTTAAATAAAGTGACAAAAATGTGAAGAAAAAAAACACACAAATTTCAAAAGGCTCAGAAAAAGCCGACAAACGTTGAAACGTATTCAGATCTCGGTGTGAGTTGTGTGTCTGGAGCAGCGCGTCATCCTGACATCTATCACCTCGTTCTCATGTTCGCTTTGCTTTCATCGTTTCAACGCTTCCTGCTCTCCGTGGCAACGTAATGACAGAAAGCCGGGGGGGCTGAGCTGCTAATGGCCCGCATGACGGATATGATGAGCAGTAATTGTGTCATTAATTACGATAATGGGAATGCAAATATAATGTGTGTTAAAAGAAGAAGTTCTTTTATTAGGAATAACCCCTCGAGATATGGCTTCTTGTTTTCAAGGGGGTCCTTAAAGGCAAATATATATATATATATATATATATATATATATATATATATATATATATATATATACAGTACATTCACAATTAGACACAACAGTTAACAAAACAACTTGAGGGGACATAAAATTAAAAAAAATAGAAACATGCATCATAAACATACAAACATACTGACAAACAAAAGCTCTCCATCACACCCAAATCACCCATACACCCCCCCCTCCAACCAATAAATATTAGACAATAAACAGTTTTAATATAGACAGTTGAGAAAATAAATAATTAAAATAAATAATATAATAATAAGAATAGTATACATACAGTTTATACAAATACATACATACATACATACACATATTCATGTATACATTTGTACACACCTACATACATATGTATGTAAGAGGAGTCCAGTCTCAGACACACACACACACACACACACACCTGTCTGTTTCAAGGCTGCAGTACAGGTTTGAGCTTCACTGATGAAACCAACCTGGGCTGATGAAATGTTGAGAAATCACCACGGTGCGTTCAAATGAGACCACAAAAGTGTGAGAAATGGGTTTGTTTTGTAATTAGAAGCAGACAGGAAGACATTTTGAATGGAAATAGCTCGGTGGGAACCAAATCTCATTTATTTTGCCCAGAAACCAGTGAAAGTGACTTTAAAGGTCCAGTGTGAAGTTGTTCATTAACAAAAATGTGTCCTTTTTCACTCCCATCTCGTAAAATAGCGTCATATAACACGCTTGGTCGTCTCCTTTAGCGTCTTATAACACGCTTGGTCGTCTCCTTTAGCGTCATATAACACGCTCGGTCGTCTCCTTTAGCGTCTTATAACACGCTTGGTTGTCTCCTTTAGCATCATATAACACGCTTGGTCGTCTCCTTTAGCGTCATATAACACGCTTGGTCGTCTCATTTAGCGTCATATAACACGCTCGGTCGTCTCCTTTAGCGTCATATAACATGTACAGAAATGTGCAATGTAGTAGCACTAACATAATAGTATGCTTAATATAGATATATACAGTGTATTAACAGAATATATTACTATGAGAAAAGAAAAAACAGAATAAATATGTATATTCAGTTGTCCATAAAGACATATGTGTACAGTATATACAGCTATAATGCAGATCCACCTGTCCTCTGAGGAAGTACTCCACATTACCTCAGGATCCTTGGTTCACCGCTTATGACAATATTCGTGTTGACGATTATTAAATCTTTCACAGAGCGCTTCATTGCTATGCAGTGTATCGATTGTGAGAGTTTCTCAGTGTTATTAACTTGTACTGAATGTTTCAGCAGCCTCAGCAGGATAGTTCATGATCAATAGCTGTGGCCACAAACAGTTCTTTTAATTAGCTTCTGGTTTTTCTACCATCTGCGGCTTTAAATTACTTGACAAAAAAAATACAAATGTGAGAATCCTCCTGAGGTTTTGGCTGAAACAAGGCTTAATAAATGAAATGCTGTGTCCTATCGATGCCTTTCATTTCCCAATGACAGGTTTGATTAAAGAAAACTTTATTTCCAACTCCCGTAAGACAATGTTAATTCTTTAAAATGTTAAATTGTTACAGGTCTGGTTTTTCTTTTTGGATAGAAGCGCTTTTTAACCAGAAGTAGAGTCGCCCAAGTAAAGTAAAAGTACTGGTACTGAATAATATGACTCAAGTAGAAGTAAAAAGTAGTCATGCAAATAATCCTTAAAAAAGGAACTTTTGAGTGTTAGCGTTCAATCAGACAGACAATATACAAAATAATCATCTAGGCAAATTATAGTTTATCCAATCAATAAAATAAATTAAAATGAATTAATTAATTACAACACAACACAGAGACAGAGGATGGCAAAAGGGTGATGAAAAGGCGACAAAAAGACGACATAAAACCGACAAAAAGGCGGAAAAGAGGTGCATCTGGCAGAATAGATAGACTAGCTTTTACGCTACCAAAGACATGCGGTCAAATGCATCGTAGACCACCTCCGAGAGCCGCTTGAGTGATCGGATCGCACTGCGTCTTGCTGGTCGTTTACACTTCATGTATTTAGTGCTGTCCTCTTCTGATCGGCTCGCCCAAGACGTATTTAAGACCAAGAGTAAACGGTCTAGGATTTTCGGGGTTCAATGGACGTCTGAACCAAATTTCATGGCAATCCATCCAAGAGTTGTTGAGATATTTTATGAAAAGTCAGAGGATCGCCAAAGTCAGTAGGCTTCAACCTCTGCAGATCATGGATGTTTTTACAAAATCCAACAGCGAGCTATGCTGATCTGGACCGAAGTGGTACAACAACAGACCGACATTGCCTTCTACAGAGCCCATCCATTTCATGCTGCCATGTGGCCGCTGTGGAACAGCTGTAGGCCTACTGACTAAAATTGAAGCGCATCTGTTCTGACATACGTGTGTGAGTCGGGTGACAGAAGCAACCCGATCGAAACATGTCAGGTAAAGCAGACATCGCACGCCGGCTGCACCGCAACGCAGGCAGGGGTCTACTTCAGGTTCAGTGTTCACTGAAGTGTTAAACAAGTGCATCACCAAAACTGTCTAGCCTGCTTAGTTCATATTCCAGATGTGTTGGCCTGAAGGAGGTGAATGTGGGTTTGTACACACACACACACACACACACACACACACACACATACACACACACACACACACATTTCATGTACATGTGGATTGGAGTCACAAATGTGCAGCTGGGGATGTCGGTATAGTTTCAGCTCATCACAACAAGTCCAGTAGTGGGACATGGTTTAGAAGCACAGCGCATGTTAATCTGTAAAGTAGAGTTTTCACTATGGGCAACAGAGGACATGAACAGAACTACCCCCCCCCCCCCTCCCCCCCTTTTGCTAAGTATCTAGCTTCCTGCCTTGCCGGCCCTCAACTGCAGCCGTTTCCTGCCTGAACTGGAGACTTTTTCTAATGAACACCCTTGAATCGCTCACAGTCTCTCGCTGTCCCTGCAATTCAGGTCCCAATATTCTAGACTCAGACCTAACCCATGGCTGCCACTACCGATTATTGCCCTTATGGATTCATCTGTTGATTATTGTCTCAATAATGGGATCGGTTGTTCGGTGTGTAGAAGGGTGAAAACCCAAGATGTTGTCCTCAAATGTTTTATCCACAACTCAAAGATATTCAGTTTCCTGTCCCAGAGGAGAGAAGAAACTATTATCTACCGTACATATTCACATTTAACAAGCTGACATCAGAAGTTTCATAAAGAAATGACTCCAACTGAAAAAAGATATGTGAATGAACAAGGACATTTGGCACAAGACTTCATTAAAAATAGGTGACAAAATTAACACTAGAATGTGCTGAATACTAAAAAATATGTGTGTAATGCATGGAAAGTATTGTCCCCATACGATTGGCTGGGGACCGCCTGGTTCTCCGACCCTCCATTGTTCCGACCTTTCAATAACCTGAACAATTATATATATATATATATATATATATATATACACACACACGCAATTCCCTTTGGTCCTACAGCAGTCCAACATCCCTTTGTTTCATAAAAATAAACCCTCTGCTCCGACCTCCCATTGCTCCGACCTTTCTATATCGGTTAGGACAGCTGATTGGTTGGGGTTAGGACAGCTGATTGGTTGGGGTTAGGACAGCTGATTGGTTGGGGTTAGGACAGCTGATTGGTCGGGGTTAGGACCTTTACAAATGATGAGATAAGAAAACCTTTATGTAGCTCCCTCCAGCTAACAGACACGGACACCAGGCGTTCTTGTCATTTATTGGTCGTATTATGTCTCCCTCGATGCCATCAAACATGCCGTGAGAACTAAATACAACATAGAAATCACATAAATTACAGAAATAAGAATATTCTCACAGAGAACAGCACAGGAATGAATAAGCAACACGTTAGATTGACTGTAAATAAACTGTCATACAGTTATGCTTTTACAATGATAATTACACACAAGAAATAACTACACATACGTCATTGGTAGGGGGGTAAAATAAACGGAAACAGAACTTCTCTCCTCAATGAAAAATAATAATAATAATAATGTATACTTTATTATTATACAATAAATATTTATTATTATACAATCCACATTCTGTTGTTACACACAGGCCTGAACTACACACACATGCTCAGGTCCTATACATGCACTAATGGAGAGATGTCAGAGTGGGGGGGGGGGTTGGAGGGCTGCCTATGGAAAGGCGCCCCGAGCAGTTGGGGGTTCGGCACCTTGGCAGTGCCCCGAGGCATCTCCGATTCTGGTGCGTTTGCACCAGCAAAGACAAGAGCAGAGCTAGGTAAGTGTAGAGAGATGGGGAAATGGGGTCACGTTACGGGGAATGTGGGACACTGAACTGCAAACCGGTGCAGAGATGATGTGGATTACCGTAGACACCGCCACCGACTTGAGCTGCAAAAAGCTCTGGCCCCCCCCGCCGAGGACACTTGTCAAAAAGTACGGGCAAGCTTTTTGATGCGTTGGCGGCGTCCTCTGTCCGACCGGGAGAAGCTCACGCCGCCACGGCAACACACGGACACTAGAAACCTTTATAAGTTACATTTATAATGACAGGATGTGTGTTGTTAATTGGTCGCAGCGGAGGACATCATGAGGGTTAAGTAGGTCCATTTTTACTGTACTGACATTACAGACATTACAGAAGTCTCTGGTTAGCATCTTATATGCTGCTTATTGCAAAGTGAAACATGCGCAACTCAAATCTGCCCTCTCCTCCCATTGGGCACTGACACCGTCCTCTTTCCCTGTGATGTGCTGCTTTCTATCCATACCACTCATTTCAAAGACATGGAGGAGCCGAGAGTAGAAAGAAGATCCGCCAGGTTGCTGCCACTCTACCGCGCCGCTCTTCTCACAGATGGGAGGTTTTAAAATGCTAATCCTGTCGACCTTAAAGCCCGAGGCGCTAGCTGAACTAGCGAGGCACATCTCTCCGGAGCTTCCTGTCACTCAATCAAATGAAAAAGGCAGAACCGTCCTGTACGCCTCTGCAAACTTCCACGCCAATGAACCTAAAGCGCACACGCATGCAGACACACACACTCTGTACATGCAACGCTGCATCAACATCCCCCTCGGCCATTTTCCTCAGGAAACACACTCTTTAACCTGCTCACACACGTCTGGGGGTGTGCTGCCTCTGTCTGCACTCAGCGTCTGGTCTCATCTGTCACAAGTGACTGAATGTGTGAACTAATGAATCAGCCACTTCTGTAATGTAATGAGCCGTAGTGTACGGAGCCCCCGAGGTGACATGGGGGGGAAAAAACAAAAAAATTACTGAACAATCACTTTTGTGAGATCTTGATTTTGACATGAGGAAAGAAAAAAATTTAAGACAAATTTTTTTTTCTGGAACAATCACTTTTTTTTCTCCATGTCAAAGTTTCTCAAAGTCAAGATCTCACAAAATGAAGTCAAGATCTTGCAAAACAAAGTCAAGATCTCGCAAAACAAAGTCAAGATCTCGCAAAACAAAGTCAAGATCTCGCAAAACAAAGTCAGGATCTCGCAAAACAAAGTCGAGATCTCGCAAAACAAAGTCAAGATCTCGCAAAACAAAGTCAGGATCTCGCAAAACAAAGTCAAGATCTCGCAAAACAAAGTGAAGATCTCGCAAAACAAAGTCAAGATCTCGCAAAACAAAGTCAGGATCTCGCAAAACGAAGTCGAGATCTCGCAAAACAAAGTCGAGATCTCGCAAAACAAAGTCAAGATCTCGCAAAACAAAGTCAGGATCTCGCAAAACGAAGTCAAGATCTCGCAAAACAAAGTCAAGATCTCGCAAAACAAAGTCGGGATATCAGAAAACAAAGTCAAGATCTCGCAAAACGAAGTCAAGATCTCGCAAAACAAAGTCAAGATCTCGCAAAACAAAGTCAAGATCTCGCAAAACAAAGTCAGGATCTCGCAAAATAAAGTCAGGATCTCGCAAAATAATGTCAAGATCTTGCAAAACAAAGTCAAGATCTCGCAAAACAAAGTCAGGATCTCGCAAAACAAAGTCAGGATCTCGCAAAATAAAGTCAAGATCTCGCAAAACAAAGTCAAGATCTCGCAAAACAAAGTCAAGATCTCGCAAAACAAAGTCAAGATCTCGCAAAACAAAGTCAAGATCTCGCAAAACAAAGTCGGGATCACGCAAAACAAAGTCAGGATCTCGCAAAACAAAGTCAAGATCTCGCAAAACAAAGTCAAGATCTCGCAAAACAAAGTCAAGATCTCGCAAAACAAAGTCAAGATCTCGCAAAACAAAGTCGGGATATCGGAAAACAAAGTCAAGATCTCGCAAAACAAAGTCAAGATCTCGCAAAACAAAGTCAAGATCTCGCAAAACAAAGTCGGGCTCACGCAAAACAAAGTCAGGATCTCGCAAAACAAAGTCGAGATCTCGCAAAACAAAGTCAAGATCTCGCAAAACAAAGTCAGGATCTCGCAAAACAAAGTCAAGATCTCGCAAAACAAAGTCAAGATCTCGCAAAACAAAGTCAGGATCTCGCAAAACGAAGTCGAGATCTCGCAAAACAAAGTCGAGATCTCGCAAAACAAAGTCAAGATCTCGCAAAACAAAGTCAGGATCTCGCAAAACAAAGTCAAGATCTCGCAAAACAAAGTCGAGATCTCGCAAAACAAAGTCAAGATCTCGCAAAACAAAGTCAAGATCTCGCAAAACGAAGTCGAGATCTCGCAAAACAAAGTCGAGATCTCGCAAAACAAAGTCAGGATCTCGCAAAACAAAGTCAAGATCTCGCAAAACAAAGTCGAGATCTCGCAAAACAAAGTCAAGATCTCGCAAAACAAAGTCAGGATCTCGCAAAACAAAGTCAAGATCTCGCAAAACAAAGTCAGGATCTCGCAAAACGAAGTCGAGATCTCGCAAAACAAAGTCGAGATCTCGCAAAACAAAGTCAGGATCTCGCAAAACAAAGTCAAGATCTCGCAAAACAAAGTCGAGATCTCGCAAAACAAAGTCAAGATCTCGCAAAACAAAGTCAAGATCTCGCAAAACAAAGTCGGGATATCAGAAAACAAAGTCAAGATCTCGCAAAACGAAGTCAAGATCTCGCAAAACAAAGTCAAGATCTCGCAAAACAAAGTCAAGATCTCGCAAAACAAAGTCAGGATCTCGCAAAATAAAGTCAGGATCTCGCAAAATAATGTCAAGATCTTGCAAAACAAAGTCAAGATCTCGCAAAACAAAGTCAGGATCTCGCAAAACAAAGTCAGGATCTCGCAAAATAAAGTCAAGATCTCGAAAAACAAAGTCAAGATCTCGCAAAACAAAGTCAAGATCTCGCAAAACAAAGTCAAGATCTCGCAAAACAAAGTCAAGATCTCGCAAAACAAAGTCGGGATCACGCAAAACAAAGTCAGGATCTCGCAAAACAAAGTCAAGATCTCGCAAAACAAAGTCAAGATCTCGCAAAACAAAGTCAAGATCTCGCAAAACAAAGTCAAGATCTCGCAAAACAAAGTCGGGATATCGGAAAACAAAGTCAAGATCTCGCAAAACAAAGTCAAGATCTCGCAAAACAAAGTCAAGATCTCGCAAAACAAAGTCGGGCTCACGCAAAACAAAGTCAGGATCTCGCAAAACAAAGTCGAGATCTCGCAAAACAAAGTCAAGATCTCGCAAAACAAAGTCAGGATCTCGCAAAACAAAGTCAAGATCTCGCAAAACAAAGTCAAGATCTCGCAAAACAAAGTCAGGATCTCGCAAAACGAAGTCGAGATCTCGCAAAACAAAGTCGAGATCTCGCAAAACAAAGTCAAGATCTCGCAAAACAAAGTCAGGATCTCGCAAAACAAAGTCAAGATCTCGCAAAACAAAGTCGAGATCTCGCAAAACAAAGTCAAGATCTCGCAAAACAAAGTCAAGATCTCGCAAAACGAAGTCGAGATCTCGCAAAACAAAGTCGAGATCTCGCAAAACAAAGTCAGGATCTCGCAAAACAAAGTCAAGATCTCGCAAAACAAAGTCAGGATCTCGCAAAACAAAGTCAAGATCTCGCAAAACAAAGTCGAGATCTCGCAAAACAAAGTCAAGATCTCGCAAAACAAAGTCAGGATCTCGCAAAACGAAGTCGAGATCTCGCAAAACAAAGTCAAGATCTCGCAAAACAAAGTCAGGATCTCGCAAAACAAAGTCAAGATCTCGCAAAACAAAGTCAGGATCTCGCAAAACGAAGTCGAGATCTCGCAAAACAAAGTCGAGATCTCGCAAAACAAAGTCAAGATCTCGCAAAACAAAGTCAGGATCTCGCAAAACAAAGTCAAGATCTCGCAAAACAAAGTCGAGATCTCGCAAAACAAAGTCAAGATCTCGCAAAACAAAGTCAGGATCTCGCAAAACGAAGTCGAGATCTCGCAAAACAAAGTCGAGATCTCGCAAAACAAAGTCAGGATCTCGCAAAACAAAGTCAAGATCTCGCAAAACAAAGTCGAGATCTCGCAAAACAAAGTCAAGATCTCGCAAAACAAAGTCAGGATCTCGCAAAACAAAGTCAGGATCTCGCAAAACAAAGTCGAGATCTCGCAAAACAAAGTCAAGATCTCGCAAAACAAAGTCAGGATCTCGCAAAACAAAGTCAAGATCTCGCAAAACAAAGTCGAGATCTCGCAAAACAAAGTCAAGATCTCGCAAAACAAAGTCAGGATCTCGCAAAACGAAGTCGAGATCTCGCAAAACAAAGTCGAGATCTCGCAAAACAAAGTCAAGATCTCGCAAAACAAAGTCAGGATCTCGCAAAACAAAGTCAAGATCTCGCAAAACAAAGTCGAGATCTCGCAAAACAAAGTCAAGATCTCGCAAAACAAAGTCAGGATCTCGCAAAACGAAGTCGAGATCTCGCAAAACAAAGTCGAGATCTCGCAAAACAAAGTCAGGATCTCGCAAAACAAAGTCAAGATCTCGCAAAACAAAGTCGAGATCTCGCAAAACAAAGTCAAGATCTCGCAAAACAAAGTCAGGATCTCGCAAAACAAAGTCAAGATCTCGCAAAACAAAGTCGAGATCTCGCAAAACAAAGTCAAGATCTCGCAAAACAAAGTCAGGATCTCGCAAAACGAAGTCGAGATCTCGCAAAACAAAGTCAAGATCTCGCAAAACAAAGTCAGGATCTCGCAAAACAAAGTCAAGATCTCGCAAAACAAAGTCAAGATCTCGCAAAACAAAGTCAAGATCTCGCAAAACAAAGTTGGGATATCGGAAAACAAAGTCAAGATCTCGCAAAACGAAGTCAAGATCTCGCAAAACAAAGTCAAGATCTCGCAAAACAAAGTCAAGATCTCGCAAAACAAAGTCAGGATCTCGCAAAATAAAGTCAGGATCTCGCAAAATAATGTCAAGATCTTGCAAAAAAAGTCAAGATCTCGCAAAACAAAGTCAGGATCTCGCAAAACAAAGTCAGGATCTCGCAAAATAAAGTCAAGATCTCGCAAAACAAAGTCAAGATCTCGCAAAACAAAGTCAAGATCTCGCAAAACAAAGTCAAGATCTCGCAAAACAAAGTCAAGATCTCGCAAAACAAAGTCGGGATCACGCAAAACAAAGTCAGGATCTCGCAAAACAAAGTCAAGATCTCGCAAAACAAAGTCAAGATCTCGCAAAACAAAGTCAAGATCTCGCAAAACAAAGTCGGGATCTCGCAAAACAAAGTCAAGTTCTCGCAAAACAAAGTCGGGATATCGGAAAACAAAGTCAAGATCTCGCAAAACAAAGTCAAGATCTCGCAAAACAAAGTCAAGATCTCGCAAAACAAAGTCAAGATCTTGCAAAACAAAGTCAAGATCTTGCAAAACAAAGTCAAGATCTTGCAAAACAAAGTCAGGATATCGGAAAACAAAGTCAAGATCTCACATCTTGTCTTCATGTTGTCTTCATGTTGTCCTCATGTTGTCCTCATGTTGTCCTCATGTTGTCCTCATGTTGTCTTCATGTTGTCCTCATGTTGTCCTCATGTTGTCCTATATCAATGTTCTTTTTAATTCCCCAAAATAACATGATTGATTCCACACAACGCTCTTTGCCAAGTACAAATCTCTACTTTCATTAATTTTAGTCTCAATAATTCATAATTTCTGCTTTTCTAACTCAAACATTAGGTATAATTTCCTATAAATGAGGTTTATTGACCATAAATTCCAAAAATAACTGTAAAACTAGAGTTAATAAGTTAGTGTTACGTAGTGTTAAATGTAAAAAAAAGTACTGGAAAAAAAGCCTCAAAAGTGTTGAAAAAATTGACAAAAAGGTAAGAAAAAGGTAAAAAGATTGATTAAAAGCCTCAACAAAGGTGGTGATTTTCAAGACAACACAAGGGATAAAAGAGAGCCGTCCACAGTGTCTCCTTATTATTAGCAGCAGATGTGAAGACACTAATGTGATGCTTTGTTCCATGCTCCTTGGCTGGGAAGCCACTTATTTCATAGACACGACTTCCCAATATCAGGAGAAGAAATTAGAAAAACAAGCCTCGCCAAGACAGAGCAGATCTTTAATGACCTGATGAGAAACGTGGATATGTAGCATCCAGCTGGAATTAAAAACATCCACTCTAAATTACAGACTGTGGAAGAAAGACAGACAGCAAGAGACAAAGGCAGAGAGGCAGAGGTGAAGGCGAAAAACTGCAGCGGCACAGAGAGAAAGACAGGAAGTTATGCATGAACTTCCAAAGCAGGAGGCCTTGAGAAAGTTAAGAGGGTGAGTGGAAAAAAGAAGGAATGTGTGATAAAGACTAAAGGCAGAGACTGTAGAAATAAAGGAGTAGCAACCATGACTTCACCCATTCAACAGAGACTCTGATTGGACAGATAGTCTAGCTAGCTGTCTGGATTTACCCTGCAGAGATCTGAGGACCAGGTAACCATAGTCCTCAGATTGGACAGATAGTCTAGCTAGCTGTCTGGATTTACCCTGCAGAGATCTGAGGACCAGGTAACCATAGTCCTCAGAAACCAGCCGCAGGTTAGAGAACTGACACAGAGACAGAGGACGGGGACGGACGCCTTTGTGTCGCCTTTTTGTCATATTTTTGTCATATTTTTGTCGTCTTTTTGTCTCGTATTTGTCATCTTTTTGTCTCATTTTTGTCGTCTTTTTGTCTCCTTTTTATCGTCTTTTTGTCTCATTTATGTCTCCTTTTTGACGCCTTTTTGTCGTCTTTTTTTTGCATTTTTGTCGTCTTTTTGTCTCCTTTTTAATTGTCTTTTTGTCTCCTTTTTGTTGTCTTTTTTTTGCATTTTTGTCGTCTTTTGGTCTCCTTTTTGTTTCCTTTTTGTTGTCTTCTTGTTGCCTTTTTGTCTCATTTTTGTCTCCTTTTTGTTGTCTTTTTGCAATTAGTCTTTGCTGCAGCCTAGAGAGGATGGGAAAAGAAAAGATTTGTGTCTCCGTCACCAATTCAACTCATCTAGACATAGAAAGTTGAAAATGGGTCAAATTTGTCCCGAGGACACCCGGAGGGTTAAAGACTGCATCAACATGCACATGAAGCACTTTCTGATTCCAGAGTATGTCAGCGTGGATTTCCTGCTGTGTGATTTCTGTAAAGACGTCATTTCCCCCGGTCCTCCCAAATATCTGCATTTAAATCACTAGCACAGCAAAAAGCAATAGGGTTGGTGAGACATTAGTAATAAGTCTTTACATAGGACAACGTTTTCCCAGACTTGTCCTCATGTTGTCCTCATATTGTCTTCATGTCGTCCTCATGTTACCCCCATGTTGTCTTCATGTTGTCCTCATGTTGTCTTCATGTTGTCCTCATGTTGTCTTCTTGTTGCCCCCATGTTGTCTTCATGTTGCCCTCATGTTGCCCTCATGTTGTCTTCATGTTGTCTTCGTGTTGTCCTCATGTTGTCCTCATGTTGTCTTCATGTTGTCTTCATGTTGTCTTCATGTTGTCCTCATGTTGTCTTCATGTTGTCCTCATGTCGTCTTCATGTTGTCCTCATGTTGTCCTCATGTTGCCCTCGTGTTGTCCCCATGTTGTCCTCATGTTGCCCTCATGTTGTCCTTGTGTTGTCCTTGTGTTGTCCCCATGTTGTCCCCATGTTGTCCTCATGTTGTCTTTTTAATTCCCAAAAATAACACGATTAATTATCACGATTATGGTTATGACACAATCATTAGCCTATTTTTACCAAAACGTTGCTACGGAGCCTTAACGTTAGCTACAAGCTAACGGAGCCTTTTATACATTGTCGTGTTCCTTTAGAAATAAACAACGGACAAATAGAGTCTTTAAAGCTTCAGATGGAAAGTTATTCACTGTCAAAATGAATGGGAGTCAATGGGATGCTAACGGCAGGTGATGGCTTTGTAGCATTAAAATGGCGCCATGGGAGCTACGCTTGGAGAAGAGAGGCTCACCAACTGGATCAAATGATGCTCAGGGCTTTAGAGAGCGTGTGAAATCATCAACAGGTTTCCTTCAGGAAGAACACTGTGTATTTCAAAGCTTTGGACGGATCATCTCGTCCCTCTCTCTCCCTCCAGGCATCAGAAAACGGGCCATCTGGACCGGTGGGAGGGCTGGCGTGGGCCTGCAGGCATGTGAAAGCTGACCGGTGCAGAACACGCACCCGGTCCGCCTCCTCGCCCTGCAGCCACATCCACAATAAGTAGAAGAGACGTCTGGACGTCTGGACGTCTGGACCGGTCTACGGAGGCTCGGTCTGAGCAGAGCTTCACACTTTCTACACCGAGCTGTTCAACACATTCTCACTGCAGGGCGCCGGAAAGTCTGGATCAGCTGTTTTTGTTGTTTGGTATTCGTGTCTCAGACAGACGCAGCAACTAATTCACCTTTGGGCGGGACTCTTGGCATCACTCCCTAACACTCATGTTGTCCTCATGTTGTCCTCATGTTGTCCTCATGTTGTCTTCATGTTGTCCTCATGTTGTCTTCATGTTGTCTTCATACTGTCCTCATGTTGTCTTCATGTTGCCCTCATGTTGTCTTCATGTTGTCCTCATGTTGTCTTCATGTTGTCTTCATAATGTCCTCATGTTGCCCCCATGTTGTCTTCATGTTGTCTTCATGTTGTCTTCATGTTGTCCTCATGTTGCCCCATGTTGTCCTCATGTTGTCCTCATGTTGTCCTCATGTTGCCCCATGTTGCCCTCATGTTGCCCCCATGTCGTTCTCAAATTGTCCTCATGTCGTCTGTATGTCGCCCTCATATTGTCCCCGTGTTGCCTTCATGTTGTCTTCAAATTGAAGTGTTTTTGAAATAGTATTGAGAGTAAAAGTTGACATATTCCAGTCTGTGATTATCATCAACATCCATTCCTTTAATTTTAGTCTCATTAATTCCTAATTTCTGCTTTTCAAACTCAAACATTAGGTATAATTTCCTATAAATGAGGTTTATTGACCATAAATTCTAAAAATAATTGTAAAACTAAAGTTAATAAGTTAGTGTTATGGTGTAAAAAACACATTGACACATTGAAAAGTGTCAAAAGTGTTGAAAAGGGACGAAAACGTAAGAAAAAAAGGTAAAAAAAATTCTTTAAAAAGTGTTGATTTTCAATTTTGACGAGAATATAACACAAGGGTTAAGGAAAGGATTTTGAAGGAGGTCGACCTTTCTTTTAAAGACTTAGATCCTTTTTTAAAACAAAAAAATACACAAAACTGCGTTCGCTAAACACACCAGACTCCATGTAAATAAACAATGATTTAAGCATCGTAAAATACTCTTCATTCAAAGTCGACAGAAACAAAAAAAACTACAAAAAGCCGTTTTTCGGTCTTCTTTCTACTTCCCCAACCATCATAACTCTAGTTTTGGTTGACATAAACACATAGCTTACAGATTTACACGTTAAAATATGTCGGCTCTATGCACGCTAAAAGTCATGTTTTTTTAAATGGAGTCTGGTGGGTTTAGCGCCAGCGACCTCAGAGCTGTTTCTTAAACAGAAAGGTCTCAGAGGTTTTAATGGTCTATCTCAGTAGAAAGCCTTTCCATAATGTTAGTCAGACACCTAAAATATTAAGATCCAGATTTAAATAAACAGTAGTTACCCTTCAAGAAGTAGGGAATGAGACTGGGGTTGAGGTGTCAGGTTATAAAGCATCTGCCCACTTGATATTTTTGTATTTTATTTTATTAATTCAGGACAATGCACATTAATGAACTAGCACAGCGGTACATGTTAATGTGCCAGATTGTATCCCGGGGGCTAATTTCCATCTGCAGTCCATTAGGCAGGTTGGAGTTACAGTAACAAAGACACAGGATAGTATCGTTTAGTGTATAAAAACAAGAGTTTCGTAGAGATATAGAGGAAAATAAAATATCAAACTACCTTTTTAACCATCTCCTGACAACCTTTCTGTGAAATGAGTGCATTGTAAAAAACGGTTTATTGTGAGATGTGTAAAGAAACCCTTTTCTTTCATTCAGACCTTGTCAGGGGTCCTTTGATTTTATTTATTTTTTTTAACCACATGGATTTTCTGAAAGCCGTTCATCGTCCTTTCGTCACCGCAGGCTTCACCCCCGCCGTTTGTGTCCGCTGTGAAGGAGCAGAAAGGTCACGGCTGCGGTACCCCACTGAAGCTCTGTGTGTGCTGAGCTGTGCCGGGCCGCGGCCTCGCTCGGTCGGCCTTCTGTCGCACAATACCGACGCAGCGTCACCCTCGCAGCCACAGAAATGTCAAACTGTCTTCTCTGCATGTGGGGGGGGTGGGGGGGGGTGGGCACAGGCGGGAGAGACGTGTGAAGAGAGGCGTGAAGAGGTGTTGAGAGACAGTCACGCCGAGGGTTCGTAACACTGAGGACAGAGGAGGCGGTGAAGGAGAGAGGTCTTAACGCGCTATTCCAACACCTTAATTAGGAAGTCAAAGCTAGAAGCCACTTGGGGGAACTCACACTCTGAGAAACCATCAGTTTGTAGTTCAAGTAATGGAGATGCAACCTTTTAAAGGCCCGTGATATGACAAAAAAAATCAATTTTTCTGGGATTTGGGGGGTTGTTTTTTGTCTCTGGGGCTTCATTTGGTAAAAGGGGGGGGCCGCAGGTTCGACTCCAACCCTTTGCTGCATGTCATTCCCCCCCACCCTCTTGTCTAGCTGTCCTATATATATAAAAAAGGCCTAAAAAGCCCAAAAATAATCTTTAAAAAAAATTTATATCAAAAAGCGTCAAAAACGAAATGTTCAAAAAACGTCGGAAAAAGACGTGAAAAAAAGTATTAAAAAATCTTCAAATGTAAACAAAAAAACTTCGGAAAAAGAGACGAAAAGGTTGAAAAAAAGCAACAAAAACGAAAGAATTATGAAAGAAATCTCTTTTTCTGGGTTTTGGGGAGTTATTTTGTCCCTATTTCAATGTTTTTGTTGCTTTTCAAAATAAAAGTATTACATTTTTGGGGGTTTTTTTCAACATATTTATCGTTTTGTCCCCCAGTGTCTTTGTCCTTTTTTTTGACGTTTTGTCATTTTTTGGACATTTTAGTTGTTTTTCCAACGTTTTTGACATTGACTTCCAGTGTTTTTTTCTGTAGTTTTTGTCACTTTTTCCAATATTTATTTGCTTTTCCCCCCAATGTTTTGTCGCCTTTTTGACTTCCCATATTTCTGATTTAAGGAGTTGTAATGGTGAACAGTAATAATGAATAAGTTGTAGCAACAGAGTATTGCACATTATAATTTAAGCCGGTTTTATTGCACTAAACAGATAACATACAGATAATATACAGATAATACTGATAATATACAGATAATATACAGATAAAACTGATAATATACAGATAATACTGATAATATACAGATAATATACAGATAAAACTGATAATATACAGATAATATACAGATAATATACAGATAATATACAGATAATACTGATAATATACAGATAATATACAGATAATACTGATAATATACAGATAATATACAGATAATACTGATAATATACAGATAATATACAGATAAAACTGATAATATACAGATAATATACAGATAAAACTGATAATATTGTCCAGTTTCAAACTCTCTGTGTGTGTGTGTCAGACACTCAGAGCGAGGAGTTATAAAGGTTGATGGCCACAGGCAGGAAGGACTTCCTGTGGCGCTCTGTGGTGCATTGTGGGAGAATGAGTCTTACACTGAAAGTGCTCCTGTGTATGAGAAGCAAGCCATGTAGTGGGGGGGTGTGACATTGTCCAAGAAGACAACACACTTGCATCAGCTGATCAACTGATAGACCTTAGTGGTCCCTAATACTGTATCTGAAGTCTCTTTATATAGACCTTAGTGGTCCCTAATACTGTATCTGAAGTCTCTTTTATATAGACCTTAGTGGTCCCCTAATACTGTATCTGAAGTCTCTTTATATAGACCTTAGTGGTCCCTAATACTGTATCTGAAGTCTCTTTATATAGACCTTAGTGGTCCCTAATACTGTATCTGAAGTCTCTTTATATAGACCTTAGTGGTCCCTAATACTGTATCTGAAGTCTCTTTATATAGACCTTAGTGGTCCCTAATACTGTATCTGAAGTCTCTTTATATAGACCTTAGTGGTCCCCTAATACTGTATCTGAAGTCTCTTTATATAGACCTTAGTGGTCCCTAATACTGTATCTGAAGTCTCTTTATATAGACCTTAGTGGTCCCTAATACTGTATCTGAAGTCTCTTTATATAGACCTTAGTGGTCCCCTAATACTGTATCTGAAGTCTCTTTATATAGACCTTAGTGGTCCCCTAATACTGTATCTGAAGTCTCTTTATATAGACCTTAGTGGTCCCCTAATACTGTATCTGAAGTCTCTTTTATATAGACCTTAGTGGTCCCTAATACTGTATCTGAAGTCTCTTTATTTAGACCTTAGTGATCCCTAATACTGTATCTGAAGTCTCTTTATATAGACCTTAGTGGTCCCTAATACTGTATCTGAAGTCTCTTTTATATAGACCTTAGTGGTCCCTAATACTGTATCTGAAGTCTCTTTATATAGACCTTAGTGGTCCCTAATACTGTATCTGAAGTCTCTTTATTTAGACCTTAGTGGTCCCCTAATACTGTATCTGAAGTCTCTTTATATAGACCTTAGTGGTCCCCTAATACTGTATCTGAAGTCTCTTTATATAGACCTTAGTGGTCCCTAATACTGTATCTGAAGTCTCTTTATATAGACCTTAGTGGTCCCTAATACTGTATCTGAAGTCTCTTTATATAGACCTTAGTGGTCCCTAATACTGTATCTGAAGTCTCTTTATTTAGACCTTAGTGGTCCCTAATACTGTATCTGAAGTCTCTTTTATATAGACCTTAGTGGTGCCTAATACTGTATCTGAAGTCTCTTTATATAGACCTTAGTGGTCCCTAATACTGTATCTGAAGTCTCTTTATATAGACCTTAGTGGTCCCTAATACTGTATCTGAAGTCTCTTTATATAGACCTTAGTGGTCCCTAATACTGTATCTGAAGTCTCTTTATATAGACCTTAGTGGTCCCTAATACTGTATCTGAAGTCTCTTTATATAGACCTTAGTGGTCCCTAATACTGTATCTGAAGTCTCTTTATATAGACCTTAGTGGTCCCCTAATACTGTATCTGAAGTCTCTTTTATATAGACCTTAGTGGTCCCTAATACTGTATCTGAAGTCTCTTTATTTAGACCTTAGTGGTCCCTAATACTGTATCTGAAGTCTCTTTATATAGACCTTAGTGGTCCCTAATACTGTATCTGAAGTCTCTTTATATAGACCTTAGTGGTCCCCTAATACTGTATCTGAAGTCTCTTTATATAGACCTTAGTGGTCCCTAATACTGTATCTGAAGTCTCTTTATATAGACCTTAGTGGTCCCTAATACTGTATCTGAAGTCTCTTTATATAGACCTTAGTGGTCCCTAATACTGTATCTGAAGTCTCTTTATATAGACCTTAGTGGTCCCTAATACTGTATCTGAAGTCTCTTTATATAGACCTTAGTGGTCCCTAATACTGTATCTGAAGTCTCTTTATATAGACCTTAGTGGTCCCCTAATACTGTATCTGAAGTCTCTTTATATAGACCTTAGTGGTCCCTAATACTACATACACACCTTATACAGGAAGTAGACGTTTTTCTGATTCTGCTCTTCTTCTAAATTGCTTCTTCAGATGCGTTGCTGTGATTAATTGGTTCAGTATCCCCATAAAGGATGCTGATAGGTTGATATTTATGCATGTAAGAGTTAAAATGTAGTTAACATAACAACAAGGGGGCTTTCAGGGCAGCGTCAGCATGAAATAATCTTCTTATTGTGGTTTTTTTAGGGAGACCATTTTAAGATTTGTCCCGGGACAACGGATGAAAAATAGCCTTTTGGCTAATTCTGCTGCATTTACAGCAATGCTAATTTATGTACTCTGTCCCTGTCAGATTAATTATTAAATGACATTAGGTGGACACTATGCATGTCCTATATGTAGAGTAGTTCCTATCCCAGTATATTGCATGTTAGTCTCTCAGCTATGATAAAACATGCAATAGATTATTTTAGGAACCACCAGCAAGACGACAAGCTGATGCACAGATTATTTAAAATGGGACTTTTTAATTTATCTCATGATTTAATCCTCTTTTTGTCTCCGCTCTCGAGCAAGTCACTACTGATAGATTCGGACACCACCTCCCCCGCGTGGAAACGGACCTGAATGCACTGCAGCTTCACAGATTCTGTGTAGCTTGCAACACACTTTTTTCATTTTTCCATCAGCCCACACATGCTGTACCAACCCCAGAGCTGAAAACAACACATTAAATCCCCTTCTCCGGAGGTAGTCAGAAGGCATTCTGGGAAATGACTAACTGAAGTGGAAGCAGAGAGACTCAGGTTGAAGTTCAAATGGATTCATCATTCAAAAGTGAATTACATCACTCCATCATGAAATATACTGTATGTCCTGGAACATCAGCAGTCATTCAGCTGAAACCTTTCCTTAAAATGTCAGTGACTCATTGCATCAGGAAGCTGGATTTTAGAGAACTACATTACAGCGTTGACGACGACACAATGTCCACCGGGACAGTAATGTTCTGGCTACTGAATTAATGTCCTTTTACGGACGGTAACAACCTCCTGCAGAGCTTGTTTCTACAGACACAGAGTTGCTCTCATTCACAGAGATTCAATTGAAAATCACCAAGGAATTGAGACTGGCACTGATTATAACTGACAGACACATAAAGCATATGTTCACATGTAGTACGTATACATACTAGGGCTGTCAAAATAAATGGGAATTTCTTTTAAAAGGCACAAATGTTTTTGATTAACGCATGCAATCACCAAACCCACCAGACTCCATGTAAATAATCAGTAATTTTATCATTGTGAAACACACTTCATTCAAAGTGGACAGAAACTAAATAAAACTACCAAAAACCTTCTTGGTTCATCTTGTGGAGATATGCTGCTCTATACACGCTAAAAGTAGTGATTATTTACATGGAGTCTGGTGGAGATATACTGCTCTATACACGCTAAAAGTAGTGATTATTTACATGGAGTCTGGTGGAGATATGCTGCTCTATACACGCTAAAAGTAGTGATTATTTACATGGAGTCTGGTGGAGATATGCTGCTCTATACACGCTAAAAGTAGTGATTATTTACATGGAGTCTGGTGAAGATATGCTGCTCTATACACGCTAAAAGTAGTGATTATTTACATGGAGTCTGGTGGAGATATGCTGCTCTATACACGCTAAAAGTAGTGATTATTTACATGGAGTCTGGTGGAGATATGCTGCTCTATACACGCTAAAAGTAGTGATTATTTACATGGAGTCTGGTGGAGATATGCTGCTCTATACACGCTAAAAGTAGTGATTATTTACATGGAGTCTGGTGGAGATATGCTGCTCTATACACGCTAAAAGTAGTGATTATTTACATGGAGTCTGGTGGAGATATGCTGCTCTATACACGCTAAAAGTAATGATTATTTACATGGAGTCTGGTGGAGATATGCTGCTCTTTACACGATAAAAGTAGTGATTATTTACATGGAGTCTGGTGGAGATATGCTGCTCTATACAGGCTAAAAGTAGTGATTATTTACATGGAGTCTGGTGGAGATATGCTGCTCTATACACGCTAAAAGTTTGGTTGTTTTGTGGTTTGTTTTGTATGTGTAAGCACATTGTGAGTAATGATGATCCAAAGCAAAATTCCACGTATGTGTCCTCATACCTGGAAAATAAAGCTGATTCTGATTTGGGAGGCAAAGGTGGATCAGTGGTAGAGCGGTCGCCAATTGGAAGGTTGGAGGTTCAATCCCTGGCCCAAAAGTGCCCTTGGACAAGAGATACCCGAGATGGCCCCATTGGTGTGTAAATGTGTGTGAGTGTGTATCTGATGAGCAGCCCTCATGTTGTCCTCACGTTGTCATCATGTTGCCCTCGTGTCGTCCTCATGTTGCCCTCATGTCGTCTTCATGTTGCCCTCATGTTGTCTTCATATTGTCCTCATGTTGTCTTCATGTTGTCCTCATGTTGTCCTCATGTTGTCCTCATGTTGTCCTCATGATGTCCTATACCAATGTTCTTTTTAATTCCCCAAAATAACATGATTGATTCCACACAACGCTCTTTGCCAAGTACAAATCTCTACTTTCATTAATTTTGGGGCGTCTTATTCAATTTTATAGCATTTGAAACCAAATTGAAGTGTTTTGAAATAGTATTGAGAGTAAAAGTTGACATATTCCAGTCTGTGATTATCATCAACATCCATTCCTTTAATTTTAGTCTCAATAACTCCTAATTTCTGCTTTTCTAACTCAAACATTAGGTATAATTTCCTATAAATGAGGTTCACTGACCATAAATTCCAAAAACAAATAAAACTAAAGTTAATAAGTTAATCTTACGTAGTGTTAAACGTAAAAAAAAAGTGACAAACATTGAAAAAAAGCATCAAAAGCATTGAAAAAAGGGACAAAAACATAAGAAAAAGTGACAAACATCGATACAAAGCATCAACAAAAGGGTTGACAACACGAGGGTTAATATGTGGCACATATTCCATAAAGAACATGTTCCCTCTCTGGCTGTGTGAGGCTGTCCTAACTCCATCTACCTTCCCAACGTGAGCTGAACTGTGTATTAGTTTTGCCCTACAGGGAATACGCATTGATTTGAGATATGTGCAGCGACGGCTGAGCGTACCGCGCGGCCTCCCGCCGCCTGAATGAGCCGACAGAGACGCCTCTGCAAACATTCATATCCATGATCATATTGAGTGAAATTGAAAAACAGAGGTGAGCTGATCTGAGCGAATCAATCACAGTTGCCTCTTTTCCCTTGAGCTTTTCATTATGGAACATCATTGACTCATTTTCCCGTTGAGAGCCCGCCGCGATGTGGCGAGCCAGCCCCAAATCGCAGCGTGATCTCAAATCTCAAGTCAATATTGCATTTTCAGTGCGAGTGAGCATATGGCTCTCCGCCTCGGACAAAAGTTTTCATCCGTTATCTGCAACACTTCTTCGTCTCCGCTCTCGTTGTTTTGAACTCTTCATCTATTTATCTCGGCACGGATCATTAGTCTAAGGAGCGAGTTATTGTCGAGTTAGCGCTGCGACATCTGTTGTGTAGCGGGAGCGTCGGACGGCGATCACACGCATGGAAACACTCGCATCACAATGAAGTGTGTGTCCTCGCCACAGAGGACTTTCTGGATTTATTTACATTTATATGGCTGTTTTTGTGGCTGCTGCTGCTGCTGCGTGGGTGGAAGAAATTAAAAAGAACTTAATTACACACACACACACACACACACACACACACACACAGCTTGGAATAAACATGCATCAGTGCCAAAAAAAGAAGTTATAGATCAGTTTCTCTCTTTCAGCAGCACTTCTCCTGAACTCTGAACCAGATAGATAGATAGATAGATAGATAGATAGATAGATAGATAGATAGATAGATAGATAGATAGATAGATAGATAGATAGATAGAGAGAGAGATAGATAGATAGATAGATAGATAGATAGATAGATAGATAGATAGATAGATATTATAGTGTTGGGAACATAAAAATAGGCAACTGCTTAACTAGTAATGATGAATAGAAAGTAGACCAATTGTGCAGGTTGCACTTATCATCATCATCATCATCATCATCATCATTATTATTATTATTATTATCATTATTGTTATTATTGAAAAGGTACCAGCCGGGGCCCCTAGGTGGATTGTGCGCCCCATGTCCCGAGGCTTTGTCCTCGCTGCAGCGGCCGCGGGTTCCCTTCCGACCCGTTGCTGAGCGTTATTGCCCCCTCCCCTTTTAATGCCCCCAGCCCCATTTCTACGTATTCTACCCAATTTACACCACGCTGCTGCTTGATGTCAGGCCGTCTGGTTGGCAAAACACACACACACACACACACACACACACACACACACACACACACACACACACACAACACACACACACACACACACACACACAAACACACACACACACACACACTACTAACATTATGTTTCCAAGCCTAAAGACACAGAAACACCCGAAGTTATTGGCCGAAAACCGACCAATCAGGCAACTAGAGCCCGACGATAAAGGAATTAAAGCCGATACGAATATTTGGTTGTTTAAAAATCTTCCTTCTCCTCCCTCTCTTTTCCTTTCCCTCCCCTCCCTATCTCTTCCTTCTCCTCCCTCTCTTTTCCTTTCCCTCCCCTCCCTATCTCTTCCCTCTCCTCCCTATCTCTTCCTTCTCCTCCCTCTCTTTTCCTTTCCCTCCCCTCCCTATCTCTTCCCTCTCCTCCCTCTCTCTTCCTTCTCCTCCCACTCCCTCCCTCTCTTCTAAAATCCTCCCATCCCCAACCAGGACGGCTGACAGCTCTGTCCATTAACGTTACACAGTCTATAGTCCAGAGCTTAAAGAAATTCTCAAGGAGAAAATGCTGTTCTCCTATCCCAGAATGCACCTGTGGTGTAGCCAGACCATGGTTAAGGTTACCTTCTGTGTATTTTCCTCCTTTAGCTGCACTCATGAGGACATGGACCCGTCTATTTCCTGACTCACCACATGAAAGCACAGTGTCACGTCGTATGGGGACTCACTTGAAACTGCAGAGGCTTCCTCCCGAGCTCGTTGCACGGCTTTCTCACCCACCGTCTCTCTCTCTTTCTCTTTCTCTCTCTCTCTCTCTCTCTCTCTCTCTCTCTCTCTCTTTTGTGTTTGTCTTTCAGCCTCACAGAAAACAGCAGGTGTTTTCAAGGTCAATATCCACGGAGGCGTCCCCGCCTGGAAATCTAATTCTGAGATCAATTTGAGATTGGTTAACACGCAAAATGCAGCTCTCAGTCAGCTGTTGTGCAGTTTGTCTAAATCTAGGAATAATTAAATCTGCCTGTCTGTGTAACTGCCTCCCTGCCTCCATCCCACACACACACACACACACACACACACACACACACCCCTGTGTGCCCCCCCTTGCTCTGTTGGATCCCAGTGAGCAGTGCACTCAGGCTTGTAAAGCAAATAGCTTCAGTTCCCATCCACAGTAAATGTTTCCCTGCTGCCGACGAGGCGGAGGGGCGATTTAAATATTTATCACCTGTAATGATTGTCACATCCATCCCACCACCTGCCGATTAGGTCCCACACACTCGCAAATATACCGAGAGGGGAAACAGTGAAGATGCTAATGCATATTTATCTCCAGCTTCTCACCTCTGCCGTATAAAAAAGGCCAACATTTACAATGAGATGAGACAGCCGGAGTGCTCGCGTGGCTGCTGCTGTCGAGCTGGACCGCGTTTCCAGATTTACAGACTCATCCTGTCACTGAACGCAACATCGTTGAAGGATATTTCGATTTTTAAGATATGCATTCAGAAATTAACGCTCATGTTGTCCTCGGGTCAAACTGACCCGGGTCCTTTCTGGCGCTGCATGCAGACGCCTCGATACGAGATCATCTGGATACTTACGCCACGATACGGTGTTATTGGGACTTTCAACATATTGCAATATTCTGCGATATATTGCAATTTATAACCTTTTGTCCCCAATTTTTAATGACGTCCCCAAAATGAAACTTATCAACATCTGTTTAATCTAAAAAGAAACATTTCTCTGTTTGTTCATCTCACTTCAATGTTATCGCTGCAGAATGGGACAAACTGACCAACACATATATAATATAGAATATATATAATAAATAATAAAAGATCCATACTGGGAGTCTGTGTATTGATACAGTATTGCCACTGAAAATATTGCAATATGCTGTATCGATTCCCCCCCCCCACTTCCAACGGGTTGCAGTCATTCTCTTAGCAGCTGTACATCCAGCACACAGCATGCTTTGGGGGTTTTAGGGAGCTGGAGGGCTGACAGGGATAACCCAGAATCAAGACCTTTACAGCAACGTTAGGTCTAAGGGAGACTAGCCCTCCCGTCAAAAAAAACTCTCTTTATCAGAACTATGACAAAAGAACGTTAAAAAAAAGTGACAAATGTATGAAAAACAACTACAAAAAAGCAGAAAAAATTATTTTTTTAGAACGCTGACAAAGTGACCCAAAAAAAAAGAAACCGGAAACATGACAAAAAAAATAAATAAAAACAAAAAAAGAAATTTTTTTAAATATCGGAAAAAACAACAAAGAAATTGTTAAAAAAAATTGACAAAACATAATTCAAAAAAGTGACCAAAAAATGGAATAAAATTGACAGAAAAGTGTAGAAAAATAACAACAAAATGTTGAGATTTCAACGCAGAAAAACACAAAATTGCAGGTCGACGGGAAGACGACAACGAGGGTTAAAAAAAACGTCAAAGTGACAAAAAAGTAGGAATAAAATTAACAAAAACTTTAAGAAAAATGTAGAAAAAGAACAAAAAAAATGTTGAATTTCCACCGATGTTGACGGGAAGACGACGCGAGGGTGGAGAACGTAGAAATGAACAGGGACAACCAACAAAAGCTGGATCCTGAACCAGAACCAGGACGTAGAGAGAGAGAAGCAGAGGCGCTCACACTAAGACATGACTGGTGAATGTAGACTCTGTCGAGGCCCCCCCAGGGGTCAGCCCGTTAGCTAATTACCCCTCCCAAACTGCCAGCGTCTGCAGGATGGTCAGTGAAGCCTACTGCAGGCACAAGAAGAGGGGGGGGGGGTCTGAAAAGCAGTACTTTTAAAAAAAAGTGTAAAAAAAAGTGAGAAAAATGTCAAATACAGTGACAAAAATGTGAAAAGATGGTGAAAAAAGTAACAAAAATGTCCAAAAAAGGGACAAATATAAAAACATACAGCAATCATAATTCGGGGAAAAACCCACAGAAATGTCAAAAGGTTCAGAAAAGTTTGGATAATTAAAAAGAAAATTGAGATAGGAAAACATGAAGGCAACATGAGGGTTAACTTCATTACAGTGCAATATTTATTTATTATTTAATACTTAAATATTTAATCTCATTTACATTTTATATTTAAAATAGTTTTTTTATATTTTATATTTATTTTTTATTTTATTTTATTATTTTTTTATATTTTATATTTTATTTTTTAACATTTTATATTTATTTTTTATTTTATTATATTATTTTTTAAATATTTAATATTTAATATTTTATTTTTTAACATTTTATATTTTTATATTTTTGTGTTGACACGGTAAAGGTTTTGCTTAAATCTCGTTGCACAGGTCCTTGCGTATAACGACAATAAAGGCTTTCTGTTCTATTCAGATGCTGTTAGCACGTAGCGGTTAGCACGTAGCTGTTAGCACGTAGCTGTTAGCACGTAGCTGTTAGCACGTAGCAGTTAGCACGTAGCTCAAAGCACACTGAGGCCTTTAGGCAGACAATTGAACCTGGGAGGAAACAAATCTTCATCATTTGACCAATCCTCATAAAGACACTTGGATGGCTCATTTTTATTCATTATCTTTGTTTTGACTTTCCCAAATCGATAAGTAGGTCAACGCTGCACAACTTGAGTCTTCTGCAGTGGAAAAGTTTCCTCACTCCTTAATCTGTCTGTCTTGAACAAAGTTCCTCGGGGGGGGTGTTTGTCCCAGGAGCTCCAGACCAGCTGATCATCAGCTGGGTGTGGGATCAATCCGTCTCTCAAAGTCAATAAAGGGATTCTCATGGCAGGTGTATGGAGTGCAGGAGGGTCCCGAGGGGCTACCGGAGAAAGAGGAGCGCTGCTGTTGAATTGACGGCGTTCCCGAGGGACTTAGACGTTAAGAGCGACGTTATTCACCCAGACACCGGTGTAGAGGGAGAAACCGGCTCCCGCTTTGCTGAAAACAACTTCAAAGCTGAGCAAAAAGTGGCACTGAGAGGAACGTCTGATGCACTTTACATAACAAAGACGCCGCTGCACGAATCTCCGCCGTACCTGAAACTGAGATGGCACACGGTATCAGAATCCACACACACACACACACACACACACACACACACACACACACACACACACACACACACACGATTCATTTCACCTTCCAAAGCTTGGGAGAACTTTTGGAAGGTCGAGAACCGTTTGGTATTCAGGACGAGCGGCGCGGCGGATCTCTGCAGCCGACAGCTCGCCATCAGCCGACCCATCAATCACATCAGAGACGACGCCTCCGGCAGAGTCTTCCAGTCCCCGGGGGACGCCTCCGGCAGAGTCTTCCAGTCCCCGGAGGACAGCTCCCGAGAGACAGGATCGGTCCAAAGTGAGGTTTACGGGTCACGTGTAGCTCAGTGAGCTGAACTACAAACCTCATCTCTGAATGATTGATGATTTCTTTTAGGTGTTTGATACTGTCTTAACCCTCATGTTGTCCTCATGTTGTCTTCATGTTGTCCTCATGTTGTCCTCGTGTTGTCTTCATGTTGTCCTCATGTCTTCATTTTGTCTTCATGTTGTCTTCATGTTGTCCTCATGTTGTCTTCATGTTGTCCTCATGTTGCCTTCATGTTGTCTTCATGTTGCCTTCATGTTGTCCTCATGTTGTCCTCATGTTGTCCTCATGTTGTCTTCATGTTGTCCTCATGTTGTCCTCGTGTTGTCTTCATGTTGTCCTCATGTCTTCATTTTGTCTTCATGTTGTCTTCATGTTGTCCTCATGTTGTCCTCATGTTGTCTTCATGTTGTCTTCATGTTGTCCTCAAGTTGTCCTCATGTTGTCCTCATGTTGTCCTCATGTTGTCCTCAAGTTGTCCTCATGTTGTCCTCATGTTGTCCTCATGTTGTCCTATATTAATGTTCTTTTTAATTCCCCAAACTAACATGATTGAGTCCATAAATTAGGTTTATTGACCATAAATTCCAAAAATAACTGTAAAGCTAAAATTAATAACTTAGTGTTACGTAGAGATGAAAACATCAAAAAAGTGACAAACATTGAAAAAGAGGGACCAAATTGTATTGATTGAAAAGTGTTGATTTTTAATTTTGACAGGAAGACAACAAGGGTTAAAATAAATGCAACAGTGAGTAAATTGGAAAACATTTTTTACATTGATTTCTAATAACAGATACTGCAGTGGAGAGTCATTTATGTTAGAAAATAAACGGCAAAATCAGAAAGAGACAAACAGATGCGTCTTAATTCTAATCATAGACTTTAGAAATAATGGATGAAACATCAGCTAGCTTTCTGGATTTACCCTGCAGAGACCTGAGGACCAGGTAACCATAGTCCTCAGAAACCAGCCGCAGGTTAGAGCACCAACACAGAGACAGAGGACGGGGACGGAGGTTAGAGCGCAGACACAGAGACAGAGGACGGGGACGGAGGTTAGACACAGAGACAGAGGACGGGGACGGAGGTTAGAGCGCCATCACAGAGGCAGAGGACGGGGACGGAGGTTAGAGCGCTGACACAGAGACAGAGGACGGGGACGGAGGTTAGACACAGAGACAGAGGACGGGGACGGAGGTTAGAGCGCTGACACAGAGACAGAGGACGGGGACGGAGGTTAGAGCGGCAACACAGAGACAGAGGACGGGGACGGAGGTTTGAGCGCTGACACAGAGACAGAGGACGGGGACGGAGGTTAGAGCGCCATCACAGAGACAGAGGACGGGGACGGAGGTTTGAGCGCCATCACAGAGGCAGAGGACGGGGACGGAGGTTAGACACAGAGACAGAGGACGGGGACGGAGGTTAGACACAGAGACAGAGGACGGGGACGGAGGTTAGAGCGCTGACACAGAGACAGAGGACGGGGACGGAGGTTAGAGCGGCAACACAGAGACAGAGGACGGGGACGGAGGTTTGAGCGCTGACACAGAGACAGAGGACGGGGACGGAGGTTAGAGCGCCATCACAGAGACAGAGGACGGGGACGGAGGTTTGAGCGCCATCACAGAGGCAGAGGACGGGGACGGAGGTTAGACACAGAGACAGAGGACGGGGACGGAGGTTAGACACAGAGACAGAGGACGGGGACGGAGGTTAGAGCGCTGACACAGAGACAGAGGACGGGGACGGAGGTTTGAGCGCCGACACAGAGACAGAGGACGGGGACGGAGGTTAGAGCGGCATCACAGAGGCAGAGGACGGGGACGGAGGTTAGAACGCCGACACAGAGACAGAGGACGGGGACGGAGGTTAGAGCGCTGACACAGAGACAGAGGACGGGGACGGAGGTTAGAGCGCTGACACAGAGACAGAGGACGGGGACGGAGGTTAGAGCGCTGACACAGAGACAGAGGACGGGACGGAGGTTAGACACAGAGACAGAGGACGGGGACGGAGGTTAGAGCGCTGACACAGAGACAGAGGACGGGGACGAAGGTTAGAGCGGCAACACAGAGACAGAGGACGGGGACGGAGGTTTGAGCGCTGACACAGAGACAGAGGACGGGGATGGAGGTTAGACACAGAGACAGAGGACGGGGACGGAGGTTAGAGCGCTGACACAGAGACAGAGGACGGGGACGGAGGTTTGAGCGCTGACACAGAGACAGAGGACGGGGACGGAGGTTAGAGCGCCATCACAGAGACAGAGGACGGGGATGGAGGTTAGAGCGCTGACACAGAGACAGAGGACGGGGACGGAGGTTTGAGCGCCATCACAGAGGCAGAGGACGGGGACGGAGGTTAGACACAGAGACAGAGGACGGGGACGGAGGTTAGACACAGAGACAGAGGACGGGGACGGAGGTTAGAGCGCTGACACAGAGACAGAGGACGGGGACGGAGGTTTGAGCGCCGACACAGAGACAGAGGACGGGGACGGAGGTTAGAGCGGCATCACAGAGACAGAGGACGGGGACGGAGGTTTGAGCGCTGACACAGAGACAGAGGACGGGGACGGAGGTTAGAGCGCCATCACAGAGGCAGAGGACGGGGACGGAGGTTAGAGCGCCAAGACAGAGACAGAGGACGGGGACGGGGACGGAGGTTAGACACAGAGACAGAGGACGGAGGTTAGACACAGAGACAGAGGACGGGGACGGAGGTTAGAGCCCCGACACAGAGACAGAGGACGGGGACGGGGACGGAGGTTAGACACAGAGACAGAGGACGGAGGTTAGACACAGAGACAGAGGACGGGGACGGAGGTTAGAGCGCCGACACAGAGACAGAGGACGAGGACGGGGACGGAGGTTAGACACAGAGACAGAGGACGGAGGTTAGACACAGAGACAGAGGACGGGGACGGAGGTTAGAGCGCTGACACAGAGACAGAGGACGGGTTCTCTCAGGTCAGCTGATCAACGGCTCCTGAAGACTAAGCGTGAGCTTAAAGGGGATTGTCCTCGCTGTGGCAGCTCCTAAACTGTGGAGCAACACCCCCCACCACCCCAGCCAATCTCGTCTTAACCCCCCCCCCACCCACCCACCCCTTGTCCTCCTGGTCCTTTGACACCAGACACAGTGTGTTTGAGCCGTGTCAAACATCCCTGCTGTCCTTCTTATCTCCTGGCACACCGCCGGCCAATCCCCGGAGATGGGTCCTAATCGGAGAGATCTGTGACAGGATCCACCAGCGGCTGCTTGATTCAGTGAATCCAGGACCACACGGGCTTGTGTTTTAATTATAGAAAACCAATTTCACTCCGACTCTATCTCTGCTTCTTTATTTCCTGTCATATCAAGTTATTAGAAACTTCAGAATTTCTCATTAACGTCTTAGAAAATATTCCACAATCTGCACATCAAGTCAACATTTTTGCCTTCAGGTTCATTTGTTGACGGATGACGGGAGGACGGCTGCCCCCCCCCCTCGGAGACGGACGTGGGGTAGAAGTGTGATCATGTCAACCCCCCCCCTCCGAACGTCTTAACGTCTGTGTGTGTGAGGCAGATCTCATGCTGCTGTTGGCTGGTTTTAACCCTCGTGTCGTCTTCCCGTCATAAGTGAAAATCAGCACTTTTATTGATGCTTTTTATCGATGTTTTTAGCTTTTTCTTAACGTTTTTGTCCCATTTTCCAACACTTTTGACGCTTTTTGTCAATGTTTGACACTTTATTTGACATTTTCAACACTACGTAACACTAACGAACTTTTATATTGTTGGCTAATTATGAATAGTTCCGTATAAATACGGAGAAAACTGGAAAGTTTCATGCGTCCTGTGTTTCTATCGTCCCGGCTCTCCCTTGTCTTTCCGTCAAAATGAAAATCAACACTTTTATTGCCGCTTTTTATCGATGTTTTTAACCTTTTAAAAACCAGGTTTTACGCATTGAGGGTCTGAGTACAGAGGGTTGTGTGACTGAAGCTAATTCGTGATTTGTAGAATCGGGCTAAAAAAGCCAAATCGGGGTGATTATGGAAGTGTTTTTTATTCTCCTCTAGACACACAACCCCCTCCCATGCACCTCCTCTGTGATGAAATGTCATGGCCGCTCTGTCTCACGCCGCGACCATTAAGCTGTGTGACAGGTTGACATTTGGCTCCTCGGTCGTAACCTTCACCTGCAGCTTCTTATCTCTTCGTGCAGCCGGCCGGCCCGCTCTGTTATTCCGCCTCCGTTATCGGGCTGCGGACCAGATCCACGTGGACGGAGACAGGAAGCGCACAGCAAGCTCTGACACGCCGGCCAGGGATACCAAAGACACGCGATGGAAGGGAGACAAGACTCAATCGAGAGCAAATTGCAGGTGGGAGTTAGACGTGTAGGACAAAAACACAGACAGGGTTTCAATGTGCGTTTGGTTGCATCTCGCAAACTCATGGTGCATTCAGGTGCACCTGGAGAACCTGAACCCTGCTGTTGTCCTCGGGTCAAATTGACCCATTTTCTATATATTTCTTATATTAGAAATTTGTGTTTCTTTCAAGCAAATTTCCCAAAACATTACGTGGATGGTTCCATGCAACGCTCTCATGTTGTCTTCATGTTGTCCTCATGTTGTCTTCATGTTGTCCTCATGTTGTCTTCATGTTGTCCTCATGTTGTCCTCATGTTGTCCTCATGTTGTCTTCATGTTGTCCTCATGTTGTCCTCATGTTGCCCTCATGTTGTCCTCATGTTGTCTTCATGTTGTCCTCATGTTGTCCTCATGTTGTCTTCATGTTGTCCTCATGTTGTCCTCATGTTGTCCTCATGTTGCTCTCATGTTGTCCTCATGTTGTCCTCATGTTGCCCTCATGTTGTCCTCATGTTGCCCTCATGTTGCCCTCATGTTGTCCTCATGTTGTCCCCATGTTGTCCTCATGTTGCCCTCATGTTGCCCTCATGTTGTCTTCATGTTGTCTTCATGTTGTCTTCATGTTGTCCTCATATTGTCCCCATGTTGTCCTCATGTTGCCCTCATGTTACCCTCATGTTACCCTCATGTTGTCCTCATGTTGTCCCCATGTTGTCCTCATGTTGCCCTCATGTTGTCCTCATGTTGTCCTCATGTTGTCCTCATGTTGCCCTCATGTTGTCCCCATGTTGTCCTCATGTTGCCCTCATGTTGTCCTCATGTTGTCCTCATGTTGCCCTCATGTTGTCCTCATGTTGTCCTCATGTTGTCCTCATGTTGCCCTCATGTTGTCCTCATGTTGTCCTCATGTTGTCCTCATGTTGTCCTATATCAATGTTCTTTTTAATCCCCCAAAATAACATGATTGATTCCACACAACGCTCTTTGCCAAGTACAAATCTCTACTTTCATTATTTTTGGGGCGTCTTATTCAATTTTATAGCATTTGAAACCAAATTGAAGTGTTTTTGAAATAGTATTGAGAGTAAAAGTTGACATATTCCAGTCTGTGATTATCATCAACATCCATTCCTTTCATTTTAGTCTCAATAATTCCTAATTTCTGCTTTTCTAACTCAAACATTAGGTATAATTTCCTATAAATGAGGTTTATTGACCATAAATTCCAAAAATAACTAAAACTAAAGTTAATAAGTTAGTGTTACGTAGTGTTGAAAATATCAAAAAAGAGACAAACATTGAAAAGTGTTAAAAAACCGTAAGACAACTTGTTGATTCTCAATTTAACACGAAGGTTAAGCACTGGGAACGAGGGAAGCTGAAAACAAACAGGTGAATCAAATTAGGGGCGGAGAGCGTAATCATACAGGCGGGACGACAGCTGAAATGCATGAAGACAAATAGAGGATTTTCAAAATAAAACAGGTAGTTCATGAAAACAAACAGAAAACATACAACCAGCAACAACAGAAAGTTGACAATGCAGCAATATATCTAGACAATGTCAACGGCAGGCTGGTCAGAGACCAATACTATAATTATTATAATTACTATAATTATTTCTGATTAATCAATTATGTACAGTATGTTCCATTTGAAGCACACATTTGTTATTGGGTTCTTAATTGTATAGAGGCCTCTATATATATATATATTATATTAAAATAATAAGGAAAAATAACGCAACAAAAAGAAATCAGAGGACATTATAATAGATAAATGAGACATTAATGGTGAGTTAACTATGACATTAATGCTAATATGACATTAATAATAAAATTTGTCACAATAACGTTAAGATCGAAACCAGGAAGGGCCAAACACTGGATCAGGGAGCCTACAAAGCACTCCCCCTTGGTCAATCTGATCATCGCCCCTCTGTTGGGACACACATAAAGACAAAATAATTGACATTTTCGTCCCTTTTTCAGACTTTTTTTTAGTTTCCACTACCACCACCTTACTAGTTTTACTACTTTTTGGAATTCATGGTCAATAACTCCCATTTATATAGAATTACACCCAACATTTGCAGAAATTATGAGTTATGTTGAGCGTTGTAAGGACTCCAATCCATTTTTTGTGGTAATTTAATTAAAAAGAAACTCATATTTCAGACATAGACATTTTTTAAAGGGGTCAGATTGGACCCGAGGACACCAGGAGGCTTAAAAAACAAACAGTAGATATAAAAAAACATTCAAAGTAATGTAACAAAGGGGGGGCTGTGAGTCATTATGAGTCCCGACACTTCCCTCTGCTAGTAAGATATAAGGATTCTGAGCAGATGAACTAAAATCCCAAAACAAACTACGGCACAAACACTGTTCGCCCAATTCAATTAACCGCTCAGGGAATCCAATTAAGGCTTCGTCAGTGCTAATCCGAGCCTGGTCATTGGTGTTCCTGATAGCGTTGTTTGCCAGGAAATTACTGTGGAGCGGCGCCAGCTCTAATCAAAGCTCAGACTCCTTTAAAACCCTCGTTGATGCGGCACATTAACAAGACCACAGGCGCTAATTCGGCAAACACAGGCGTTGGAGTGTAGCTGATGCACCGCGAGTGGGTAGACGGGAGCTTGGCAGACACCGGGGTGGTTTCCCCTCTGAAGACCTCCACGCTGCTCCTCCGTCGCGAGCCCGAGTCTTTCTGTCGTGCTAGATTCCTCTCGTCTCCTCAGGCGTCCCCCCTGGCACTCGCATGTAAAGATGAAGGCCAAATTAGTGTCTTATCTACTAATAGAGAGGAGAGCCGGGACACACAGAAACACAAGAAGCCTCCAGACTGCAGAACAATCAATCAATCAATTAATCAATTAAATAATCAATCAATTAATTCATTGATCAATCAATCAAACTTTATTTCTAAAGCACATATAAAAACAACCAGGTTGACCAAAGTGCTGCACGTTTTAACATGAAACAATAATTAGACAGAATACACCTGACATGAAGAGGCGACTCATTCCACAGTCTCGGGCCAATCTGACATGAAGAGGCAACTCATTCCACAGTCTCGGGCCAGTCTGACATGAAGAGGCAACTCATTCCACAGTCTCGGGCCAATCTGACATGAAGAGGCAACTCATTCCACAGTCTCGGGCCAGTCTGACATGAAGAGGCAACTCATTCCACAGTCTCGGGGCCAGTCTGACATGAAGAGGCAACTCATTCCACAGTCTTGGGGCCAGTCTGACATGAAGAGGCAACTCATTCCACAGTCTCGGGGCCAGTCTGACATGAAGAGGCAACTCATTCCACAGTCTCGGGGCCAGTCTGACATGAAGATGCGACTCATTCCACAGTCTCGGGGCCAGTCTGACATGAAGAGGCGACTCATTCCACAGTCTCGGGGCCAGTCTGACATGAAGAGGCGACTCATTCCACAGTCTCGGGGCCAGTCTGACATGAAGAGGCAACTCATTCCACAGTCTCGGGGCCAGTCTGACATGAAGAGGCGACTCATTCCACAGTCTCAGAGCTGCCACTGAGAAAGCCCCATCCCCTCTGCTCTCGACCCGGGTTTTAGGGACAACAAGAAGAGACTGGTTCTCAGACTCTAATGACCTTGAAGGAGCATGTGGCTTCAACACATCAGTGTTGTAAACTGGAGCCATGAAGGGCTTTAAAAACAGACAATAAAATCCTAAAATCAATACTAAAATTAACTGGGAGCCAGTGAAGAGAGGCAAGGACAGGGGTTACGAGTCCCAGTAAAGAGACCAGCGGCAGCATTTTGAACCAGTTGTAGATGAGAGAGGGAGGCCTGGCTGACACCTCCATACAGAGCATTACAGTAGTCAAGGCATGGTGTAATAAAAGCATGTATAACCCTCTCAAAACTAGGAGAACACACACAACTCATCATAAAATAAACCTCCAAAATACAGTTTTGCATTAGCCTGAAATGCTGAGATCTAACAGTAGATAGATAGATAGATAGATAGATAGATAGATAGATAGATAGATAGATAGATAGATAGATAGATAGATAGATAGATAGATAGATAGATAGATAGATAGATAGATGCAATTGGAAATTATAGTGTTCCAGCAGCAAAATCAGTCACACAGCACAGAATATAAATATAAATGAAATTCTAGGAAACAATTTACATGAAATAATAATAAGATCAAATACAAGAACAGATATGTGAATATATCCAAGTTGGGAATACAAAAATGTCAATACATCTTCATTCCAACATTTGGTTTTGTATTACTGTCATCACAATAATTTAAAGAATCATAATTATTATTGATTATTTTATAATTCATGAGATTTTACCAAGTGTTTACAGCATGTACACATTTCTACAGACATTCGAAAACTTCAAGACATTTCTATGTTAATGATTTTGTGAAAACATTCCCAGATTAAAGCTGCTGCTCAAATATTAATGTATTATCAATATTTATGTTTGAAGACATAGTGTGTGTGTGTGTGTGTGTGTGTGTGGGGGGGGCTGCCTATGTTCCTGCATTTAATTTTTTATAGGGCTGTGGGACCACTGGGATGTGGGACCATTGGGCTGGGGGGACCATTGGGCTGTGGGGACCAAGCGTGTTATATGACGCTAAAGGAGACGACCAAGCGTGTTATATGACGCTAAAGGAGACGACCAAGCGTGTTATATGACGCTAAAGGAGACGACCAAGCGTGTTATAAGACGCTAAAGGAGACGACAAGCGTGTTATATGACGCTAAAGGAGACGACCAAGCGTGTTATATGACGCTAAAGGAGACGACCAAGCGTGTTATATGACGCTAAAGGAGACGACCAAGCGTGTTACATGACGCTAAAGGAGACGACCAAGCGTGTTACATGACGCTAAAGGAGACGACCAAGCGTGTTACATGACGCTAAAGGAGACGACCAAGCGTGTTACATGACGCTAAAGGAGACGACCAAGCGTGTTATATGACGCTAAAGGAGACGACCAAGCGTGTTATAAGACGCTAAAGGAGACGACCAAGCGTGTTATATGATGCTAAAGGAGACGACCAAGGGTGTTATATTACGCTAAAGGAGACGACCAAGCGTGTTATATGACGCTAAAGGAGACGACCAAGCGTGTTATATGACGCTAAAGGAGACGACCAAGCATGTTATATGACGCTAAAGGAGACGACCGAGCCCTATCTCTGTGTCCCTGCTACTATAAGATGAGTAATGACCTACTCATAATATGTCACTTTTTTGAAGGGTATGTGTTGCCAAACTAATGTCGGACATGACAACCTCGTTCATAAGAGAGCAGATTCTCACAAACAATACACGTCTCTCATGAAACATGACTAACATTAATTTGCTGTGGTGATAGCAGATTCTCGGGGGGGCAGTTCAGCTCAGAGCGGCTTCCTGGGAGTGCTCATGTGGGCGCAGCGACAGCCGAGCGGCCGCCACGTCTCATTCACTTGTAAATTGGGTGAAATAACTGGACCAGATGTTCTCATTATTTCTACTCAGCCCATGAGCGTCACTACCAGTCAGTGTTTTGGACAGTTTTCAACCAGCAGAAAGCTCCCCGTGTGTCCCGCTGTCCTCCAATGCCGCTGCTGACAACAGGTTATGAGAGGAGAAGAGCCAACATGTCTCTGCTGCTGTTCAGATAAATGCCAATTGGCACAAATTTGACTTCCTATTCTAGAAGAAACCATATTTTAACAGTCTGCAAACACTATCATGAATGAAAGCTGTGCATCCTTTAGTCTAGTCGTCCACATTATAGTCTATTTCCACGGCCCTCCACTTCCTGGATTGGTTTGTTCCCGATGGAAATTCTGACGGATTTCATTCATTAAGACGAGGTATCCGTCCTCTGTCTCTGTGTCTAACCTCCGTCCCCGTCCTCTGTCTCTGTGTCGGCGCTCTAACCTGCGGCTGGTTTCTGAGGACTATGGTTACCTGGTCCTCAGATCTCTGCAGGGTAAATCCAGACAGCTAGCTAGACTATCTGTCCAATCTGAGGACTATGGTTACCTGGTCCTCAGATCTCTGCAGGGTAAATCCAGACAGCTAGCTAGACTATCTGTCCAATCTGAGTCTCTGTTGACAACCAGGGTTACATATCATCGGTAGAAACGTCACTGCCTCTTTGTCACCTTTTCATTACCTTTTTGCTGCCTTTTTGTTGCCTTTTTGTTGTCTTTTCGTAGCCTTTTTGACGCTTTTTCTGTCTCTTTGTCAGCGCTCTAACCTGCGGCTGATTTCTGAGGACTATGGTTACCTGGTCCTCAGATCTCTGCAGGGTAAATCCAGACCGCTAGCTAGACTATCTGTCCAATCGGAGTCTCTGTTGACGACTAAAACTACTTCTGATGACAACTTCCTTCCTGAGACTATTTAGCAGCGGCACCGTGGCTCCGTCCGGCGCTTAGCCCCGCCCACGACGATTGTGAAATCATCAAGCTCACCATTACCTTTTGCCGTCTCTACTTTCTGAGCCTTAACAGATACCTCATCGCCTAATTAGTACAATAATTAATGATTAAATGACTGACTCCAGAGTCACATTTGCTACCAAACACATTTCACCGTGTGTGTTTCATGCATCTCTACACCCCGGAGAACGAGAGAGAGAGAGAGAGCAAGAGAGAGAGGGAGGGAGAGGGGTAGTAATTCCACTTGAGAAGTCAAGAGTGTAACAGGAAGTGGTGTGAACACACTCAGCAGCAGATAAAGTACAGATGATAGCAACGATGAGTTACTTTTATATTCTGCAGGACACTTATCATTTGGAGTGTGTGTGAGAGGGAACAGACTGGTGCTAAAATTTTATATAATCCTGGGGTTGTGTGTGTGTGTGTGTGTGTGCGTGTGTGTGTGTGTGTGTGTGTGTGTGTGGTTTTTAAGACTGAAAGAGGTCTGATTTTCACATCTTGTAGCTTCACTTTCAGCCATGTTAGAGGCACAGCTCCAGAGACCACAGCGTCTCTCTGTCTGTCTGAAATATCTCAACAATTATTGCATTCATTCCTACTTAAAATGGTGATCCTCTAATTTCATCTAAAGCCCCACAAACTGGTCAAAGTTTTCACTATTATCTCATACCAGATTATTAAATACGCATGAAGAGAACCCAGGGTTTGTGATATAGTGAATACTATAAAGACATTCAGTCTTCTAACTCCACAACATGCTTCTTTTTAAGGGTAACTTTGATATTTTTCCTTTAACCTGGACCCTCATTTCCCATGTTTACATGTCTAAGTTAATGATGGGAACAATAATCTTTGAAAAAGCGGCAATGTAACATTAATGGGCAAATGTTCAATGGCAGTTTACGTCCACTAATAGTGCTGTATTTATTTATTTTGGCATTTAGGCCTTTATTTTTGTGACAGGAGGAGCCTCTATACATGAGTGCGCACTCTACCACTAGGCAACCACATAGTTGTTTTTTTGTCTCTTACAGACTCAGATTTTTAGTCTAAGTGTCCAACAACATTATGGAAAGGATCCCTAGAGAGATAGATTTTTTGTTAAAGATTAAGACCCTTTTAGTTTGACATGAAACAGCCCAAAAATCACCATCACCAAAACCACCAGACTCCATGACTCCAAATAATCACTACTTTTATCATCGTGAAACAATCTTCATTTAAAGTAGACAGAAACTAAATTAACAACCAAAAGCTGTATTGGTTCCTCTTTCCACTGTTCCAACAATCACCACTCTGGTCTGGTTGAAATAAACTCTTAATTCACCCATTTACATGTGGAGATATGCTGCTCTATACACACTAAAAGTAGTGATTATTTACATGGAGTCTGGTGGAGATATGCTGCTCTATACACACTAAAAGTAGTAATTATAAACATGGAGTCTGGTGGAGATATGCTGCTCTATACACACTAAAAGTAGTGATTATTTACATGGAGTCTGGTGGAGATATGCTGCTCTATACACGCTAAAAGTAGTGATTATTTACATGAAGTCTGGTGGGTTTGGCGTTTAGGAGCGGTTTCTGGTTAGACAAAAAGGATCTTACTCTTTAACAAAAAGATAATGTCCTCCCCCAACGTTACACAGTGAGTGTATGAAGTCCACGAACATAACATGCTGCTGGAAAAGAGAAGAACTGCAAAAATAAAACAACTGCAGAGAACCAGCCTCTCTAAGTCCAAGCGAACGCTTCGATCCTTAAAACAAAATGTATGACATTTATGATCAATAGTCATTTCCAACACTGCAGCTCCTCCTTTCTTGAATGTTATTTCCAGTTACCCTCTTACTTATGGAGCAGATTAGCGTACCCTGAGGCATCAGTGTAATGGGAAGTGTGGTGGGCAGGGCTGCAGCTCAGTGGACATCGATCCACCTCATTATTTCGCTCCATCGAGCGCTCACCTCTGCCATTAATGGCTAAATAAAGACCAAATGTTCTCCCTCTCTACCTCTCAGTAATATTCAGATGCTCTGCTCTACCTTTGGTATTCATTGTTGTTTAAAAGCTGCAGCACTTATCGACTCTTTGTTTAGGCCGTGTGGCTCTGGATTCCCATGCGGCGGATGTAATTACCGCCTTTTTAGCTTTGGGCAGAGCAGAGGACCTCGGGAGGCGGTGGTCGATGGCGCCTGGCAACATGGTGCTCTTATCGAGAGAGCAAAGATTGAATTCAAACTCTCAACTTTCCACTTTCAACCATCCGGGAGGAAGGTAGGATCATAGGTAGCACATCAGTGGATTTGCTGCAGGGACGCAAGACAATTAAATCAAAATTAAATCAAATTATAATATGATGGCGTGGTGAACCTATTGACCTAACTCGTATTTAGACATCAGATGTTATGAAGATATAATGACAGAGAAAAGAAAAACCGACATAAGATCCATTTTCAGTACACCAAAACGCCAAGTAAGTAAAATAAGTCCTCATGTCAAGACTATTTGGCAATATCTTTATAAGAATGGGTGATTATGGAAATACTAACATCACTATGTCACAGGCAAAGGAGACAGAAAGAACTGAAGACCAGGGAGACCAGGGACAGTCAGGTGTAGAGTCTCAGGTAAGGACCAGGAAGACCAGGGACAGTCAGGTGTAGAGTCTCAGGTAAGGAACAGGGAGACCAGGGACAGTCAGGTGTAGAGTCTCAGGTAAGGAACAGGGAGACCAGGGACAGTCAGGTGTAGAGTCTCAGGTAAGTAACAGGAGACCAGGGACAGTCAGGTGTAGAGTCTCAGGTAAGGAACAGGGAGACCAGGGACAGTCAGGTGTAGAGTCTCAGGTAAGGAACAGGGAGACCAGGGACAGTCAGGTGTAGAGTCTCAGGTAAGGAACAGGGAGACTAGGGACAATCAGGTGTAGAGTCTCAGGTAAGGAACAGGGAGACCAGGGACAGTCAGGTGTAGAGTCTCAGGTAAGGAACAGGGAGACCAGGGACAGTCAGGTGTAGAGTCTCAGGTAAGGAACAGGGAGACCAGGTCGGATCTAGTTTATGTGGCTCGGGGAAGGGGAGTTTGGGGTCCCCTGGTGGAGCTGCTGCCCTCCTGTGACCTGATCCCCAACAAGCGAGTTCAAGTGTCCAGGTATTTATGTGAGTCGAGGTATTCATGTGAGTCCAGGTATTCATGTGTATATACTGTCCTCTTCACTCTATTTCCTCCGAGCTTCACCTTACTTTGTACTTCACACTTTTAGCGTGTGTGTATGTGTGTGTTTGTGTGTGTGTGTGTGTGTGTGTGTGTGTTTGTGTGTGTTTCAATTTATTTACCCATGCTGAAGAAAGTGCCCCGTGTTTGCAGAGAGATAACCTTGACAGCTATAGTGTTCAACATCTTTTATGATTTCAGCAGCGTTGTGTGTGCAGCCTGATAAGAACATTTTATGTGAGATCAATCTGAGCTGCTATAAAACTCCAGGAAGCCGGATCAACATATTAGAAGATGGCGACCGTGTTGATAAGCTCTGCGGGTTCTCTAAAATAATGTTGTTTTACTGTGACCATCAGGGAGGAAATGGAGAAGAGACATGAAAGAAAAGTGACTACAGCTCCGTCTCACGGTACACCCTCAGTGGAGCATGTTCTGTTCTTCTCATCAGACCAATTACAATCTTTATTATCAGGGAGCTGATTGGCTCGTTACCCAGGCGACCTTTGTGTCATCATCTATATCTTTACACTGAGTCACTTCATGCATCTTTGAAGGACAATATAGTGGCCATTTTCATTCATTTCATTCATGCATGCATTCATCGGGCCTCGTGGAAGACCCTGGACTAGGTGGAGGGACGTCCAGCTGGGAGGAGGCCTCGTGGAAGACCCAGGACTTGGTGGAGGGACGTCCAGCTGGGAGGAGGCCTCGTGGAAGACCCTGGACTAGGTGGAGGGACGTCCAGCTGGGAGGAGGCCTCGTGGAAGACCCAGGACTAGGTGGAGGGACGTCCAGCTGGGAGGAGGCCTCGGGGAAGACCCAGGACTTGGTGGAGGGACGTCCAGCTGGGAGGAGGCCTCGGGGAAGACCCAGGACTAGGTGGAGGGACGTCCAGCTGGGAGGAGGCCTCGTGGAAGACCCAGGACTAGGTGGAGGGACGTCCAGCTGGAAAGAGGCCTCGTGGAAGACCCAGGACTAGGTGGAGGGACGTCCAGCTGGGAGGAGGCGTTGGGGAAGACCCAGGACTAGATGGGGGACATCCAGCTGGAAGGATGCCTCGTGGAAGACCCAGGACTAGGTGGAGGGACATCCAGCTGGGAGGAGGTCTCGGGGAAGACCCAGGAATAGGTGGAGGTACGTCCAGCTGGGAGGAGGCCTCGCGGAAGACCCAGGACTAGGTGGAGGGACGTCCAGCTGGGAGGAGGCCTTGTGGGAGACCCAGGACTAGGTTGAGGGACGTCCAGCTGGGAGGAGGCCTCGGGGAAGACCCAGGACTAGGTGGAGGGACCTCCAGCTGGGAGGAGGCCTCGGGGAAGACCCAGGACTAGGTGGAGGGACGTCCAGCTGGGAGGAGGCCTCGGGGAAGACCCAGGACTAGGTGGAGGGACGTCTAGCTGGGAGGAGGCCTCGTGGAAGACCCAGGACTAGGTGGAGGGACGTCCAGCTGGGAGGAGGCCTCGTGGAAGACCCAGGACTAGGTGGAGGGACATCCAGCTGGGAGGAGGTCTCGGGGAAGACCCAGGAATAGGTGGAGGTACGTCCAGCTGGGAGGAGGCCTCGCGGAAGACCCAGGACTAGGTGGAGGGACGTCCAGCTGGGAGGAGGCCTCGGGGAAGACCCAGGACTAGGTTGAGGGACGTCCAGCTGGGAGGAGGCCTCGCGGGAGACCCAGGACTAAATTAATCTAAAGTAATAACTGGAGATTTCAGACATTATTTACAGTGCACAGAAAGTGTATTGCAGAAAAGTCAAACTTTGGTTGATACTCTGACTAATTGGGAGTGTGTTTTTGCTTATTGACCCCCCCAACCACAGCAAACCCCCAAGGCAAACCCCCCCCCTCAGACCCACGATATATTAGGAGTTTGTGGAGGCTGAATTTACTTCAGGGGGTTTTCTGTGCTCTCATTGATCCTCCGACGAGAGGAGAGGAGCTACAGGGAGCTGGAATCAATGGAGCGGGAAATTAGCCCTTAATTAATAAATATTTGTATTCAGCTCGTCCATCGCCTCAGGAGGAGACACCTGTGTGCATGCTAATCACACACACACACACACACACACACACACACACACACACACACACACACAGAGGCAGCTCTATTCTTTTAAGCGGTGAAAGTGACGGTCAGCGCTGCCTAAACACATGAAGATGCTACCTGAAATAATGAAGGGCAAACCTTTGAGTTTTGAGACTCAGTTCATCTGTCAAAGTTCACGCTCATCAGCTTCTAGGACACAACTGCTGCCGGTCCCACACAGCTTCTCTTCAGTGCATTTAACAGTCATAATAACATCAATCAATCAATCAATTACATCAATAAAGATAACATGCACAGTGGCTTGAATAAGTTTAAGGAGAAATAAAAAAAACATCTTATTTATCTTAATTAATAATTAAAATTTTTTGGAAAATCCAACCTTTTAAGGACACCAATTTTCTTTGTGAATGAATAATGTTTCATGAATAAATAAATATTAAAAATAAAAGTATACTCCCCTATGTTAAAATACAGGGGCATAAGTATACACCCCTATGTTAAAATACAGGGGCATAAGTATACACCCCCTATGTTAAAATACAGGGGCATAAGTATACACCCCCTATGTTAAAATACAGGGGCATAAGTATACACCCCCTATGTTAAAATACAGGGGCATAAGTATACACCCCCTATGTTAAAATACAGGGGCATAAGTATACACCCCTATGTTAAAATACAGGGGCATAAGTATACACCCCCTATGTTAAAATACAGGGGCATAAGTATACCCCCTATGTTAAAATACAGGGGCATAAGTATACACCCCCTATGTTAAAATACAGGGGCATAAGTATACACCCCCTATGTTAAAATACAGGGGCATAAGTATACCCCCTATGTTAAAATACAGGGGCATAAGTATACACCCCCTATGTTAAAATACAGGGGCATAAGTATACACCCCTATGTTAAAATACAGGGGCATAAGTATACACCCCCTATGTTAAAATACAGGGGCATAAGTATACACCCCCTATGTTAAAATACAGGGGCATAAGTATACACCCCCTATGTTAAAATACAGGGGCATAAGTATACACCCCTATGTTAAAATACAGGGCATAAGTATACACCCCCTATGTTAAAATACAGGGGCATAAGTATACACCCCTATGTTAAAATACAGGGCATAAGTATACCCCCTATGTTAAAATACAGGGGCATAAGTATACACCCTATGTTAAAATACAGGGCATAAGTATACCCCCTATGTTAAAATACAGGGGCATAAGTATACACCCCCTATGTTAAAATACAGGGGCATAAGTATACACCCCCTATGTTAAAATACAGGGGCATAAGTATACCCCCTATGTTAAAATACAGGGGCATAAGTATACACCCCTATGTTAAAATACAGGGGCATAAGTATACCCCCTATGTTAAAATACAGGGGCATAAGTATACACCCCCTATGTTAAAATACAGGGCATAAGTATACCCCTATGTTAAAATACAGGGGCATAAGTATACACCCCTATGTTAAAATACAGGGGCATAAGTATACACCCCTATGTTAAAATACAGGGGCATAAGTATACACCCCCTATGTTAAAATACAGGGGCATAAGTATACACCCCCTACTTTGCATCCTGATAACCCCCGCCCCGTTCCACATGCTAAAAAGTGTTGAAAAAGGGACAAAAACATGAGAATAAATGTTGATTTTCCATTTTGACGGGAGGACAACACGAGGGTTAATGTGAGAAACAAAACCCCCCCGTGGCCATCAGTAAACTTCATTAAACCAAACGCACACACACACACACACACACACACACACACACACACACACACACACGTTGTCCAAACACATCAGACACCAGGCGGATGAATCTCCAATCTGCTTTCTTTATGCTCCGATGATACGGAGAACACACCAGTTAATGCATGGGAAAATAACTTGTTCTATCCATCTATCCACATCTACCTACATCCACCTACATCCACCTACATCTATCCACATCCACCCACATCTACCTACATCTACCTACATCTACCTGCATCTATCCATCTATCTACATCCACCTACATCCACCTACATCTATCCATCGACATCCACCTACATCCATCCATCTACATCCACCTACATCCACCTACATCTACCTACATCTATCCATCAACATCCACCTACATCTACCTACATCTATCCATCTATCTACATCCACCTACATCTACCTACATCCACCTACATCTATCCATCTACCTACATCCACCTACATCTACCTACATCTATCCATCTAACTACATCCACCTACATCTACCTACATCTATCCATCTACCTACATCCACCTACATCTACCTACATCTATCCATCTACCTACATCCACCTACATCTACCTACATCTATCCATCTACCTACATCCACCTACATCTACCTACATCTATCCATCTACCTACATCCACCTACATCTACCTACATCTATCCATCTATCTACATCCACATCCATCTATCTACATCCACCTACATCTACCTACACCTATCCATCTAAATACATCTACCTACATGCCAAGCTACCTACCTCCCTCTCTCTCTCTCTCTCTCTCTCTCTCTCTCTCTCTCTCTCTCACGGTGGCAGCCCAATCCAGAAACTGAGTCATGCAACTAGTCCTCTCATTATTTTTAGTTGACACAACTAAGCACTTCTTACAGTGTATTCAGAGCTCTGCATCTGTGCTCTCAGGGCACGACTGTAAGAGATGACAAAACTGAATATTTGTTGGAAGATGGGAAGATTATGTATGTGCAACCACACGGGGAGTCTGAAACAGAAGAAGAGGAAAGCCGGAGAGACACCGAGCAAAACAGAAAGAGATGGAAGTGACTCAGACGCCGCTGCTCTGCTCCCCACCTCGAGATGCAGCCAACACAAAGTTATTTCTGAATGTTAAAAGGCTTGTTAAGAAGATCGGCTGTATGCTCTCTCCACACACCACGGAGAGGGGGAACCTGGGAAATAAAAGAGAGAGAGAGAGAGAGAGATGGTGTGCATCAGTCCAGCTGGCACTCAGATGTTATTTAGATGGAAACAAAGAGAGAGGAAGAAATAGATGGATGCAGGAGGAGGAGGAGGTGAAGAAGAGATGCAGCGGGGGTGGTGTAATGCTAGATAGTGGGAGGGAAATGAAAGAAGATGGGGTTAAAGGGAGCTGGTTGGAGGATGCCAAAGGAACAGATGAAAAACAGAAACGTGTGTCTGTGAATTACAGATAAAAGCTCCATCGCTCTGCTGCAAAGGGTCGAGAATCTGAATGAAATTAATGAAATCAGGGAATCGTTTTAAGCCAAAACTGTCTGTGTGTGCACGAGTGTGCTTTAGACACAGACACTGGAGTACAAATGAATAAATCCCTGGCAATTTGGGGAAAGAAGTCTGCATTTGGTCAGAAAAGTTATTTTTTCAGCACTTTGTTGGTAAAAACGCGTTCCAGGGCGTCTCGTTTCTTTATTCAGACTTTTCTCGTGAACCATTCGGACATTTAACTCTCCTGTTTTCCCATCTTCTAACTGTTTCTAAATCAGAAATTTGGGTTTTCTTTAACCAAATTGTAAAAAAAAATAACGTGGATGGCTCTTCATAACTTAACCCTCATGTTGTCCTTGGGTCAAATTGACCCGTAATCAGTTAAAAAAAAACTTTTCTAACAAAAAATGGGCCGTCGAAATACACGGTGAAAATGTCTAACATTAAAAACAACAAAAACCTTCCAAAAATACGCAGAAATAATCGACAAAGACATTGTAAAAAGTGAGTAGAGCAGCATATCTCCACCAGACTCCATGTAAATAATCACTACTTTTAGCGTGTATAGAGCAGCATATCTCCACCAGACTCCATGTAAATAATCACTACTTTTAGCGTGTATAGAGCAGCATATCTCCACCAGACTCCATGTAAATAATCACTACTTTTAGTGTGTATAGAGCAGCATATCTCCACCAGACTCCATGTAAATAAACATTACTTTTAGCGTGTATAGAGCAGCATATCTCCACCAGACTCCATGTAAATAATCACTACTTTTAGAGTGTATAGAGCAGCATATCTCCACCAGACTCCATGTAAATAATCACTACTTTTAGTGTGTATAGAGCAGCATATCTCCACCAGACTCCATGTAAATAATCACTAGGCTACTTTTAGCGTGTATAGAGCAGCATATCTCCACCAGACTCCATGTAAATAATCACTACTTTTAGCGTGTATAGAGCAGCATATTTCCACCAGACTCCATGGAAATAATCACTACTTTTAGCGTGTATAGAGCAGCATATCTCCACCAGACTCCATGTAAATAATCACTACTTTTAGAGTGTATAGAGCAGCATATCTCCACCAGACTCCATGTAAATAATCACTACTTTTAGTGTGTATAGAGCAGCATATCTCCACCAGACTCCATGTAAATAATCATTACTTTTAGCGTGTATAGAGCAGCATATCTCCACCAGACTCCATGTAAATAATCACTACTTTTAGAGTGTATAGAGCAGCATATCTCCACCAGACTCCATGTAAATAATCATTACTTTTAGCGTGTATAGAGCAGCATATCTCCACCAGACTCCATGTAAATAATCACTACACTACGATGATAAAAGTAGTGATTATTTACATGGAGTCTAAAAGGATCTTACTCTTTAACTAAAAGGTCTATCTCTGTAGGGATCCATCCCAAAATGTTGTCACACACATCTGAGTCTGTTAGCGGCAAAACCAGAACATTTTATCGACCCTAACGGAAGAATGCACTCTGTGTTGTTGCCTGTGCTGTTCACAAAGAGTTATAAATGCCTAAATCTCCTATGTCTTTACTCACAACTTTGGGAATGTTAAGCGTACTGTTGCATTTGCTGTAAAATACATGAAATTGACATAAAATAGTTAAGTGTGCCACCCAACTCCCTTTGTTTTTGGAACACTGTTCACAAAAAATGGTTCACATTTTGCAGCTATCTGGTGTTTTTCTGTCCTCGTCCTGGCTGAAGACCCCTTTGACCCTTGTGTTGTCCTCGGGTCAAATTGACTCGTTTCAGTGTTTTCAAGTGTTTTATATCAGAAATATGGATTTCTTTCAATCAAATTGCCCAAAAATAACATGGATTATTCCATACAGTGTACACCAAAAGCTGAAAAAAGTGGGGAATAAAACAGAAAAAGCGACAAAAACATCGGGAAAGCACAAAAATAATGTTCATTTTCATTTTTGACCTGGAAGGACAAGTTCATGGTTAATGGGAAGACCACACAAGGGTTAAAGCCTAAAGAGAGACCGGGGGAAGAACAACCACGATAAAACCATGCAGCCAAAACAAGAAAACAAGCCAATCTGTTCACCGGCAAGCGCTAATGACAGAACACTTCCCCCTGTCTCCTGAACTTTGATTTACACAAAGCTTACATGTGCCTCCTCTTCTTTTTACCTCTTTACCCCTTCATCGGGCCCTGCGGCTCTAATTACCGGGACACCTGGGAGGGAGGACGTCCCTGACAACAGACCGAGGGAAGTCACTGGGGAGGTGTGTTTGTTAATGAGACGGACCGGACTTGGCAGGCAGCAGAGCCTGGCAGCAAACTGTGGACAGAGAGAGACGGACGCCCAAAATCTGCAATCTCCAGTCGCACTGAACCAAAGAAATCTGGAGCAGCGGCAAAGAACCGCACTGAAAATAGCCTCCGAGTAGATTTTAGAGCCTGGGGATTATGTGTATTTCCATCCAGTCGGTTTGATAAACTCTCACAGAAGCATATGTGAAGTAGGGCTGATTGTAGCTTTAGTTAGAGAATTCTCTCTCTCTCTCTCTCTGTCTGTCTGTCTCTCTCTCTCTCTCTCTCTCAGGCAGAAATATACCTCATTAAATAATCAAGCAGCTCTGTGGTCATTTCTAACATCTGGCCACACCCCAAAAGTGATGTCCCAACAGGTGCTTTGGCGTTGCTCCTGTGGTGTCTGCACAGTAAGGCTGGATGATGTATCGATGAGGACGCTTCACACTGCTTCTTGATTATAAAGTTTATTATAGCGTCAGTCTCCAAGCTCTGCAGAAGCTCGGAGAGTGACCTAACCCAAAGAAATGTACACTCTGTCTTTCAGTCCTTCAGTCCTACTTTACATAGGATATCCTGTTAGGTAACATATAGGTTGCTAAGTGGCAAAGTAAAGGTCACATGTTAGATAACATAAAGTCTGACGTCGCATCCTACTCATCACTTTTCCCACCAGAAAGAGGAGCAGCTGACAAGATGAGGTCACCAATTATAACAGAAAAGCTCCTATTTGACAGATAGGTGCTGAACCATTTGAGTGCCGAGCCTCTGATGCCTGCTCAAGACCAGAGAGGGGAGGACTGCATGGTCCACGGTGGCGTCCAAAAGGACTAAAACAGCAGGATTCCCGGCATCTCCTTGTGAAACATGGTTACAGTTTAGATATCAGGATGAAAAACACTCCTGTGGGTTGTATTTCCTGGCATTCATTTAGGATTTATGTTTGTAGGGTTTGGAGGGGAAGCAAATGGGCATCCTGAAATTCCTTAAAAACGGCAAACTGATCCAGGACTTGGTTTGTATTTTTCTTTATAATCAGATTATTACTGCAGATCCATACAGAAAACCTCAGAGGAAGTTGTGGTCCCTAATAGTGTATCTGAAGTCTCTTTTATATAGACCTTAGTGGTCCCTAATACTGTATCTGAAGTCTCTTTTATATAGACCTTAGTGGTCCCTAATACTGTATCTGAAGTCTCTTTTATATAGACCTTAGTGGTCCCTAATACTGTATCTGAAGTCTCTTTATATAGACCTTAGTGGTCCCCTAATACTGTATCTGAAGTCTCTTTATATAGACCTTAGTGGTCCCCTAATACTGTATCTGAAGTCTCTTTATATAGACCTTAGTGGTCCCTAATACTGTATCTGAAGTCTCTTTATATAGACCTTAGTGGTCCCCTAATACTGTATCTGAAGTCTCTTTATATAGACCTTAGTGGTCCCTAATACTGTATCTGAAGTCTCTTTATATAGACCTTAGTGGTCCCCTAATACTGTATCTGAAGTCTCTTTATATAGACCTTAGTGGTCCCTAATACTGTATCTGAAGTCTCTTTATATAGACCTTAGTGGTGCCTAATACTGTATCTGAAGTCTCTTTATATAGACCTTAGTGGTCCCTAATACTGTATCTGAAGTCTCTTTTATATAGACCTTAGTGGTCCCTAATACTGTATCTGAAGTCTCTTTATATAGACCTTAGTGGTCCCCTAATACTGTATCTGAAGTCTCTTTATATAGACCTTAGTGGTCCCTAATACTGTATCTGAAGTCTCTTTTATATAGACCTTAGTGGTCCCTAATACTGTATCTGAAGTCTCTTTATATAGACCTTAGTGGTCCCTAATACTGTATCTGAAGTCTCTTTATATAGACCTTAGTAGTCCCTAATACTGTATCTGAAGTCTCTTTTATATAGACCTTAGTGGTCCCTAATACTGTATCTGAAGTCTCTTTTATATAGACCTTAGTGGTCCCCTAATACTGTATCTGAAGTCTCTTTATATAGACCTTAGTGGTCCCTAATACTGTATCTGTAAAACAAATATTATAAATATAAAGAAAGCAAAAGTCGTAGCAAAAAAATAGCAAAGGCCACTTTTATTTTGAAGGCTAGGATCACACGTAGATGCTCAGAGAAGATGCTGACGTATAGAAATGAAGTGTTTTAGAGCAGAAGGAAAGAGAAACAGAGCGAGTCCATCAGCTGTCAGATTCCCGACCGTCAGCTCTTTCTTCACGTGAAACAGTAACACTTACAACTTGATATTGAGATATAAAAAAATCCATCAACCATAAAGTAATCTCATTGAAACACATTGCGATGTGAGGCTCAGCAGTTAAAGCTGCTCCTCTTTATCTGCAGGTGATAAAACACACAGCTGTGCTCTACTGCCACCTGCTGGAGAGAAGACTCCACAGCACACAGATGGAGGACATCCATGTCAACACCCCTGTCTTCTTCTCTTCACGTTTTTCTGGGGGGGGGGGGTCACAATACATTTCTAGTTTTAGGAAAAGATCTCATTACAGTTTTTCTCCATCACCTATTTTTCTCAAAACTCTAAGCACAAAACCAAATGTTCACTAAATGGGAGAGTTCAGATATTAGACAAGGGACCAAACACCTGCGCTCCAGCCCGGACCTCACAGATTCAGCAATGTTCTGCCAGGTGTCCAGAGTTTTTCCTGGTGCTTCATGCATGCGCCGTGGACAGTTCCATGTCCACTACATCCAAATAGGAAAGGGTCCACGTGGGCATCAAAGGTCAAGAGGTGGTTTCAAACGAGTTGCAATCCTTTTCTTTGCAGCTGTAAGTCCAGCGAACACAGCAGGTTTCTGAGTCCCAGAGAGCTGGAAGGCTGACTGGTCATTCAGATCCAGGACAGTGTAGTATCTAATGACTTAATAATAATTAATTAGAATTGGTGCATAACAAAACCTGATTTAAATGTATTAATTAGGAACAACATCTGGTAAAAACCCAGAAATCTCACATATAAAATCCTTGTTGAGTTTTAAGAACACAGGAGAACCCAGGTCCGCCACAAACAGATGAAGCTATTATAACCAGTGTTGGGCAAGTTACTTCCAAAATCTAATCACCTTAGTGATTTATAGAGAATCTGCTCATGCAGCACTGCAAAGGGTTGATGGTTTACATATTAGTGGGGTGGTCTTTGAAGGGGATGTGCTATGTGGAGAGCAGTGATTGGTGGCTGTGCATGTTCAAGGAACTTTACGTTAGCTTTGGGGCCCCCTTCTATAAACTCTGACTTTACACACCCCATAACTTTCTATGTTACGTAACATGACATCTAGCATGATACCCTATATATACAGACAGTGTCGGGTGTACTGAGAGACAGAGTCTACATATGGCGGGCACACTCGCCGAGCTTCTGCAGAGCTTAATTGATGCTGAAAATCTTTGATATAATACACCTCAAAATTATAGACGACGTCAAGCCGATTCCTTATCAACACATCCTCCATTCATTGCTGTTGGACACCACAACAGTAACAGGCTCAGTAACATTAAACAAGGCGGATATTATGGATGCAAGATTGTTCCAGATCTGACCAACGGGAGATCACTCCCAGATCATGTGAAGATATGTGCTTTGTGCTTTAATTGGGCGGCATCATGCCAGTCGAGATCGATACCCAGGCCGGGGCAATCACATGCCCAGATCCTCTCAATAGGAAGGCCAGAGGGGCCAGATATCACTAAGAACTGATAAAGCCTAGACACCATACCACAGTTTAGGTTGCACAGTAAATAACTTCCTGATAGGATGGATGGGCGAAGGCCTCTGCCAAGGGACACCGTACGTCTTGAGTGCCGATCTTAACTGAAGGTAAAAGAAGAAAGAGGAACGTAGTAGATTGAATGTGTTCTTCAAGTCAGAAAAAGGCAATAAACCAACGTCGCTAAAAATGTCTTTTAGACAATGAAGAGCCCTTTGTTCCCCTTGTGGGGCTGTTAGTGGCCTCCCCCCAATCAGGAGTGCTGTACTACTGTTGAATAAAGCTCTACTCCGAGCTCCTCTCGGATGACTGAGCTTCTCACCCTATCTCTAAGGGAGACTCCCCCACCGTCCATTTTCATTTGCAGCATCCTCAGCCTTAGTGGTTGCTAGGAAAACTCAGCCGAGAGCCATTTTAGGTTTCCATTTTCATTTTTAAAGAACTATACAAAACAAAACTTTCAACTTTTTGGCAACTTTCTCTGTCTCCTGCAACTTCTTTGCAACAAACATACAAGAAAGATCGGAACTTTTATCGCAACATCAGACATTTTGGGCTGCAACAATCTCAAAAAACAGGCAGTGAAGTCGTGGAGGGAGTGATGTCCAGAAGGTAACAAGGAAACCAGAGGCAGGTGAGACAAGGAGGCTGGAAACAGGTGAGACACATCAGGGAATCACAAGGGCGGGAAAACACAGGAAGTAAATCTAGACAAGACAGCACAGAAAACCAGACTATCACAATAAAACAGGAAACAGAACATACACAAGACAAGCCCAAAAATAACACAATCACAAGACGTGACACACAACCAGGCAGAGAAATTAACCCTCATGTTGTCTTCATGTTGTCCTCATGTTGTCTTCATGTTGTCCTCATGTTGTCCTCATGTTGTCCTCATGTTGTCCTCATGTTGTCTTCATGTTGTCCTCATGTTGTCCTCATGTTGTCCTCATGTTGTCCTCATGTTGTCTTCATGTTGTCCTCATGTTGTCTTCATGTTGTCCTCATGTTGTCTTCATGTTGTCTTCAGGTTGCCCTCATGTTGTCTTCATGTTGTCCTCATGTTGTCTTCATGTTGTCTTCATGTAGCCCTCATATTGTCTTCATGTTGCCCTCATGTTGCCCTCATGTTGCCCTCATGTTGTCTTCATGTTGTCCTCATGTTGTCTTCGTGTTGTCCTCATGTTGTCCTCATGTTGCCCTCATGTTGTCCTCATGTTGTCTTCATGTTGTCCTCATGTTGTCTTCGTGTTGTCTTCATGTTGCCCTCATGTTGCCCTCATGTTGTCCTCATGTTGTCTTCATGTTGTCCTCATGTTGTCTTCGTGTTGTCTTCATGTTGTCCTCATGTTGTCTTCATGTTGCCCTCATGTTGTCGTCATGTTGTCCTCATGTAGCCCTCATGTTGTCTTCATGTTGTCCTCATGTTGTCCTCATGTTGTCTTCATGTTGTCCTCATGTTGCCCTCATGTTGTTTTCATGTTGTCCTCATGTTGTCTTCATGTTGCCCTCATGTTGTCTTCATGTTGTCTTCATGTTGTCTTCATGTTGCCCTCATGTTGTCCTCATGTTGTCCTCATGTTGTCCTCATGTTGTCCTCATGTTGTCTTCAGTATAGTGTTGAAAACGTCAAAAAAGTGACAAACATTGAAAAAACGTCAAAAGTGTAAAAAAGGGACAAAAACTTAAGAAAAAGTTAAAAACATCAATAAAAAGCATTGGTTTTCTGTTTTGACGGGAAGACAATACGAGGGTTAAGACAGGAAAACAGACTACCACAATAAGACAAGACACCCAAACAATAACAAAAGAGACCACAATGTTGACAAAAAGTTAATTTTGACCCAGAAAAAAAAAATAAAATTGCACAGTTGATGTTAGGACACATAAGGGTTAAGTGGCTCTTGCACCCAAATAACCCCCAAAAAAATAACTGTCCACATGCAGGTGGGGTATCTGCTGTCTGCCTCTGAGATTTCTGCTTCATTTCCACCATAAAGAAGGTAATTTTATTTTATGTGTAGTGCTCTTAGCCTAATATGAAATCCTAAAATATGAAACATTGTGCTACTGACTGGCAATGTTCGTTCCTACCCTCACCTATGGTCATGAAGGCTGGGTCATGACTGAAAGAACCAGATCCAGGGTACAAGCGGCCGAAATGGGTTTCCTCAGGAGGGGGGTGGGGGGGCTGGCGTCTCCCTTAGAGATCGGGTGAGAAGCTCAGTCATCTGAGAGGAGCTCGGAGTAGAGACGCTGCTCCTTCGCGTCGACAGGAGCCAGTTGAGGTGGTTCGGGATCTGGTGAGGATGCATCCTGGGGGGGTCCCTAGGGAGGTGTTCCAGGCACGTCCAGCTGGGAGGAGGCCTCGGGGAGGACCCAGGACTAGGTGGAGGGACGTCCAGCTGGGAGGAGGCCTTGGGGAAGACCCAAGACTAGATGGAGGGACGTCCAGCTGGGAGGAGGCCTCGGGGAAGACCCAGGACTAGGTGCAGGGACGTCCAGCTGGGAGGAGGCCTTGGGGAAGACCCAGGACTAGGTGGAGGGACGTCCAGCTGGGAGGAGGCCTTGGGGAAGACCCAGGACTAGGTGGAGGGACGTCCAGCTGGGAGGAGGCCTCGGAGAAGACCCAGGACTAGGTGGAGGGACGTCCAGCTGGGAGGAGGCCTCGGGGAAGACCCAGGACTAGGTGGAGGGATTATATCTCCAACCTGGCCTGGGAACGCCTCGGGATCCCCCAGTCGGAGCTGCTTGATGTGGCTCGGGAAAGGGAAGTTTGGGGTCCCCTACTGGAGCTGCTGCCCCCGAGACCCGATACTGGATAAGCGGATGAAGATGGATGGATGGATGGATGGATGGATGGATGGATGGATGGATGGATGGATGGATGGATGGATGGATGGATGGATGGATGGATGGATGGTGCTACTGACGAGCAACTACATGAAATTTGACAGAAACCCAAACAAAAGCATCTCTTTCTCTCTCTGTTTTATTAATTTTAAATACATTTCAGATTCAGCAGCTCTGCTTTGCATCAGAACAAAAGAAATCCCAAGTCTGACACACTGATACAGGGGCAGGCTGGGAAATAAAACCCTTCATTATCATAAAAAACATTTCATAATTTAAAGGAAAATTCAGTTTTTATACAAACAGAGACAGTGGACAGCAGTACCTGCATAACCAGGAACAATTGTTATTCTGCAGCCAAAATACTGTCAGTTATTGTATTTTTTTTAAATAAAAACTGACTTTTTCTCTTACAGTAATACATTACCCTGTGAAGAAACATACAATGTGGCATAGTTGGTAAAATCAAGACCCTGCTTACAAAATATAGCTTAGCATTACACACGCTAAAAACACAAAAATGCTCTCTGTAACTAAGCTAAAAGGAGAGCGGTGCATATCAAACCAGATATATTAAGATGCATATAAATCAACAGATTGACACATCTTTAGCTGTATTTTCTTGTGACCTGTGCAGATTTCTTAATAAAGTTACTTACAGAAGGAATCCAAATCAATAAGATGGCAGAGAGGAGAGACAACATTTTAACCCTTGTGTTGTCCTCGGGTCAAATTTTAAAGAGAAATATGGATTTCTTTTTAACCAAATCACCCAAAACGTTGAGTACAATTACAAATACTTAATCACTACTTTCATTGAAGTATTTGGTTTTCAATTTTATATCCTTTGAAAAAATTGAAATGGATTTAAAACTTGACTAAAACTTTGAGATACATGTCTGTGATTATCCATCAACACAGGTTCCTCTAATATTAGTTAGAGTAATTCATCATTTCAAAACTTGGTATAATTTCCTATAAATGTAATGTATTGACCATGTATTCCAAACAATAAGTGTAAAACTAGTGGTAATAAGTTGGTGTTAGTGAAAAGTAGCATTGAAAACATTGAAAAATTGACAAAACATTGAAAAAGTGTATTAAAAAAAGGGACAAAAACGTCCAAAAATGTGTCAAAAATATAAAAACAGTAAAAAAGAAGAAATAAATAAGTGTTAATTTTGACCCAGAAGGACATCAAGTGCAAGGTCAACCAGAGGACAACACAAGGGTTAAGCCAATAACACACAAGGTTCAAAAGAAAGAACAAATTAATGTTATAAATTAGAATCTGCATTGAAATGCCATATTTTACAAACTATACACCTATACATGAACACAGATAGAAATACATTTACATTATTGCTCAACATTCAGTTATGGCTAAAAGTAACCTTCATTATTTGCTGGAAATACAGATTTTCATTGGTCTTCGGACCCGAGACTGATGTCGTGGTGATGTGGAGCCGCGGTAAAAACATAAAATTATGGAAAAAATGTCCCTTGTCCTCCTATCAGTATGTAGTCCAAAATCTAGCGATAGCCCAACCCTGACAATTCATTTTCAAAGGCCACTAGATGGGGCTCTCTGGCAACAGAAGGTTGAAAGCTCATTGGTTCATGGTTGCCGTGGTGATCCAGGCGCGAGCCATAAGATGGCGTCACGTTTCCAACGCAAAGTGTCTGTCAATACCCGATGTGAGTCGAGCGCATGCGCCACTTTGCGACAATAACAGATTTTATGCAGATCTGTTTTGCTGTTAGCCACAGAAAATGAAATACATGCTGTAACGTCTGAAGTAGCCTCCGAGATGCTAACGAGAGACTTCTGTAACGTCTGAAGTAGCCTCCGAGATGCTAACGAGAGACTTCTGTAACGTCTGAAGTAGCCTCCGAGATGCTAACGAGAGACTTCTGTAACGTCTGAAGTAGCCTCCGAGATGCTAACGAGAGACTTCTGTAGCGTCTGAAGTAGCCTCCGAGATGCTAACGAGAGACTTCTGTAGCGTCTGAAGTAGCCTCCGAGATGCTAACGAGAGACTTCTGTAACGTCCGAAGTAGCCTCCGAGATGCTAACGAGAGACTTCTGTAGCGTCTGAAGTAGCCTCCGAGAGGCTAACGAGAGACTTCTGTAACGTCTAAAGTAGCCTCCGAGATGCTAATGAGAGACTTCTGTAACGTCTGAAGTAGCCTCCGAGATGCTAACGAGAGACTTCTGTAACGTCTGAAGTAGCCTCCGAGATGCTAACGAGACTTCTGTAAGCGTCTGAAGTAGCCTCCGAGATGCTAACGAGAGACTTCTGTAACGTCTGAAGTAGCCTCCGAGATGCTAACGAGAGACTTCTGTAACGTCTGAAGTAGCCTCCGAGATGCTAACGAGAGACTTCTGTAACGTCTGAAGTAGCCTCCGAGATGCTAACGAGAGACTTCTGTAGCGTCTGAAGTAGCCTCCGAGATGCTAACGAGAGACTTCTGTAACGTCTGAAGTAGCCTCCGAGATGCTAACGAGAGACTTCTGTAGCGTCTGAAGTAGCCTCCGAGATGCTAACGAGAGACTTCTGTAACGTCTGAAGTAGCCTCCGAGATGCTAACGAGAGACTTCTGTAACGTCCGAAGTAGCCTCCGAGATGCTAACGAGAGACTTCTGTAACGTCTGAAGTAGCCTCCGAGATGCTAACGAGAGACTTCTGTAACGTCCGAAGTAGCCTCCGAGATGCTAACGAGAGACTTCTGTAACGTCCGAAGTAGCCTCCGAGATGCTAACGAGAGACTTCTGTAACGTCCGAAGTAGCCTCCGAGATGCTAACGAGAGACTTCTGTAACGTCCGAAGTAGCCTTGTCAACGTCAACACAGTAAAAATGGACCTACTTAACCAAGTTGGTTCACAACAAAGGTTGTCAGTTGAATGGTGTTTGGAGCTAACGTTAGCATCAACCAATCATAGATAGCTACAACGTGAAATGTTTCCCATCTTCTGTTATTGGTTGTAATGAGAAAACTTGTATGACAGTTATGCCGTAAACCTGATCATGCGCGACTCACATCTGAGACAAACAGGTTTAACATCTGTATGATCCTTCATGTAGGGACACAGGGAGTCAACCAGCCTCTGGTCTCGTGTTTTCTCCTTAACTTCTCCAGGACGTGAACACCTGTTTCCTGGTGAAAGTCTTGTGTTTTCTCCTTAACTTCTCCAGGACATGAACACCTGTTTCCTGGTGAAAGTCTTGTGTTTTCTCCTTAACTTCTCCAGGACATGAACACCTGTTTCCTGGTGAAAGTCTTGTGTTTTCTCCTTAACTTCTCCAGGACATGAACACCTGTTTCCTGGTGAAAGTCTTGTGTTTTCTCCTTAACTTCTCCAGGACATGAACACCTGTTTCCTGGTGAAAGTCTTGTGTTTTCTCCTTAACTTCTCCAGGACATGAACACCTGTTTCCTGGTGAAAGTCTTGTGTTTTCTCCTTAACTTCTCCAGGACATGAACACCTGTTTCCTGGTGAAAGTCTTGTGTTTTCTCCTTAACTTCTCCAGGACATGAACACCTGTTTCCTGGTGAAAGTCTTGTGTTTTCTCCTTAACTTCTCCAGGACATGAAAACCTGTTTCCTGGTGAAAGTCTTGTGTTTTCTCCTTAACTTCTCCAGGACGTGAACACCTGTTTCCTGGTGAAAGTCTTGTGTTTTCTCCTTAACTTCTCCAGGAC
>JABXJD010000394.1:70000-112500 GCA_013375575.1 Percina caprodes
TAACTGATGAATTCATTATTTTCATTGAATTTGTGTGTTTGATTTAATTTATCGCATTTTAAGAAAAAAAAAGATTTACAAACACTAACAAAAAAGGAAAATGTAGGGAATAACAACAAAAACGTCCCAAAAAATGCAGAAATAGTCGACAAAGACGTTGTAAAAAGTGAGAAAGAACTTCGGGAAAAGTTAGAAAACGTCAAAAAGTGACAAGAAATGTCGGAGAAAGCTTCAAAAACTTCAAAACAACCAAAATGTCCAAAAGTGTCTTAAGGAAGTTTTAACTTAAAATGTTAACCCAGAAAACTAGATGTTGGTCAACGGGAGACAACACGAGGGTTTAAGTATAAAAGTAAAAGTAGCTTTGCGAATGACAACCATTATTCATCCAAAACTACCTGGACCGCGCAAATGCAACTAGAGAGCACGCTGAGAAAGTGGACATGGAACACATGCTGTTGATATGCCATTACCTTCATTTTAAATAGATGTATGTCAATAGGCTTAAAAGACACATATTGTGTATGATTATTGTGACAGAGACTGGGACTCGTGTCTTGTACAAAACTAAAGTAATAAGCCAATTTTGTAAGCTGAGAAAGTGGAAATGGAACACATGCTGTTCATATGCCATTACCTTCATTTTAAATGGATGTATGTCAATAGGCCTAAAACATCACATATTGTGTATGATTGTTGTGACTGAGACTGGGACTCGTGTCCGCGCTATTCTCCGACATGACGACCTCTTGTACAAAACTAAAGTAACGAGCCAATTGTGTAAGCTGAGAAACTATAGCGGACATGGAACACACGCTGTTTCTATGCATTGCCTACATTTTAGGCCATTACACATGACGACCTTGTGTACAAAACTAAAGTAACGAGCCAATTTTGTAAAATATAAAGAGTAGAAAGTATCGATATTCATGTTAAAATGTAAGGAGTAAAAGTAAAAAATCACCACAAAAATGAATAAAGTAAAAATATCAGAAAAATCTACTTAACCCTCGTGTTGTCTTCTCGTCAAAATTGAAAATCAAAACACTTTTATCAATGTTTTTAACTTTTTCTTACGTTTTTGTCCCCTTACAGTTATTTTTGGTATTTATGGTTAATAAAGCTCATTTATAGGAAATTATACCTAATGTTTGAGTTAGAAAAGCAGAAATTAGGAATTATTGAGACTAAAATTAAAGGAATGGATGTTGATGATAATCACAGACTGGAATATGTCAACTTTTACTCTCAATACTATTTCAAAAACACTTCAATTTGGTTTCAAATGCTATAAAATTGAATAAGACGCCCCAAAATTAATGAAAGTAGAGATTTGTACTTGGCAAAGAGCGTTATGTGGAATCAATCATGTTATTTTGGGGAATTACAAAGAACATTGATATAGGACAACATGAGGACAACATGAGGACAACATGAGGACAACATGAGGACAACATGAAAACAACATGAGGACAACATGAAGACAACATGAAGACAACATGAGGGCAACATGAGGACAACATGAGGACAACATGAAGACAACATGAGGGCAACATGAGGACAACATGAGGACAAAATGAGGGCAACATGAGGACAACATGAGGACAACATGAGGATGACATGAGGACAACATGAGGACAACATGAAGGCAACATGAGGACAACATGAGGACGACATGATGACGACATGAGGACAACATGAAGGCAACATGAAGACAACATGAGGGCAACATGAAGACAACATGAGGACGACATGAGGACAACATGAGGGCAACATGAGGACAACATGAAGACAACATGAGGGCAACATGAGGACAACATGAAGACAACATGAGGGCAACATGAAGACAACATGAGGACAACATGAGGACAACATGAAGACAACATGAGGACAACATGAAAACAACATGAGGGCAACATGAGGACAACATGAAGACAACATGAGGGCAACATGAGGACAACATGAAGACAACATGAGGGCAACATGAAGGTTAAGTACAGTAACAAAGTATTTGTACTTCCCATTGCTTGTTGGCGAGGAACAACAACAACAACAACAAACTCACCGAGCGCTCTGAAGACGTCAGGACCTGCAAACTTGCCGTCGAAGTAGACGCTGTTGTTCTGAGAGTCAAACAACCGACACATTCGGACCAAGATGACCTCCAGAGAGCCTGGGACACGGAGACACTGATGAGTAATGGGAAGTCCAGTGATGATGGTTTAATGACCCCGCTGCTAACTATCACTCTTTCATTCATCAGCCATTAGCTAACGATCCTTTGGTCTATAAAATGTCAAAAGATATAAATGTTCGCTCCATTTTCTCAAAGTCTTTAACCCTCCTGGTGTCTTCTAAAAAGTTTCTATATCAGAAATGTGGGTTTCTTTCAAACAAATTGTCCAAAAAAGTTACGAGGATGGTTCCCAACAACACTCCTCACACGTTAAATAAATAATCAGTTCACTACTTTCATTAAATTTGGGTGTTTTTTGTCAATTTTATAGCATTTGGAGAAATACAATTGGTAAAAGAACTTTTTTTATAAAAAGTGTATAAAGAGAGAGAAAAATGTCAAAAAAGTGACAAAAAAAGCTTCAAAGATTTTTGGGAAAACCCACGAAAATTTCAAAAGGCTCCGAAAAAGTTGACAAACGTTGAAAAAGTGACAAAAACATCGGAGGAAAGACACTAAAGGCCAAAAAAGAGGACCATACTGTTGATAAAAGGGTTTTCATTTGATATTTTGACTCAGAAAACAAAGATTTCCAGGTCTGTGGGAAGACACCACGACGGTTAAAAACATGTCTGTTTAATTTATATCTTCCAACAAACCTCATCGACATTTTTTTGTATTTAACAAAAACAAATGAACTAAAACCTCCTTCTGGATGTCAGAACGGGGAATATGTGTGGACTCCCATCTAGAACTATACCTGGAGTTACTGTCTAAAGGTAGAAAAAAGATGTGTGTGTGTGTGTGTGTGTGTGTGTGTTGGTGTGTGTTTGTCTGTCTGTATGTCTGTGTGTGTGTGTGTGTGTGTGTGTGTTGGTGTGGGTGTGTGTGTTGGTGTGTGTGTGTGTTGGTGTGTGTTTGTCTGTCTGTGTCTGTCTGTCTGTATGTCTGTGTGTGTGTGTGTGTGTGTGTGTGTCTGTGTGTCTGTGTGGGTGTGTGTGTGTTGTGTGTGTTTGTATGTCTGTCTGTGTCTGTGTGTGTGTCTGTGTGTGTGTGTGTGTGTGTCTGTCTGTCTGTATGTCTGTGTGTGTGTGTGTGTGTGTGTGTCTGTCTGTCTGTCTGTCTGTCTGTCTGTCTGTGTGTGTGTGGGTGTGTGTGTGTGTGTGTCTGCGTGTCTGTGTGTCTGTGTATGTATGTGTGTCTTTGTGTGTGTGTGTGTGTGTGTCTGTCTGTCTGTCTGCATGTCTGTGTTTGTGTGTGTGTGTGTGTGTATATGTGTGTGTGTGTGTGTGTGTGTGTGTGTGTGTGTGTGTCTGTTAAAATTCACACACACACACACACACACACACACAACAAGGCCAATTTTTCTGAGCGTCTGTTTCTTACAACTGAAGAAAATAAGCGACATGGAAGTCATAACATTGTTATAACAATAAAAACATGCACAACATGCTGAGGAACTCTGCTCCTCCACATAAATAAATGACTAGTGATGGATGATCAGAACCTGATGTAAGAATGTAAGACTTTATCTCTGAGCATCAATATCAAACTCTTATAAGATAAAGGAAACATTCCTTTTTTCTTATCGTCTATAAATCCCATAAATAGACCCACACCATAGGGGAAATATGCAGTTTTTAAGCTTAATTTACCTAAGTGAGCAGTTTCGGGGCCATTGGAATGGTTCTACATACGTACACGATCCGTCTGCACATGTGCAGATGATGTCATGATGATGTCATGATGATGTCATGATGAACGCGGAGTTACGACACTGCACCATCTGTCCCCATAGACAGTTAAAGAAAGTCCGTTCGCCTCCACCGGAAAGCTAACGTTAGCTTAGCTAACAGCTAATTCGGCTAACCGCTAGCTGAGACAGCATGTAAAAGACCCTCAAAAGTTAAAATAACCGTTAAATTATATAACAGCTGTTATGTCAGTTCTACGTTACGTTGTGCTCATTTAAATACTCGTCTTTATTATTACTGTAAAGACTTATTTTAGCTGTTAGATGCTTTACACACTGTTGAGTTTGAGTAACATTATTTTAGGCTGAATCAAGCTGTCAGCTAGCGGTTAGCCGTATTAGCTGTTAGCTAGCGGTTAGCTGAATCAAGCTGTCAGCTAGCGGTTAGCTAAATCAAGCTGTCAGCTAGCGGTTAGCTGAATCAAGCTGTCAGCTAGCGGTTAGCTGAATCAAGCTGTCAGCTAGCGGTTAGCCAAATTAGCTGTTAGCTAACGGTTAGCCAAATTAGCTGTTAGCTAACGGTTAGCCAAATTAGCTGTTAGCTGAACTAGCATCGTTAGCTTTCCGGTGGAGGCTAACAGCAGACCGCTACTGTGGAACAGATCGTGCAGTGCCGTAAATCCTCGTACATCATGACATCATCTGCGTATGCGTGAACATATCGCAGTGCAGGACGGCTCGTACCGACACAGACCACCACGGATGGGTTTCTCTACAGTCTGACTTCCTGTCTCTGTCTCTCAGTTCCGAGCTCATTGGTTCCTACTGAAGACGTGATTCTTTAGAAACACACAGACATCATTTTACATCTGTGACTGTTATTGCCACTCTTCATTCTAACCCCAACCGGTCGTCAGACACCGCCTACCAAGAGCCTGGGTCTGGGTCTGGGTCTGGGTCTGGGTCTGGGTCTGTCCCAGGTTTCTGCCTAAAAGGAAGTTTTTCCTCGCCCTTGTCGCACTGTTGCTTGCTCTGGAGGGAACTACTAGAACTGTTGGGTCCTTGTAAATTCTGGAGTGTAGTCTAGACCTGCTCTATCTGGTCTAGACCTGCTCTATCTGGTCTAGACCTACTCTATCTGTAAAGATAGGCTTTTTGTCTCACCGGCTTTCAGCAGAACGATCTGGTCGTTTTGACAGAGATCCATGAAGCCGTCGACGCGTTTGGCGAACTCCACCACGTACTGAATGGCCTCGGTGATCTTCACGGCACACAGCTGCCACATCGCCTCCCGCGGCTGCACGCAGAGAAACCACGGAGGTCAGGTCCAGCAGAACCATGTGGAGAAAGAAAGGGGCTCCATAAAGACACCTGTAGGGGGGCTCTGTAGAAAAATCTGTAGGGGGGCTCTGTAGACAAACTTGTAGGGGGGGCTATGTAGAGAAACTTGTAGGGGGGGGGCTCTATAGAGAAACTTATTGTGGGGGCTATGTAGAGAAACCTGTAGGGGGAGCTATGTAGAAAAACCTGTAGGGGGGCTCTGTAGAGAAACCTGTAGGGGGCCCCTGTAGAGAAACATGTAGGGGTGGAGGGCTCTGTAGAGAAACCTATAGGGGGGCTCCGTAGAAAAAACTTGTAAGGGGGCTGTGTAGAGAAACCTGTAGGGGGAGCTCTGTAGAGAAACCTGTAGGGGGAGCTCTGTAGAGAAACCTGTAGGGGGAGCTCCATAAAGACACCTGTAGGGGGGCTCTGTAGAGAAACCTGTAGGGGGGGCTCTATAGAGAAACCTGTAGGGGGGGCTCTATAGAGAAACTTATAGGGGGGGCTATATAGAGAAACCTGTAGGGGGGGCTCTATAGAGAAACTTATAGGGGGGCTATATAGAGAAACCTGTAGGGGGGCTCTGTAGAGAAATCTGTAGGGGGGAGCTCTGTAGAGAAAACCTGTAGGGGGGCTATATAGAGAAACCTGTAGGGGGAGCTATGTAGAAAAACCTGTAGGGGGGCTCTGTAGAGAAACCTGTAGGGGGGCTCCGTAGAAAAAACTCTCTCTTCTTCTCTCTCTCATCATCATCCAAGGTGCAGTCGGAGGAGATCTGTTTTTAGCCTGCGGCGGAAGATGTGTAGGCTTTCGGGTGTCCTGAGGCCTGGACTACGAATTAGAGCCCGATATATTGGTATCGGCATTTATAATAGCCGATAAAAAATATCAGAATTATTTATAATAACAAATTAATGATTCTGATAAATTAATGTTTAAAAGATAAAAACGGACGGTCAACCATGTTATCTACAACGTCCCTGTTAGTGATGGCGTTGCATAGTCTGTCCACCAGAGGACGCTCTACAACGTCCCTGTTAGTGATGGCGTTGCATAGTCTGTCCACCAGAGGACGCTCTACAACGTCCCTGTTAGTGATGGTGTTGCATAGTCTGTCCACCAGAGGACGCTCTACAACGTCCCCGTTAGTGATGGCGTTGCATAGTCTGTCCACCAGAGGACGCTCTACAACGTCCCTGTTAGTGATGGTGTAGCATAGTCTGTCCACCAGAGGACGCTCTACAACGTCCCTGTTGTATGTATGAGGGCTGATACAGCCAATGAGAGAGTTGTACAGCAGACACGTTGGTTGCTGTATAATAAATGTCAACTGGCCTCAAATGGACACCTACGATTAAAAACCACGGAAACGCACACCTTGCTCTGGTAGCTCTCCACCTCAGCCTGCAGGAAGCTCTGCCAGCTGGTCTGCTGCAGCTCCTCCGTCAGGTACTGACACGTCTCCAGGTGAGACTTTGAGATGGTCTGGACCAGGTGATCTGCAACAGAACACAGACAGCATTATAACTATCAGAATAATAATAACTTTATTAGTATAGAAACTTATAAACAGATTGCAATTGATGCACAATGATGTTATCCGCTTGTTGTCTTATAGACACTTCTGTTGATGGTTTTTATCAATGTTTTTAACTTTTTCTTATGTTTTTGTCCCTTTTTTCAACACTTTGACGCTTTTTTTCAATTTTTGACAAATTTTTTGACGTTTTCAATACTACGTAACACTGACTTATTAGCTTTAGTTTTACAGTTATTTTTGGAATTTATGGTCAATAAACCTCATTTATAGGAAATTATACCTAATGTTTGAGTTAGAAAAGCAGAAATTAGGAATTATTGAGACTAAAATTAAAGGAATGGATGTTGATGATAATCACAGACTGGAATATGTCAACTTTTACTCTCAATACTATTTCAAAAACACTTCAATTTGGTTTCAAATGCTATAAAATTGAATAAGACGCCCCAAAATTAATGAAAGTAGAGATTTGTACTTGGCAAAGAGCGTTGTGTGGAATCAATCATGTTATTTTGGGGAATTAAAAAGAACATTGATATAGGACAACATGAGGACAACATGAAGACATGAGGACAACATGAGGACAACATGGGGACAAGATGAAGACAACATGAAGACAACATGAGGACAACATGAAGACAACATGAAGACAACATGAAGACAACATGAAGACCACATGAAGACAACATGAGGACAACATGAGGACAACATGAAGACAACATGAGGACAACATGAGGACAACATTAGGGTTACATTTTTTAAATGAACTCTAAAACATATGTATGAAACTGTGTCATCAAACCCAAAGAGCATCATGCAGGAACTATTCAGCACCGTAAATAATGTCTGAAATCTCCAGATAATACTTTAGATTTCACAGTAACACTGGATATGATTTTACAGTAGAAGGCTGTAAAGTACATTACAACCTTGTTGCCGTGACAACATCACAGTAGTCTAAGTAATAAAGTAGAAATCACAGTAATCTAAGTATTACTGTAAAATAATCATAATATAGCCACTATAGTACTGTAAATAGTACAGTAAACTACTGTATTTTTACTTTTTTATCTTATGTGTTTAATTATTTTGTATTTTAAATGAAGCAGCAACGAAAAGGAGACAAAAGGCTACAAAAGGCAACAAAAGGCGACAAAAGGCAACAAAACGGCAACAAAAGGCGACAAAACGGCAACAAAAGGTGACAAAAGGCGACAAGAAGGCGACAAACGGCAACAAAACGGCGACAAAAGGCAACAAAACGGCAACAAAACGGCAACAAAAGGCGACAAAAGGCGACAAGAAGGCGATAAAAGGCAACAAAACGGCAACAAAAGGCGACAAAAGGCGACAAGAAGGCGACAAAAGGCGACAAAAGGCGACAAGAAGGCTACAAAACGGCAACAAAACGGCAACAAAACGGCGACAAAAGGCAACAAAAGCAAACAAAAGGCGACAAGAAGGCTACAACACGGCGACAAAAGGCGACAAAAGGCGACAAAAGGCAACAAAACGGCAACAAAAGGCAACAAAACGGCGACAAGAAGGCAACAAAACGGTGACAAAAGGCAACAAAACGGCAACAAAAGGCGACAAAAGGCGACAAAAGGCTACAAAACGGCAACAAAATGGCAATAAAACGGCAACAAAACGGCAACAAAACGGTAACAAAAGGCGACAAGAAGGCTACAAAACGGCGACAAAAGGCGACAAAACGCAACAAAACGGCAACAAAAGGCGACAAAAGGCGACAAGAAGGCAACAAAACGGCAACAAAACTGCGACAAAAGGCAACAAAACGGCAACAAAAGGCGACAAAAGGCGACAAGAAGGCTACAAAACGGCGACAAAAGGCAACAAAACGGCAACAAACGGCGACAAAAGGCGACAAAACGGCTACAAAAGGCGACAAACGGCAACAAAACGGCGACAGGAAGGCAACAAAACGGCGACAAGAAGGCAACAAAACGGCGACAAACGGCAACAAAACGGCGACAGGAAGGCAACAAAACGGCGACAAGAAGGCAACAAAACGGCGACAAAAGGCAACAAAACGGCAACAAAAGGCGACAAAAGGCGACAAGAAGGCAACAAAACGGCAACAAAAGGCGACAAAAGGCTACAAAACGGCAACAAAACGGTAACAAAACGGCAACAAAACTGTAACAAAAGGCGACAAAAGGCGACAAGAAGGCTACAAAACGGCGACAAAAGGCGACAAAAGGCGACAAAAGGCGACAAAACGCAACAAAACGGCAACAAAAGGCGACAGAAGGCAACAAAACGGCAACAAAACGGCGACAAAAGGCAACAAAACGGCAACAAAAGGCGACAAAAGGCGACAAGAAGGCTACAAGAAGGCTACAAAACGGCGACAAAAGGCAACAAAACGGCAACAAACGGCGACAAAAGGCGACAAAACGGCGACAAAAGGCGACAAAACGGCAACAAAAGGCGACAAACGGCAACAAAACGGCGACAGGAAGGCAACAAAACGGCGACAAGAAGGCAACAAGAAGGCAACAAAACGGCAACAAAAGGCAACAAAACGGCAACAAAAGGCGACAAAAGGCGACAAGAAGGCAACAAAACGGCAACAAAAGGCGACAAAAGGCTACAAAACGGCAACAAAACGGCAACAAAACGGCAACAAAACGGTAACAAAAGGCGACAAAAGGCGACAAGAAGGCTACAAGAAGGCAACAAAACGGCAACAAAACGGCAACAAAAGGCAACAAAACGGCAACAAAAGGCGACAAAAGGCGACAAGAAGGCTACAAAACGGCGACAAAAGGCAACAAAACGGCAACAAACGGCGACAGGAAGGCAACAAAACGGCGACAAGAAGGCAACAAAACGGCGACAAAAGGCAACAAAACGGCAACAAAAGGCGACAAAAGGCGACAAGAAGGCTACAAAACGGCGACAAAAGGCGACAAGAAGGCAACAAAACGGCAACAAAACGGCAACAAAACGGCAACAAAACGGCGACAAAAAACGGCAACAAAAGGTGACAAAAGGCGACAAGAAGGCTACAAAACGGCGACAAAAGGCGACAAAACGGCAACAAAAGGCGACAAAAGGCGACAACAAGGCTACAAAACGGCGACAAAAGGCGACAAAACGGCAACAAAACGGCAACAAAAGGCGACAAGAAGGCTACAAAACGGCGACAAAACGGCGATACATTTTACGTTAAATTTGTTACGGTGTGCTAATTGTATGTATTAATGTATGAATCTGAAATAACACGAGGGATCAAACAAGGTACATAAATACAACTCTGGGTCAGAGTGTGTGTGTGTGTGTGTGTGTGTGTGTGTGTGTGTGTGTGTGTGTGTGTGTGTGTGCGTGTGTGGGGGTTATTATGATAAATGCATTTATAAAAAAAAAAAATAAGAACTGCAAATAAAAACCAATCTCCGGGGAGACGGCGGAGATTATTTCCCCGATCGAGTGCCTGGCCTCGTCCCACTTGGCTCTAATTAACAGACTGCTAATTACCAGAGTGGCGTTTTAATGAGCTCGCGGCCTCCTGCCCCCCACCCCTCCTCTTCTGCCTCTGGTCGCCCCACACTTTACTTTCTCTTGTTTCTCCAACTCTTCTTTGCTGCTTCTTATTCCTCCCATCTTGTTTTTATTCTCTTTCTGCATCCAGATACTTCCTCATCTGTCTGGTTTCTTTGGCATAAGTATACACCCCCTATGTTAAAATACAGGGGCATAAGTATACACCCCCTATGTTAAAATACAGGGGGCATAAGTATACACCCCCCTATGTTAAAATACAGGGGCATAAGTATACACCCCCTATGTTAAAATACAGGGGCATAAGTATACACCCCCTATGTTAAAATACAGGGGCATAAGTATACACCCCCTATGTTAAAATACAGGGGCATAAGTATACACCCCCTATGTTAAAATACAGGGGCATAAGTATACACCCCCTATGTTAAAATACAGGGGCATAAGTATACACCCCTATGTTAAAATACAGGGGCATAAGTATACACCCCTATGTTAAAATACAGGGGCATAAGTATACACCCCTATGTTAAAATACAGGGGCATAAGTATACACCCCTATGTTAAAATACAGGGGCATAAGTATACACCCCTATGTTAAAATACAGGGGCATAAGTATACACCCCTATGTTAAAATACAGGGGCATAAGTATACACCCCTATGTTAAAATACAGGGGCATAAGTATACACCCCCTATGTTAAAATACAGGGGCATAAGTATACACCCCTATGTTAAAATACAGGGGCATAAGTATACACCCCTATGTTAAAATACAGGGGCATAAGTATACACCCCTATGTTAAAATACAGGGGGCATAAGTATACACCCCTATGTTAAAATACAGGGCATAAGTATACACCCCTATGTTAAAATACAGGGGCATAAGTATACACCCCTATGTTAAAATACAGGGGCATAAGTATACACCCCTATGTTAAAATACAGGGGCATAAGTATACACCCCTATGTTAAAATACAGGGGCATAAGTATACACCCCCTATGTTAAAATACAGGGGCATAAGTATACACCCCTATGTTAAAATACAGGGGCATAAGTATACACCCCCTATGTTAAAATACAGGGCATAAGTATACCCCCTATGTTAAAATACAGGGGCATAAGTATACACCCCTATGTTAAAATACAGGGGCATAAGTATACACCCCCTATGTTAAAATACAGGGGCATAAGTATACACCCCTATGTTAAAATACAGGGGCATAAGTATACACCCCTATGTTAAAATACAGGGGCATAAGTATACACCCCCTATGTTAAAATACAGGGGCATAAGTATACACCCCCTATGTTAAAATACAGGGGCATAAGTATACACCCCTATGTTAAAATACAGGGGCATAAGTATACACCCCTATGTTAAAATACAGGGGCATAAGTATACACCCCTATGTTAAAATACAGGGGCATAAGTATACACCCCTATGTTAAAATACAGGGGCATAAGTATACACCCCGTATGTTAAAATACAGGGGCATAAGTATACACCCCCTATGTTAAAATACAGGGGGCATAAGTATACACCCCCGTATGTTAAAATACAGGGGGCATAAGTATACACCCCCCTATGTTAAAATACAGGGGGCATAAGTATACACCCCCCTATGTTAAATTCCCATAGAGGCACATTTTTATTATTAAAGGCAGTTAATTCATGGATCAGAATACTATGCATCCTGATAACGCCCCCCCCCCCACATCACACACCCTTCCCCATACCTAGAGATAGACATGGTGTTATTCCAGTTAGCCTAACAGCTGGTTTGATTGGCAGTGAGAGATGATTTATGGAAAGGTCCCCATGCCGATCTCTATGTATGGTGAAGGGTATGTGATGATGGGGGGTAGAGCGTCCTCTGGTGCACAGACTATGCAACGCCATCACTAACGGGGACGTTGTAGAGAGTCCTCTGGTGGACAGACTATGCAACGCCATCACTAACAGGGACTTTGTAGAGCGTCCTCTGGTGGACAGACTACGCAACGCCATCACTAACAGGGACGTTGTAGAGCGTCCTTTGGTGGACAGACTACGCAACGCCATCACTAACAGGGACGTTGTAGAGCGTCCTCTGGTGGACAGACTACGCAACGCCATCACTAACAGGGACGTTGTAGAGCGTCCTCTGGTGGACAGACTACGCAACACCATCACTAACAGGGACGTTGTAGAGCGTCCTCTGGTGGACAGACTAAGCAACGCCATCACTAACAGGGACGTTGTAGAGCGTCCTCTGGTGGACAGACTATGCAACACCATCACTAACAGGGACGTTGTAGAGCGTCCTCTGGTGCACAGACTATGCAACGCCATCACTAACGGGGACGTTGTAGAGAGTCCTCTGGTGGACAGACTATGCAACGCCATCACTAACAGGGACTTTGTAGAGCGTCCTCTGGTGGACAGACTACGCAACGCCATCACTAACAGGGACGTTGTAGAGCGTCCTTTGGTGGACAGACTACGCAACGCCATCACTAACAGGGACGTTGTAGAGCGTCCTCTGGTGGACAGACTACGCAACGCCATCACTAACAGGGACGTTGTAGAGCGTCCTCTGGTGGACAGACTACGCAACACCATCACTAACAGGGACGTTGTAGAGCGTCCTCTGGTGGACAGACTAAGCAACGCCATCACTAACAGGGACGTTGTAGAGCGTCCTCTGGTGGACAGACTATGCAACACCATCACTAACAGGGACGTTGTAGAGCGTCCTCTGGTGGACAGACTATATTATCTTACCGAGTTCAGCCGTAGACACTGTGGGGGACACGGTGGGAGACTCGTCTCCGTCGCTGAAGGAGCAGTATGGGAAGAAGCCGGTATTGGATCCATTGTCACACGGCGGCTCCAGTTTGATGTCGTTGATATCGAGTCCAGACTGATCCGGGGACGGATGGATGTCCAGGTAGAACCCTAGACCGTCTCCTCCCCCTCCAGAGTCCGCCTGCTGAACAGATCACACAAACCACAGCTGCCATTTTCTGCCATTAGAGCAGCCAAAAATACATGTTGATGTTAAAAAATACCGTCATTTTTCAGAGATAATACTAGTAAATGAATGAATGCATGCATGCATGAATGAATTAATGAATTAATGAATGAATGAATTAATGATGAAAGAATGATGAATTAATGAATGCATGAATGAATGCATGAATGAATGCATGAATGCATGAATGCATGAATGAATGAATGAATTAATGCATGAATGAATGAATGAATGCATGAATGAATGAATGCATGAATGAATGAATGAATGAATGCATGAATGCATGAATGCATGCATGCATGAATGCATGCATGCATGAATGAATGAATGAATGAATTAATTAATTAATTAATGGATGGACTGATGGATGAATGAATTAATGAATAAATGCATGAATGAATGGATGAATGAATGCATGAATGAATGAATGAATGAATCCATGAGGGAATTAATGAATGAATCCATTTATGAATGATTGATTGCATGATGAATGAATGAATGCATGACTTAATTAATGAATGCATGAAATATTGAATGCATAAATGAATGAATGAATGAGGTAATGAATGATGAATGCATTAATGATCGAATGCATGAATGAATGAATGCATGAATGAATTAATGATGAAAGAATGATGAATTAATGAATGTATGAATGAATGCATGAATGCATGAATGCATGAATGAATGAATGAATGCATGAATGAATGAATGAATCCATGAATGAATGCATGAATGAATGACTGCATGAATGCATGCATGAATGAATGAATGAATTAATTAATGAATTAATTAATGAATTAAATAATGAATTAATTTATTAATGATGGATGAATGAATGAATGAATAAATGCATGAATCAATTAATTAATGGATGGATGAATGAATTAATGAATAAATGCATGAATGAATGCATGAATGACTGAATGAATGAATCCATGAGTGAATTAATAAATGAATCCATGAATGCTTGAATGAATGAATTTATGAATGATTGATTGCATGATGAATGAATGAATGCATGACTTAATTAATGAATGCATTAATTATTGAATTAATGAATGAATGAATGAATGAGGTAATGAATGAATTATGAATGCATTAATGATTGAATGCATGAATGAATGAATGAATGAATAATGAATGCATGAATGAATGAATTAATGAATGCATGAATGAATGATGAATGAATGAATTAATTACAAAATGCTTGAATGAATGAATGAATGAATGAATGCATGAATTAATGAATTAATGAATGCATGAATGCATGAATGCATGAATGAATGAATGCATGAATGAATAAATGAATGAATGAATGAATTACTAAATGCTTGAATGAATGAATGAATGAATGAATGATTGGATGATTGGATGAATGAATGAATGAATGCATGAATGAATGAATGAATTAATGAATGAATGCATGAATTAATGAATGCATGAATGAATGAATGAATTAATAAATTACTAAATGCTTGAATGAATGAATGAATGCATGAATGAATGAATGGATGAATGAATGAATGAATGCATGAATGAGTAAATGAATGAATGGATGAATGAATTAATGAATGGATGAATGACTGAATGAAAAATTCATGAATAAATGAATGAATGGGTAAATGCATGAATGGATGAATTAATGAATGGATGAATGAATCAATGAATCAATGAATGAATGAATGAGTAAATTAATGAATGATGAATTAATTAATTAATGGATGAATGGATGAATGGATGAATGATGAATGGATGAATGGATGAATGAATGAATGAATGAGTAAATTTATGAAAGGATGAATGAATGAATGAATGAGTAAATTAATGAATGATTAATTAATGGATGAATGGATGAATGGATGAATGAATGAATGAATGAATGAATGAATAATGACCTTTGACGATACAGATCCTCTTCCAGGTGACTTGCGGGTCCCGTAGCCTCCGAGCTCTTCTGGCAGCTCCGTGAGGCCGAAGCGAGGGGACAGCGTGTCGGCCTCCCCCGGGCTCAGGCTGCTGAGGCTGGGGGGGGACAGGAGGGGGGGGCCCTGGTCCTGGTCCTGGTCCTGGTCCTGCTGCTGCTGGAGGCGGTGCTTCTGCACCTCCGCGTACAAACTGTCCCGCTGCTTCTTGGACATGCGACCGAACTTCACAGCTGTGTTTGAGGAAGAGGAGAAGTTCAGGTAACTTTATTTATACCTGGGGGTGGACACACAACTACAACAACACACCAAAACACACACACACAACTACAACAACACACCAAAACACACACACACACACACACAACTACAACAACACACCAAAACACACACACACAACTACAACAACACACCAAAACACACACACAAAACTACAACAACACACCAAAACACACACACAAAACTACAACAACACACCAAAACACACACACAACTACAACAACACACCAAAACACACACACACAACTACAACAACACACCAAAACACACACACAAAACTACAACAACACACCAAAACACACACACACTAACAAATTACCAAAATACACACACACAGTAGCACATTAATGTAAAAACATACACACAGGTCCAGGTTTTTCTGTTGATGACCAAGGTTAACGTTGTCGCCTTTTTGTCACCTTTTTGTCGCCTTTTTGTCGCCTTTTTGTCACCTTTTTGATGCCTTTTTCATATTTTTTTCGCCTTTTTGACGCCTTTTCGTAGCCTTTCCGTCGCCTACCTACATACCTTAATTATATAGAAAATGTGGCCTAAGTATAGTTAGTAGTCCAAAGAAGATCAACGATCAGTCATAATTAGTATTTTTTAACCATATATCTCTGGTTATCTCAATTCAATTCTATTAAATCTATAAAGTCAAATCATAACCGAAGTTATCTCAGGACACATTACATATAGAGTAGCTCTAGACCACAAGCTATAATTTACAAAGACCCAACACTTACCCCCAAAAGCAGAATCAGAACCTGATTCTCGGTGGACGGCCATCGGTCTGTTTTGGGTTATTTGGTAATAAAAGCATTGAAATGAATAAACACTCAAATAAAATCAAGATACAGAACTAAAAATGCTCCTGTCATATTTGTGCAAATATCGTAACAACTCAGTGACAGCAGCAGGAAGAAAGATATTTTTGGACTGCTTTGTTCTGTGCCATGGGACTTTAAGCCTCCGCGGGGGGGGGTCGTGGTTTAAAGTAGAGGTAGATATCCTCTGTGGTCTCTTGCAGTCAGACCTTCCTCCACAGCGCTGCAGAGGAAGGTCTGGCTAGTCCAGCAGGGTGGGAGAACAACCTGATCTGGTTTTTGGTATTTCTTTGACCCTCCTGTTGTCTTCGGGTCAAATTTTTAAAAGATTTCTATATCAGAAATTTGGGTTTCTTTCAACAAAATTGTCAAAAATAAAAAAATAACGAGGACGGTTCCCTACGACGCTCATAACGAGTCAAATAAACGATCAGTTCACTGCTCTCATTACATTTCGTTTAAATACATTTTATAGCATTGGGAAAAAAATGATAAAAGAACGCTAAAAAGGGGGAAAAAAAGTCCGAAAAAGCTTCAAAAATGTGGGAAAAAAACATCGGAAAAGGAGACAAAAACGTCAGGAAAGTGACAAAAACAAAGGTTGCAGGTCAATGGGAAGACAACACAAGGGTTAAACCAATCACAGTCGTCGTGGGTGCCGCTGCTGAATAGTCTCAGGAAGGAAGTTGTTTTAGTCGTCAACAGAGACTCCGATTGGACAGATAGTCTAGCTAGCGGTCTGGATTTACCCTGCAGAGATCTGAGGACCAGGTAACCATAGTCCTCAGATTGGACAGATAGTCTAGCTAGCTGTCTGGATTTACCCTGCAGAGATCTGAGGACCAGGTAACCATAGTCCTCAGATTGGACAGATAGTCTAGCTAGCGGTCTGGATTTACCCTGCAGAGACCTGAGGACCAGGTAACCATAGTCCTCAGATTGGACAGATAGTCTAGCTAGCTGTCTGGATTTACCCTGCAGAGATCTGAGGACCAGGTAACCATAGTCCTCAGAAACCAGCCGCAGGTTAGAGCACCGACACAGAGACGGACGGGGACAGACATCCGAAAAGGCAACAACAAGGCGAGAAAAAGGCAACAAAAAGGCGACAAAAAGGTGACAAAAAGGCGACAAAAAGGCAACAAAAAGGCGACAAAAAGGCGACAAATAGGCAACAAAAAGGCAACATAAAGGCGACAAAAAGGTGACAAAAAGGCGACAAAAAGGCAACAAAAAGGCAACAAAAAGGCAACATAAAGGCGACAAAAAGGCAACATAAAGGCGACAAAAAGGTGACAAAAAGGCGACAAAAAGGCGACAAAAAGGAAACATAAAGGCGACAAAAAGGCGACAAAAAGGCAACATAAAGGCGACAAAAAGGCAACATAAAGGCGACAAAAAGGTGACAAAAAGGCAACATAAAGGCAACGAAAAGGTGACAAAAAGGCAACATAAAGGCAACGAAAAGGCAACAAAAAGACGACAAAAAGGCGACAAAAAGGCAACAAAAAAGCAACAAAAAGGCAACAAAAAGGCAACAAAAAGGCGACAAAAAGGCAACAAAAAGACGACAAAAAGGCGACAAAAAGGCAACAAAAAAGCAACAAAAAGGCAACAAAAAGGCAACAAAAAGGCGACAAAAAGGCAACATAAAGGGGACAAAAAGGTGACAAAAGGCGACAAAAAGGCGACGAAAAGGCAACAAAAAGACGACAAAAAGGCGACAAAAAGGCGACAAAAAGACGACAAAAAGGCAACATAAAGGGGACAAAAAGGTGACAAAAGGCGACAAAAAGGCGACAAAAAGGCAACAAAAAGGCAACATAAAGGCGACAAAAAGGCAACAAAAAGACGACAAAAAGGCAACAAAAAGGCGACAAAAAAGCAACAAAAAGGCAACAAAAAGGCGACAAAAAGGCAACATAAAGGGGACAAAAAGGTGACAAAAGGCGACAAAAGGTGACAAAAAGGCAACATAAAGGCGACAAAAGGCAACATAAAGGCGACAAAAAGGTGACAAAAAGGCGACAAAAAGGCGACAAAAAGGCAACATAAAGGCGACAAAAAGGCGACAAAAAGGCAACATAAAGGCAACATAAAGGCGACAAAAAGGCAACATAAAGGTGACAAAAAGACGACAAAAAGGCGACAAAAAGGCAACAAAAAGGCGACAAAAAGGCGACAAAAAGGCAACAAAAAGGCAACATAAAGGCGACAAAAAGGCAACAAAAAGACGACAAAAAGGCGACAAAAAGGCGACAAAAAGCAACAAAAAGGCGACAAAAAGGCAACATAAAGGGGACAAAAAGGTGACAAAAGGCGACAAAAAGGTGACAAAAAGGCAACATAAAGGCGACAAAAAGGCAACATAAAGGCGACAAAAAGGTGACAAAAAGGCGACAAAAAGGCGACAAAAAGGCAACATAAAGGCGACAAAAAGGCGACAAAAAGGCAACATAAAGGCAACATAAAGGTGACAAAAAGGCAACATAAAGGTGACAAAAAGGTGACAAAAAGGCGACAAAAAGGCAACAAAAAGGCGACAAAAAGGCGACATAAAGGCAATAAAAAGGCAACAAAAAGGCGACAAAAAGGCGACAAAAAGGCGACAAAAAGGCGACAAAAAGGTGACAAAAAGGTGACAAAAAGGCAACAAAAAGACGACAAAATGCAACATAAAGGCGACAAAAGGCGACAAAAGGCGACATAAAGGCAATAAAAAGGCGACAAAAAGGCAACAAAAAGGCGACAAAAAGGCGACAAAAAGGTGACAAAAAGGCAACAAAAAGGCGACAAAAAGGCGACAAAAAGGCGACAAAAAGGCAACAAAAAGGCAACATAAAGGCGACAAAAAGGCGACAAAAAGGCCAAATCATTGCACCGCAGGTGTTCCCTGAAATATTGTAATTGCCATAAAATTTGAAATTAGAAACATGAAGAGACGTTGCAGTCTCGTCAGCTGCAGGGGACGACACGTCGCTGCTCGTCACACCTGCATGCTGCCTGCCAGATGTGTCCGCAGGTGTGTGTGTGTGTGTGTGTGTGTGTGTGTCTCACCGTCCCGGGACATGCCCAGCGCCAGACACTTCTGCAGACGGCAGTGTTGGCAGCGGTTGCGGCTCGTTCGGTCGATCACACAGTTTTTCTGGCGAGGACACGAGTAGGCGGCGTTACTCTGCTGACTCCGCCTGAAGAAACCCTGACAGACGAGGGACAGGTAAAACAAGTCATATTTAACGATAGTTTTACATGTTTTTAAATTATCTTCTCACGTCGTTGCCAATTAGGCGTTGAATGCGTGTACCCGGGGGGGGGGGGGCAACGCCCATATAAGGGCATCAACCAGGTCAGCACTCACACATGTACTTATATGTAGAGGCCTGTTCTCTACTAGATATTAATTAGGATAACATTTCATAACTTTTCCTTAAAATCAGTACTTCAAGTTATACCAGAGTACTTTTTAACCCTCATGTTGTCCTCATGTTGTCCTATTGTTGTCCTATTGTTGTCCTCAGGGACAAATATTTCTAAAAAAAAGTCAAAATTGATGAAAAAAGGGACAAAAACGTAAAAAAGCGTCAACAAAAGTGTTGATTTTCAATTTTGAAGTAGACAACATGAGGGTCAACACGAGTATCTGTACTACTACTTGAGTACGGGTGAGTACTTTTGCCATTTTTGACCAAACGAGAGAAAACATTGAAACTCAAAGCCGTTGCACACCGCCCCAAAACATGTGGTTCAGACAGGAAGTGAGGTGATGAAGAGGGGGCGGGGCTTACCTTGCAGCCCTCGCAGGTGATCACCCCGTAGTGAATCCCCGAGGATTTATCTCCACAGATCTTACAGGGAATGATTTCAATCTGAGCTGCAGACACACACACACACACACACACACACACACAGACACACACACACACACACAGACACACACACACACACACACACACACACACACACAGAGAAAACAAAGTGTCAGGATCACTCTGTCAGCTGCTAACCTCCAACAACTGCATCTGTTTATTAATTAATTAATTAGACAGGGACAGTGTATATTAATTAACATCGCTATAAATGCAGCAGAATCAACCAAAAGGCTGTTTTTTATCCGCTGTCCCTGAACACATCTTCAAATGGTCTTTACCTAAAAAACAAGAAGAAGACGATGATAGTGAAGACGTATAACAGCAGTAACAGAGAGAACTCCTGGAGATGATCACGGAGGACGGGGTTGATGGGACGGACATAGAAAATATTATACTACACAGTGACACAGCAGGGACACAGTATCTGTATGTATGTCTATATATGTATATACCGCATGTACATGTATGCATGCATGCATGTACATATATATATATATATATATATATATATATATATATATATATATATATATATATATATATATATCAAACCGGCCTTCAGTTGACGCTCTGGATCAAACGTGCAGATATTGAGTGTGTGTGTGTGTGTGTGTGTGTGTGTGTGTGTGTGTGTGTGTGTGTGTGTGTGTGTGTGTGTATTTTCACTCCGCAGCTCGTCTACTGGCAGCTCGGCTCTGAGCGGGTATATTTAGCACAGGGAAGTTATGTAAGAGTGCATTCACACACACACACACACACACACACACACACACACACACACACACACACACACACACACACACACACACATAAAGAAGTCTTGAGTCTCCCAGCTGTTTGTCTGCAGCAGAGAAACACTGCGTACTCTATTGTCTGATTTATTTAACGTTCTGATGTCCTCGGGTCAATTTTCCCATTTTTTAAAAGTTTCTACATCAGAAATTTGGGATTCTTTGATCCAAATTGTCCAAATATTACATGAATGGTTCCAAATAAAGTTTCTTGCAAGTTGACCCTCCGGCTGTCGTCGGGTTAAATTTGACCCATGGTCAAAGTTTCTATATCACAACATTTGGGTCCATTATCACAACATTCAACCAGATTTTAATGATTTTTTCGTGTTTTATTTAATTGTATAGAATTACTGTAACTTAACTTTGACAGTCTGTGATTATCAATCAACATACTTTCCTTTAATCTTAACTATTAGTTAGAATTATTCATACTTTCTGCTTTTTTAACTGAAACGTTCACATGGGCTACATGTGGTATATTGACCATGAATTCAAGAAAGTCTAAAACTAGTCGTAAAAAAGTCAAAAAATGCAACAAAAACGTTGAAAACAAACCAATAAAGAGACAGAAACGCAGCAGTTAGTGTCAAAAACGTGTCAAAAAGTGTTGTCCTCATGTTGTCCTCATGTTGTCCTCATGTTGTCCTCATGTTGTCCTCATGTTGTCCTCATGTTGTCCTCATGTTGTCTTCATGTTGTCCTCATGTTGCCCTCATGTTGTCTTCATGTTGTCCTCATGTTGCCCTCATGTTGCCCTCATGTTGTCCTCATGTTGCCCTCATGTTGTCTTCATGTTGTCCTCATGTTGCCCTCATGTTGTCCTCATGTTGCCCTCATGTTGCCCTCATGTTGCCCTCATGTTGTCTTCATGTTGTCTTCATGTTGTCCTCATGTTGTCTTCATGTTGTCCTCATGTTGCCCTCATGTTGCCCTCATGTTGTCTTCATGTTGTCTTCATGTTGTCCTCATATTGTCTTCTTGTTGTCCTCATGTTGCCCTCATGTTGCCCTCATGTTGCCCTCATGTTGTCTTCATGTTGTCCTCATATTGTCTTCTTGTTGTCCTCATGTTGTCCTCATGTTGTCCTCATGTTGTCCTCATGTTGTCTTCATGTTGTCCTCATGTTGTCCTCATGTTGTCCTCATGTTGTCCTATATCAATGTTCTTTTTAATTCCCCAAAATAACATGATTGATTCCACACAACGCTCTTTGCCAAGTACAAATCTCTACTTTCATTAATTTTGGGGCGTCTTATTCAATTTTATAGCATTTGAAACCAAATTGAAGTGTTTTTGAAATAGTATTGAGAGTAAAAGTTGACATATTCCAGTCTGTGATTATCATCAACATCCATTCCTTTAATTTTAGTCTCAATAATTCCTAATTTCTGCTTTTCTAACTCAAACATTAGGTATAATTTCCTATAAATGAGCTTTATTGACCATAAATTCCAAAAATAACTAAAACTAAAGTTAATAAGTTAGTGTTACGTAGTGTTAAAACGTCAAAAAAGTGACAAAACCGTAAGAAAAAGTTTTAAATTTTGAAGACCGAAATAAATATTCGGAATATTATATCTGAGCTATTGTTAGGAATAAGTACACACACACACACACACACACACACACACACACACACACACACACACACAAACAACCACTCACACACCACACACACACATCACACAAACCTCACATACGCACAAACACAACCACTCACACACCACATACACACACACACACACACATACACACACACACACAAGCAACCACTCACACACCACACACACACACACACACACACACACACACACAAAAGCAACCACTCACACACCACTCACACACCACACACACACACACACACACACACACACACACACACAGCAGTAATTAGCTCTCTGAGTGTTAATCCCGTCTGAATTCTACATTTCAACATCAAAGCCTCCGTCTGAAATTAGAGCCGATGAGAGAGCAGAAGATATTTTTATATTCAGATATTTTGTTTTTCGGGCCCACCGTGAAGGAGAGGAGGCTTCTTCTCTTCTTCTTCTCTCTCTCTTCCTGCAGGCCGACACCAGGAACTAACGAGTGACGGAGACAGGAAGAAGACAGGAAGTCTGAGACCGACGTTCACCTGCCGCTGAGTTGGTTTCACTATCATCCAACAACACACAGCTTTCTGTCTCCTTATGAAGCGTCTCGGCTGGAAAGTATGAATGAATATTGGAAATCAGGATTTAAAACATCGTGTGTGTGTGTGTGTGTGTGTGTGTGTGTGATGAGCAGAATGGTTCCTGTAAACCATTCACCAAAGGGAATTACCCACAGTTCATAGCGCAGACACCGCTGTATAATGAGTAATTAGCAGCCGCGCCACGTGACGGCTAACGAGCTGGAAGGATTCCAAGACACCAGCCGCCAAGTCCTCCGAGTTCAAAAACTATCAAGTCTCTAAAAAAGACCCCGAATCAGGTCAAGGTCTGAAACATAAAGTAGAGCCTCCATCCCCCCCCCCACCCCCTCCCTGTCCTCCTTGTGTGTTGCTGTCGACGGGAAAACAACACGAGCTCCAATCAGAGCAGGTTGTGTTCCCGTCCCAGAATGCCAGACCCCTCCCGTCATAAGCACTACGGCCACTGGAGGGCGCCGTCACCATGAACATGGAGGGGCGGTCTGGTATGATCCCTGCAACACATGAGATATATGGGACCAAATATTACTTATGACCCATCTTTGGACTCACTAATTATATTTAGGCCACGTTTTCTATGTAATGTAGGGAGGTACATGCATTTACCACAGCTGTGTGTGTGTGTGTGTGTGTGTGTGTGTGTGTGTGTGTGTGTGTGTGTGTGTGTGTGTGTGTGTGTGTGTGTGTGTGTGTGTTTTGAATAATAACCCTTTGAGGACCGGACTAAGACTTTTATTGACTTGAGTGGTCACATTTCACTCATCCACGTTTCACAACAACCTCCTCCTCTCCTCTCCTCTCCCTCCTCTCTTCTCCTCTCCTCTCCTCTCCTCTCCTCTCCTCTCCTCTCTTCTCCTCTCCCTCCTCCTCTCCACTCCTCTCCTCCTCTCCTCCTCTCCTCCTCTCCTCTCCCTCCTCTCCTCTCCTCTCCTCTCCTCTCCTCTCCTCTCCTCTCCTCTCCTCTCCTCTCCTCTCCTCCTCTCCTCTCCCTCCTCTCCTCTCCTCTCCTCCTCCTCTCCTCTCCCTCCTCTCCTCTCCCTCCTCTCCTCTCCTCTCCTCTCCTCCTCCTCTCCTCTCCTCCTCTCCTCTCCTCTCCTCCTCTCCTATCCTCTCCTCTCCTCCTCTCCTCTCCCTCCTCTCCTCTCCTCTCCTCCTCCTCTCCTCTCCTCCTCTCCTCTCCTCCTCTCCTCCTCTCCTTCTCTCCTCCTCTCATATAACATTCCTTCACAGTGCATTTCATTTGGTCGCCCGCTCCCAAAATAGTGATCACCCGATGAGTGAAGGCGTCATGTTTCCAGACTCAGACACAGCAAGCAGAGGAACGCATAAACACAACCAGACACAGCTGCACACACACACACACACACACACACACAGACACACACACACACACACACACACACACACACACAGACACACACACACACACCCACACTGCTGTTAAACCACAGGGGCCCAGATTCGCCATCAATTTGCCATTTTCCGTAAACAAAACGTAAGTTTTTTATCGCCTTTCTGTCACCTTTTTGTTGTTTTTTTGACGCCTTTTTGTCTCATTTAGTCGTCTTTTTGTCACCTTTTGATGCCTTTTTGACGCCTTTCGTAGCCTTTTCGTAGCCTACCTACATACCTACATTACATAGAAAAGATATAAAATACGAGTTTACGAGTTTCCACAGGTCAGGATGCAACAAAATTCCTGCTGCATTGTCATTATTATCACATTCATACTTCATTATTTAACTAAATCGTAACATAAACACATCACTGTCCAAAAATTACAACCAGATCAACGAGAAGACGCCAGATATCGTAACAAATATGCAATGTCTATTACTATAATATATTTTTGGCGTGTATTTGCAGCCCAGCGAATTCCCTTTCAAAAGTCAGTGTCCGGACGTAGAGAGCGCGTCCCCGAACTGTTTCGGGTATTTCTCAGAACAACTGAGTTTGTTGAGCAGCCTTGAGTCTGAAAATCCAAGTCTGCAGCTGCAGGAATAGACGTTTCGTAGTCATTACTTTTAGAATAAGAGGAGAATAAGCATTAACATGTCAAATCCATGGCGGGCCAAAATAAAGACAGCACGGGCCACACTTGGCCCACGGGCCCCAAATTGGGCATCCTTGGTTTAAACCGCTGAAGCGAGAACACATCTGGACAGAGACGCTTTGAGGAGGACAGACAGAGACAGAGTGGAGCGTCGTCTCGGACAGAGAGACATCACATTGTTAAATGTGAATATGTTGGAGTTGTGGACAAAACAAGACATTAGAGGACCTCATCTTGGGACTAGATATCACACACATATACACACATATACACACATATACACACATATACACACATATACACACATATACACGCATATATACACAGATATACACAGATATACACATATATCACACATATATACACGCATATATACACAGATACACATATATCACACATATATACACGCATATATCACACATATATACACGCATATATACATAGATACACATATACACACATATACACGCATATATCACACTTATATCACACATATACACGCATATACACACATATACACTTATATACACACATATATACACGCATATATCACACATATATACACGCATATATACATAGATACACATATACACACATATACACGCATATATCACACTTATATCACATATATACACGCATATACACACATATATACACGCATATATACACATATATACACGCATGTATCACACATATATACACGCATATATACATAGATACACATATACACACATATACACGCATATATCACACTTATATCACACATATACACTTATATACACACATATACACACATACACACGTGTATATACACACATATATCACACTTATATCACACATATACACACATACACACGTGTATATACACACATATATCACACTTATATCACACATATACACACATACTGTATATCACACATATATAACAATAAAAATAAATCACTCACAGAAATGCAATGACCATGATAACTTTGGGAAAGACTACTGGACACTTTTCACCATTTTCTGACATTTTAGAGATCAAACAAACAACTAATCAATTCATCAAGAAAACCATGAAAATGAAAATATGAATAAGTTGCAGCTCTACCTCGGTCTTCTCGTGTGTTTAAGGGAACTGGGAATGAAATCATGAAGATAATAGAACATGAAAGTCTGTCATGCTTCAGGAGGGATCATGACAAAAGCACACACACACTGAAGTACACAGAGACCAACACACACACACACACACACACACACACACACACACACACACACACACACAAGTTGTTTTGAATCTTACCTTTCATGGCAGAAATCACAAAATACATATTTATAATCCAGACTCATGCGGAGAGCAGTACCAGAGTGTGTTCAGCTGCAGCTCTCTCTCAGCTCTGTCATCCTCGGCTGCACCACATGAGGATCCATGTGACCGTGACATCAGTCAGCCCCCCAACACACACACACACACACACACACACACACACACACACAATCCTGCTCTGACTGACTTGGCTGTCAGCCAATGAGGCAACTCCAAAAGTTTTATTTCAAATTCATGATAAAAGACTTTTCCAACAGGACATTTTCCCCAATTTCCATAACTTTAAAAATTTAAATTTAAAAACGGATGCTTTGAAGGAGTCTGACATGTTGGGAAATATGCTGAAAGATAGATGAGAAGCTTTATATCTGTCGTCTTTGATATGTCCTTATTTCTCTAGGATGGAGGAGGGATCTCTGAGGAGCTAGGATGGAGGAAGGATCTCTGAGGAGCTAGGATGGAGGAGGGATCTCTGAGAAGCTAGGATGGAGGAGGGATCTCTGAGGATCTAGGATGGAGGAGGAATCTCTGAGAAGCTAGGATGGAGGAGGGATCTCTGAGGAGTTAGGATGAAGGAGGGATCTCTGAGGAGCTAGGATGGAGGAGGGATCTCCGAGGAGCTAGGATGGAGGAGGGATCTCTGAGGAGCTAGGATGGAGGAGGGATCTCTGAGGAGCTGTGAGGAGAGGGAGGAGAGAGGGAGGAGAAAGGGAGGAGAGAGGGAGGAGAGAGGGAGGAGAGAGGGAGGAGAGAGGGAGGAGAGAGGGAGGAACACTTACACTCAACGTTGCGTTACACACTTCACTGTCAATCACTTCATGGCCCTAAAACACCTCCTGATTTATCGGCTTTTTTTTAAATCAACGAGACCATAATTCAGGAAATTAAAATCATTCTGTGTTGCAGAAGACTGAAAACCAGCGATTGAGACATAAACTCATTTATGAAAATATCTACTGAGGTAATAAATCAAGTGAGAAGTGGGTCACTTTCTCAGAGACTTCTACGTCTACTGTCTATGAGGACACATGAGGACAACATGAGGGCAACATGAGGGCAACATGAGGACAACATGGACAACATGGGGACAACATGAGGGCAACATGAGGGCAACATGAGGACAACATGAGGAGAACATGAGGACAACATGAGGGCAACATGAGGGCAACATGAGGACAACATGAGGACAACATGAGGACAACATGAGGGCAACATGAGGACAACATGAGGGCAACATGAGGACAACATGAGGACAACACGAGGACAACATGAGGGCAACATGAGGACAACATGAGGACAACATGAGGACAACATGAGGGCAACATGAGGACAACATGAGGGCAACATGAGGGCAACATGAGGGCAACATGAGGACAAAATGAGGACAACATGAAGACAACATGGACAACATGAGGACAACATGGACAACATGAGGACAACATGAGGACAACATGAGGGCAACATGAGGGCAACATGAGAACAACATGAGGGCAACATGAGGACAACATGAGGGCAACATGAGGACAACATGAGGGCAACATGAGGACAACATGGGGACAACATGGGGACAACATGGGGACAGCATGAGGACAACATGAGGGCAACATGAGGACAACATGAAGACAACATGAGGACAACATGAGGACAACATGAGGGCAACATGAAGACAACATGATGTGATAAAGTTAACCACCGTGTTGTCCTCCCTGGTAAAAGAAAACGGACATTTTTGTCCCTTTTTCAGACGTTCCTGTAGTCTCCACCACCACCATCTTACTAGTTTTCTACTTTCTGGAATTCATGGTCAATAACCCTCATTTATATAGAATTATACCTGATATTAGAGTTAAAAAAGCAGAAATTATGAATTCTTTGGACTAATAGTTAAGAGCGTTGGAAGGAATCCATTTTTTGTGGTAATTTGGTTAAAAAGAAACTCATATTTCAGATGTAGACATTTTTTAAAAGGGTCAGATTTGACTCGAGGACATCAGGGGGGTTCAGGACTGTAACAGGACTGTAACAGGACACTTCACCCAGCGTCCCACTCGGCTTCACACGATTCAAGGCTGGAAACAGGCGGGCAGAGGAAACCTCAGCGAGAGGCTGCAGGCGGGGAGAGGAAGCTGAGGAGCAGCGGGAGCTTCATTCTTCCTCCAAATTGGCAGAACAGGGGGACCGATTTACGCTTGGAAAGGCGCGGCGCCCCCCCCCCCTCCCCCCTCCATCACACCCAGTCAATAGATTCGCAGCAGCACGTTAGGAGTTGTTTGTGAAAGGCCTCCACGGCGCCCGGAGGATCAGCGTTTCTTCCTGAGATCAGCCCACGCACAGGCGACTGTAGGAGGATCTCACATCCATTATCCATCCTTACCGGGTCTAATGAGAGAGACTCGGCTCTGGCAGCGGTCCCCCGTTACACATTCATCCTCATCTGATCCGCACACTCGCAACCCCCGCACATGTTCTGCAGTCAAAACGGCTTCTAATGAGGCAGGCAGCCGCTCTCAGTGCACCACAGAGAGGAGGAACTGCAATCAGGTGGAAGTACAACCCTGCAAGTCCGTTCCCAGGGTGAAGATCTGGGATTTACTCCTACATTAGACCAATGAGGGGGGACAGAGGACAACCTGATGGGACACGTGTTCTGCATCCAATTCAATTAATTTTTGTTCATATCAATTCATAACCAGAGTTATCTCGAGACACTTTACACAGCTCTATAATTTACAGATAGAGCAGGTCTAGACCGCTCTATAATTTACAGATAGAGCAGGTCTAGACCGCTCTATAATTTACAGATAGAGCAGGTCTAGACCGCTCTATAATTTACCGATAGAGCAGGTCTAGACCACTCTATAATTTACAGATAGAGCAGGTCTAGACCGCTCTATAATCTACAGGTAGAGCAGGTCTAGACCGCTCTATAATTTACAGATAGAGCAGGTCTAGACCGCTCTATAATCTACAGATAGAGCAGGTCTAGACCGCTCTATAATCTACAGAGAGAGCAGGTCTAGACCGCTCTATAATCTACAGATAGAGCGGGTCTAGACCGCTCTATAATTTACAGATGGAGCAGGTCTAGACCGCTCTATAATCTACAGATAGAGCAGGTCTAGACCGCTCTATAATCTACAGATAGAGCAGGTCTAGACCGCTCTATAATTTACAGATAGAGCAGGTCTAGACAGCTCTATAATCTACAGATAGAGCAGGTCTAGACCGCTCTATAATCTACAGATAGAGCAGGTCTAGACCGCTCTATAATTTACAGATAGAGCAGGTCTAGACCGCTCTATAATTTACATACGGAGCACATCCAGACAAAACGAATTCAAACCACAACCAACCCGACTGGTGAAAGCTGTATGCCCCCCCCCCCCGTTCCTCCACACACCTGTGTACCTGTTCCTGATCACTCACTGGAACACATTTAAGGTATAATCTACATATAGAGCAGGTCTATAATCTACAGATAGAGCAGGTCTATAATCTACAGTAAGTTCCTGTAACGGTGGTCCAGCAGGTTCCTGTGAGATCTTCTTCCAGTAAAGGAACCGTACTTCCATCTGCAGTATTTTATGTATTCATTAGAAAATACAAAACAATTAAACACAACATGAGATGAAGACTAAAAATACAGCAGTTAACTTCATGCCTGGTCTCTCTCTAGGGGGCTGCGGGGGCCCCGAGACGGCCCCGGGGCCACAATCTGTCAGGGCCACAATGAAGCACTCCTCTGGTCACGTTCTGCTTGCTAGACCCATCTGGACTGGATCTGTGTGTGTGTGTGCGTGTGTGTGTGTGTGTGTGTGTGTACGTGTGTGTGTGTGTGTGTCTCTGTGTGTGTGTGTGTGTGTGTGTGTGTGTGTGTGTCTGTGTGTGCGTGTGTGTGTGTGTGTGCGTGTACGTGTGTGTCTGTGTGTGTGTGTGTGTGTGTGTGTCTCTGTGTGTGTGTGTGTGTGTGTGTGTGTGTGTGTACGTGTGTGTCTGTGTGTGTGTGTGTGTGTGTGTGTGTGTGTGTCTCTGTGTGTGTGTGTGTGTGTTTTGCGTTCCAGTACCGACAGCAGGAAAGAGGTGGATGCTGTTACCGTGGCGACCGGGTCTAACCTCATGAAGAGTCCAAAAAGTGTTTTTATATTTTAACATTTGTGTTTTTTGTCTCTGTGAAACTACTCGGTACCAACGTTGAATTATTATCGAATTATTCTTATTATTTTTTTGAATTATTATTATTATAATTTTCAGAAATATAATAATAATAATAATAATAAATTGAATTTATATAGCGCTTTTCTCAAACTCAAAGTCACTTTACAGACTAGAATAGATAATAAAAAAAAAAAAAAAAAAACTAAGGATAGGTAGAACAGAAGAGATGGGTCTTGAGAGAGGACTGAAAAATGGTGAGGGACTCAGAGATGCGGATCTCATGGGGGAGGGAGTTCCAGAGCCTGGGAGCTGCCCTAGAAAAGGCTCTGTCCCCAAAACTGCGGATGATTATTATTTCTATTTTTATTTTTTATTATTATTAGTATTAATATTATCATTATTTTTATAATGTTTTATTATTATTTTTATTATTTTTTAATTAGTATTAATATTAGCATTATTTTTATAATGTTTTATTATTATTTTTATTATTTTTTAATTAGTATTAATATTGTTATAAACATTATAGATTTTTTAAATCCGATCTTTTAAAACGTGGATCTAACCCTGGGTAACTTTGGACTGCTGTGTGTTTTTTATTCAGCGCCCCCCCCAGTTCACCTCTCCTGTCAAGACTCCTCCCATCAGCCATCACACACACACACACACACACACACACACACACACACACACACACACACACACACACACGTCACCTGACCACACTTTCTAAAGTCTTCAAAGATATTTTTTATTATGACTTTCATTTCTCCAAAGGAGTTAATAAGCAGAGCCTCATGTTTTCCTATATCTATATATTTTATCTATATATTTCTCATATTTCCTTTTTAATCCCCCAAAATAACATGATTGATTCCACACAACGCTCTTTGCCAAGTACAAATCTCTACTTTCATTAATTTTGGGGCGTCTTATTCAATTTTATAGCATTTGAAACCAAATTGAAGTGTTTTTGAAATAGTATTGAGAGTAAAAGTTGACATATTCCAGTCTGTGATTATCATCAACATCCATTCCTTTAGTTATAATTTCAAAAATAACTAAAACTAAAGTTAATAAGTTAGTGTTACGTAGTGATGGAAACCGAGCCCTGGGTATCCTGCTCTTTAAGAAAAAGAAAACTCAGATGGGCCGATCTGGAATCTTCTCCTTATGACGTCATAAGGGGCAACCTGCGGCTGGTTTCTGAGGACTATGGTTACCTGGTCCTCAGGTCTCTGCAGGGTAAATCCAGACAGCTAGCTAGACTATCTGTCCAATCTGAGGACTATGGTTACCTGGTCCTCAGGTCTCTGCAGGGTAAATCCAGACAGCTAGCTAGACTATCTGTCCAATCTGAGGACTATGGTTACCTGGTCCTCAGATCTCTGCAGGGTAAATCCAGACAGCTAGCTAGACTATCTGTCCAATCAGAGTCTCTGTTGACGACTAAAACTACTTCTGAACTTCATGTTCCACCAAAACAACTTCCTTCCTGAGACTATTCAGCAGCGGCACCGTGGCTCCGTCCGGCGCTTAGCCCCGCCCACGGCGATTCTGATTGCCAATAAACCAGAGCAGGTTGTCCTCCCATCCAGGAATGCTGTGTGGACTGACCAGACCTTCCCCCACAGCTCTGTGGAGGAAGGTCTGGCTGTAACAGACTACCCCTGAACATGAGCCTGACATTCAGCTGCCGGTCGGCCCTCTCTGAACCTGAACCTGTTCCTGATCGCGTCAGATAAGTCGCACCAAAAGCTTTCCACCCTTCCGATCTGATGTGCATCCTGTCAGATGACTCACGGTGGTTTTACTGAGAAAACCTGAGCAAGGTGCACCAAACCGCTCCGGAGGAAGAAAAAGAAATGATCCGGTTGAATTCATTGATCACCAAACGCCGACCTGGAAAACAACTTGATTTAATGTGGCTGCAAAAACCCTCATCAGCAGAAAAACTCCCACTCTGGGTTTCCAAATGCAGTGGGCGACGTTGTTAATCTGCAGCGACCTTTGCCTGAATCCTGCCTGCGCACAAACACACACAGAAACACACACACACACACACACAAACACACACACCCTTGCAAACACTTCATATTTCAAAGACATGGCGTTGTCATCAAGCTCCTACGAGGCTTTATCACCGAATCTAGGCCAGATTAGAATATTCATCGGGTCTGCCCTTTGCAGCTCCAGGCTGCAGGAGGAGGAAAAGCTGCCTCAGCTACAACAAGTACAGAGACCCAGACTACTTCTACAGAGACCCAGACTACTTCTACAGAGACCCAGACTACTTCTACAGAGACCCAGACTACTTCTACAGAGACCCAGACTACTTCTACAGAGACCCAGACTACTTCTACAGAGACCCAGACTACTTCAGGCTGGGAGGAGGATGTGAAACCACACAACAAGCTGAGAAAGAGAAGCTCGTCTCTCTGACAGCTGGATGAGTGTTCGTGATCCTCCGTCGTACACATGAAATATTAAAACCAAGAAGGCGTCTCTTCTTTATCAATTATTCCATGGTTGTCTTACATAGATGGATGGATGGGTGAATAGATAGATAGATAGATAGATAGATAGATAGATAGATAGATAGATACATAGATAGATAGATAGATAGATAGATAGATAGATAGATAGATAGATAGATAGATAGATAGATAGATAGATAGATAGATAGATCTTTCTTTAAAGTGGTCATGTGTCTCTTAATGAGTATTGTCGTGGTCTTTATGAGTCTCTTTGTGGACGTTGTGCTTCTCTCCTGGGTCGTTGTGAGTTTCTCAGTGGCCGTGTGTCTCTTTGTGGACATTTGTATGTTAATCTGTTGACGCTGTGAGTCTTTCTGTGGACGCTGTGAGTCTTTCTGTGGACGCTGAGTCTTTCTGTGGACGCTGCGAGTCTTTCTGTGGACGCTGCGAGTCTTTCTGTGGTCGCTGTGAGTCTTTCTGTGGACGCTGTGAGTCTGTCTGTGGTCGCTGTGAGTCTTTCTGTGGTCGCTGTGAGTCTGTCTGTGGACGCTGTGAGTCTGTCTGTGGTCGCTGTGAGTCTTTCTGTGGTCGCTGTGAGTCTTTCTGTGGACGCTGTGAGTCTGTCTGTGGTCGCTGTGAGTCTTTCTGTGGTCGCTGTGAGTCTTTCTGTGCACGCTGTGAGTCTGTCTGTGGTCGCTGTGAGTCTGTCTGTGGTCGCTGTGAGTCTTTCTGTGGACGCTGTGAGTCTGTCTGTGGTCACTGTGAGTCTGTCTGTGGACGCTGAGTCTTTCTGTGGACGCTGTGAGTCTGTCTGTGGACGCTGAGTCTTTCTGTGGACGCTGTGAGTCTTTCTGTGGACGCTGCGAGTCTTTCTGTGGACGCTGCGAGTCTTTCTGTGGTCGCTGTGAGTCTTTCTGTGGACGCTGTGAGTCTGTCTGTGGTCACTGTGAGTCTGTCTGTGGACGCTGAGTCTTTCTGTGGACGCTGTGAGTCTGTCTGTGGACGCTGAGTCTTTCTGTGGACGCTGTGAGTCTTTCTGTGGACGCTGCGAGTCTTTCTGTGGACGCTGCGAGTCTTTCTGTGGTCGCTGTGAGTCTGTCTGTGGACGCTGTGAGTCTGTCTGTGGACGCTGTGAGTCTTTCTGTGGACGCTGCGAGTCTTTCTGTGGTCGCTGTGAGTCTTTCTGTGGACGCTGTGAGTCTTTCTGTGGTCGCTGTGAGTCTGTCTGTGGACGCTGTGAGTCTGTCTGTGGTCGCTGTGAGTCTTTCTGTGGTCGCTGTGAGTCTTTCTGTGGACGCTGTGAGTCTGTCTGTGGACGCTGTGAGTCTGTCTGTGGTCGCTGTGAGTCTTTCTGTGCACGCTGTGAGTCTGTCTGTGGTCGCTGTGAGTCTGTCTGTGGTCGCTGTGAGTCTTTCTGTGGACGCTGTGAGTCTGTCTGTGGTCACTGTGAGTCTGTCTGTGGACGCTGAGTCTTTCTGTGGACGCTGTGAGTCTGTCTGTGGACGCTGAGTCTTTCTGTGGACGCTGTGAGTCTTTCTGTGGACGCTGCGAGTCTTTCTGTGGACGCTGCGAGTCTTTCTGTGGTCGCTGTGAGTCTTTCTGTGGACGCTGTGAGTCTGTCTGTGGTCACTGTGAGTCTGTCTGTGGACGCTGAGTCTTTCTGTGGACGCTGTGAGTCTGTCTGTGGACGCTGAGTCTTTCTGTGGACGCTGTGAGTCTTTCTGTGGACGCTGCGAGTCTTTCTGTGGACGCTGCGAGTCTTTCTGTGGACGCTGCGAGTCTTTCTGTGGACGCTGCGAGTCTTTCTGTGGACGCTGTGAGTCTTTCTGTGGACGAGTCTCTGTGCGGTTGTTGTGTTTCTTTGTGGACGTTATCTGTCTTTTCGTGGTCACGGTGATTCACATCGTGGTCATTGTGAGTTACTTTGTGGACGTCGTAATGTCTCCGTGGTCGTGGGTCTCTTCATGGCCGTGCGTCTCTTTGGGGACACTGTGTGTCTCTTAATTATTATTGTGTGTCTTTCCACAGACTCAAATCTTTTCTTGGTCTCTTTATAGTCGGGGTGAGTCAGGAATTTTCTGCCTTTTATGGACAGGACAGGACAGCTATGTGAGAAAGGGTAGATAAGGGGGAGACATGCAGGAAATCGTCCCCTGGACCTCTGCATCAAGGTATAAACCTCTATGCATACATGCGCCTGCTCTACTCACTGAACTAACCCGGCCACATCTACGAAGTTGTTTGAGTGTCTTCTTGGACATTGAGTCTTTTCGTGGTCAACGTGAGTCTCTTTTACAGTTGTGGTGCGTCTCATGTGGTCCACCTGAAAGAAACATGGACATGTGAAGTGGGGACAGGTACAGGTAACTCACCTGATAACCAGGTATCTAAACCAGGCTTTAAGGAGTATGTCCCGAATGTATTAGAGTTATATGTGTCAACGTTTTTATCTGAATTAACCCTCATGTTGTCCTCATGTTGTCTCCATGTTGTCCTCATGTTGCCCTCATGTTGTCCTCATGTTGTCCTCATGTTGCCCTCATGTTGTCTTCATGTTGTCCTCATGTTGTCCTCATGTTGTCCTCATGTTGCCCTCATGTTGTCTTCATGTTGTCCTCATGTTGTCCTCATGTTGTCCTCATGTTGCCCTCATGTTGTCCCCATGTTGTCCTCATGTTGTCCCCATGTTGTCCCCATGTTGTCTTCATGTTGTCCTCATGTTGTCCTACATCAATGTTCTTTTTAATTCCCCAAAATAACATGATTGATTCCACACAACGCTCTTTGCCAAGTACAAATCTCTACTTTCATTAATTTTGGGGCGTCTTATTCAATTTATAGCATTTGAAACCAAATTGAAGTGTTTTTGAAATAGTATTGAGAGTAAAAGTTGACATATTCCAGTCTGTGATTATCATCAACATCCATTCCTTTAATTTTAGTCTCAATAATTCCTAATTTCTGCTTTTCTAACTCAAACATTAGGTATAATTTCCTATAAATTAGGTTTATTGACCATAAATTCCAAAAATAACTAAAACTAAAGTTAATAAGTTAGTGTTACGTAGTGTTAAACGTCAAAAAAAGTGACAAACATTGAAAAAAAAGGTACAAAAATGTAAGAAAAAGTTAAAAATATTGATAAAAAGTGTCAATAAAAGTGTTGATTTTCAATGCTGACGGGAAGACAACATAAGGGTTAAGTGATATTGAATGAAAATGCTTTCTGGAAACAGTCAAATTTGATGAATTTGATGAATTTCGACTCAAAGGAAACCCGTTCGTCTCGTCTGATTTTCTCTTGATGATTTTCTTCTTATGTGATAAACGCTGATGGATTATTTGCTGAATAATTAATGAGTTGAGATTAAGTTTTAGGTCATTTTATGGTTGCAACCCGCCACAAAACGCAGAAGAAGAAGTTGTAGTTCATGTCCCCCAGTGTTTCCTCTCTGTCTGCACACATGGGGGGGGGGCAACAAAGACAGATGGACGTGGACGGACGAGGAGACGAGAGACTTTCTGGATTTATCAGGAACTCGTGAAGGAAATGTCCGACAAAGGTTAGGACACGCCGTGGGACGTCCTGCAGAGACGATGGAAGACGCTCAGACAGAGAGACATGTCTCAAAAAAGAGTCTCGCAGCAGTGCCGGGGGGGGGGCAATAAAGAGAAGTTGCATCTGCATCGTCATAGCGATGTGTTGATAGCTCGATATGTCTCTATCAGCTGGAACATGAGCTCTAGCCTGTCCCATAGTGATCATGTGATGTTGTCCCATAGTGATCATGTGATGGTTGTCCCATAGTGATCATATGATGTTGTCCCATATTGATCATGTGATGTTGTCCCATACTGATCATGTGATGTTGTCCCATATTGATCATGTGATGTTGTCCCATATTGATCATGTGATGTTGTCCCATACTGATCATGTGATGTTGTCCCATACTGATCATGTGATGTTGTCCCATATTGATCATGTGATGGTGTCCCATATTGATCATGTGATGGTTGTCCCATAGTGATCATGTGATGTTGTCCCATAGTGATCATGTGATGTTGTCCCATATTGATCATGTGATGTTGTCCCATACTGATCATGTGATGGTTGTCCCATACTGATCATGTGATGTTGTCCCATACTGATCATGTGATGTTGTCCCATAGTGATCATGTGATGTTGTCCCATAGTGATCATGTGATGTTGTCCCATAGTGATCATGTGATGGTGTCCCATACTGATCATGTGATGGTTGTCCCATAGTGATCATGTGATGGTTGTCCCATATTGATCATGTGATGTTGTCCCATAGTGGTCATGTGATGGTTGTCCCATATTGATCATGTGATGGTAGACGGGATCCATTTTGTCTAGAAACACTGTGTTGTTGTTGAATGTTGTGCGATTCAGTGTGAAAATGAACAGAAGCCCTGCTCCTCCTCCTCTTCCCCTCTTTTAGTTTCCGTGCAGTCTGTCCCAGCAGATCCCAGACTGACACACTGACCCAGAACCTGCAGCTCGCCGATGAAATATTCACAGCCTCGCCGGAGAGGAGACGAGTCTGACGGTCGGGGATTCACTATGTGGGACATTAACAGTCGAGATGACATCAACGGATGACACCAGCGTGCTAACACGTTAGCTTCCTCCCTCACAATACAGCCGACAGCTCCACGTTGGAAACATGCTAGACCCACGTTGGAAACATGCTAGACCCACGTTGGAAACATGCTAGACCCACGTTGGAAACATGCTAGACCCACGTTGGAAACTAGACCCACGTTGGAAACATGCTAGACCCACGTTGGAAACATGCTAGACCCACGTTGGAAACTAGACCCACGAAACACGAGAGGTGATAGTTCATGATGTGTAATGTCTCCATATTATGAAAAGAATCAATTTTTCTGGGATTTGGGGGTTATTTTGTGTCTCTGGTGCTTCCTCACACACACACACACACACACACACACACACACACACACACACACACACACACACACTTGGATAAAAACCATCCATGGTGTTCTGAGTGAGATAGTCTAAATAATTCAAGCTTTTCCTACTCAAACATTAGGTATAATTTCCTATAAATGAGGTTTATTGACCATAAATTCCTGAAATAACTGTAAAAATAAAGTTAATAAGTTAGTGTTACGTAGTGTTAAAACGTAAAAAAAAAAAAAAACATTGAAAAAAAAAGACAAAAATGTAAGAAAACTTAAAAATTGATAAAACGAGTCAACGAAAGTGTTGATTTTCAATTCTGACGGGAAGACAAAACAACATGGACGCCAAAACGCTGCTCAAAGGCACTTAAAGGGCCCACGTTAGGAATAAAATCCCTTTTCTGGGATTCTGTGTCTCTGGTTCTTCCACACGCATACACACCTGGATAAAAACCATCCATGGTGTTCTGAGTGAGAACTGGTTACTGAATGACCTCTGATCCGGTTTCTAAATGCCCTCTGATCCAGTTTCTGAATGTCCTCTGATCCGGTTTCTGAATGTCCTCTGATCCAGTTTCTAAATGCCCTCTGATCCGGTTTCTAAATGTCCTCTGATCCGGTTTCTAAATGTCCTTTGATCCAGTTTCTAAATGTCCTCTGATCCGGTTTCTAAATGTCCTTTGATCCGGTTTCTGAATGTCCTCTGATTCTGTTTCTGAATGTCCTCTGATCCGGTTTCTGAATGTCCTCTGATCAGGTCTCTGAATGTCTTCTGATACGGTCTCTGAATGTCCTCTGATCCAGTCTCTGAATGTCCTCTCATCCGGTTTCTGAAAGTCCTCTGATCCGGTTTCTGAATGTCCTCTGTTCCGGTTTCTAAATGCCCTCTGATCCGGTTTCTAAATGTCCTCTGATCCGGTTTCTGAATGTCCTCTGATCCGGTTTCTGAATGTCCTCTGATCCGGTTTCTGAATGTTCTCTGATCCGGTTTCTGAATGTCCTCTGATCCGGTTTCTGAGTTCCTCTGATCCGGTTTCTGAGTGTCCTCTGATCTGGTTTCTGAATGTCCTCTGATCCGGTTTCTGAATGTCCTCTGATCCGGTTTCTGAGTGTCCTCTGATCCGGTTTCTGTATGTCCTCTGATCTGGTTTCTGAGTGTCCTCTGTCTTCAGTCTCCAGGTGAGATGTCCAACATCTGCACGTCTTTCTACGTCACTAGAGACGAGGTGGCTAACCGTAGCATGCTAGCTCATTCTCAATGGAAAACACTACTCCAACAGCCACTAGTGGACCAGAATCTCTAAAACTACTTCCTGTCCCCCCCAGGCTGTAGCGTCTTTAAAAGACTTTCCTGATCCTTGTCTCAGTTCCTATCTGAATCTAATCAAACATTGAGCATGCACTCAGTCCCGGGGCCTCTCTGCCGTCCTGCCTCCTCCATAATTCATCGGCTGAAGTGAGCAGAAAGCTGCAACATAAGGAGACACGTGAGGGACGTAGAAGCTGCTTCCCTGGGGGGTCGGAGCGGGTTGGACGCCGAGGCGGAGACAGGAGGCATTAACGAGAAGAAGCAGACGACACGGTGAGGGGATCCCTCAGGGCTCTGATGGATGGGGGGGGGAAACAAGCCTCGAGGACTCTGAAGAAAGAGCTCTCTGGCACAGAAAACACAGGAAACCCAAATACAGCAGGAACATAGAGGTGTGTATTATACATGAAGTATACAGGGAAGTGTGTATTATATATGAAATGTACAGGGGAGTGTGTATTATACATGAAGTATACAGGGAAGTGTGTATTATATATGAAATGTACAGGGGAGTGTGTATTATATATATATATATATATATACACAGCGGCGGGACGCTGTCTCACAGCTCCTGTGTGTTATAATTGTTCACAGCGAGTCGCTGCTCGGACCAATCACAGCGCATTAGCAGCGCCGCCAGACTCATTTCATCTGCACTCATCAGGGAGCTGAAAACAAAACGAAGGCAGCCTTCCCTCCCTCCCTCCCTCCCTCCCTCCCTCCCTCCCTCCCTCCCTCCCTCCCTCCCTCCTCCCTCCTCCCTCGCTCCCTCCCTCGCTCCCTCCCTCCTCCCTCCTCTCCCTCCCTCCTTCCTCGCTCCCTCCTCGCTCCCTCCCTCCCTCCCTCCTCGCTCCCTCCCTCCCTCCCTCCCTCCCTCGCTCCTCCTCGCTCCCTCCTCCCTCGCTCCCTCCCTCCTCGCTCCCTCCTCCTTCCCTCGCTCCCTCCTCGCTCCCTCCCTCCCTCCCTCCCTCGCTCCTCCCTCCCTCCCTCCCTCCCTCCTCGCTCCTCCCTCCTTCCTTGCTCCCTCCCTCGCTCCTCGCTCCTCCTCGCTCCCTCCCTCCTCCCTCGCTCCTCCTCCCTCGCTCCCTCCCTCCTTCCCTCCTCCCTCCCTCCCTCCCTCGCTCCCTCCCTCCCTCCCTCCCTCCTTCCTCCCTCCCTCCCTCCCTCCCTCCCTCGCTCCCTCCCTCCCTCGCTCCCTCCCTCCTCGCTCCTCCCTCCCTCCCTCCCTCCTTCCTCCCTCCCTCGCTCCCTTCCTCCTCGCTCCCTCCTCGCTCCCTCACTCCCTCCCTCCTCGCTCCCTCTCCTCCTCGCTCCTCCCTCCCTCCCTCGCTCCCTCCTCGCTCCCTCCTCGCTCCCTCGCTCCCTCCCTCCCTCCTCCCTCCTTCCCTCCCTCCCTCCCTCCCTCCCTCTCTCGCTCGCTCCCTCCCTCCCTCCCTCCGCTCGCTCCCTCCTCCCTCCCTCCCTCCCTCCCTCCCTCCTTCCCTCGCTCCCTCCCTCCCTCCCTCCCTCCCTCGCTCCCTCGCTCGCTGCAGCATCAAATGAACTGAGGATTTAAGATCGGAAGGATTAGACGGAGAGATGTGGGTGAACTTCTGGTGACTTCTCGTTTTTAAATGACAGGAGGAAGTGAGTCACGTTGCTAAGCTGTTGCTAAGCTGCGCAGGAGGACACACACAGTTAAAGTAAAACCACAACAGAAAGAGGAGACATGGTAGATACCATCGGAGGATGATTCATCCTCGCTGTGTCTTCTCTCCAGTTCACCTGCCGGCAGCATCGAGGCTGCTGTCGTTGTGTATTAATTAATCATTAAATGATCATTAAGTTCAGTCAATGATCTACAGAAAAATAATCACAAAGTATTTCGATGCATTGATTGGCTTTGAGTCATTTTATATGCAAAAAATGGCGGATAATTAATTTTTCAGCCTGTTAAATATCTTCATGTTCTGCTCTTTTCTGTGTTATGTCTAATTAATCTTCATTTCTTTAAGGTTTGGACAAAAGAAGACTTTAAGGAACAGAGATGGACCACCATAGACTGTGTAATATTAATATTAAGGGGGCTCCTTAAAGCTGCATTAAAACTGTCGGTCTGTTTCTGTAGACGTCTGTGAGAAAATTCTTCTCACTTAATTTATTACCTCAGTAGATATTTTTATGAATATATAATTTAATATAAATATATAATATATATAATAATATAATATAACTTATTTAAGCCACTGTAGCTCATGTGACTGTAACTGTGTCAACAGATAGCTTCATTTAATACTCGATGGGGAGTTTTCTCTGGCAGTGTCCCCCAAACAACCACCGCGTTTTATATCTCCTATCCCAGAATGCATCTGTGCTGTGGCCAGACGTTACACCACTAAGATTTCCTCTAACCAACCAGGAAAAAGTTCCCCGTCACTGGATCACTGTTCCCAACACATGCATAGTAGTTATAGTAAAGTCTATCTAGCCAGCTATAGATAGGTAGATAGATAGATGGATGGATGGATGGATGGATGGATAGATAGATAGATAGATAGATAGATAGATAGATAGATAGATAGATAGATAGATAGATAGATAGATAGATAGATAGATAGATAGATAGATAGATAGATGGGTGGGTGGGTGGGTGGGTGGATGGATGGATGGATGGATAGATAGATAGATAGATAGATAGATAGATAGATAGATTGATAGATAGATAGATAGATAGATAGATAGATAGATAGATAGATAGATAGATAGATAGATAGATAGATAGATAGATAGATAGATAGATAGATGGGTGGGTGGATGGATGGATGGATAGATAGATAGATAGATAGATAGATAGATAGATAGATAGATAGATAGATAGATAGATAGATAGATAGATAGATAGATAGATAGATAGATAGATAGATAGATAGATAGATGGATGGGTGGGTGGGTGGGTGGGTGGATGGATGGATGGATGGATAGATAGATAGATAGATAGATAGATAGATAGATAGATAGATAGATAGATAGATAGATAGATAGATAGATAGATAGATAGAATATACATGAAATATTAATAGGATAAAATACAAGAACAAATAT
>JABXJD010000394.1:115000-127500 GCA_013375575.1 Percina caprodes
AGTCTGAACGACATCAACCATTCTCACACAAAACACCATTCAACGACCCCACAAAGGTAAATAGCTGTGTTTCTCTACCGTTGATTCAGAACTGAAGACTTGGTTAAATGTGCTCCAAAGACGTTTTGTCTCCTACCTGAAAGAGTTCTTCAGCTCTTTCACTTTTTCATTGGTTTCACGTTTTAGAACCTGAGCTCCATCCATTATTTTTGCAGTATGGTTCCAATTATCTTAAAGATAGCCATCTTACAGAGGTTCCATGGTGTAGTAGTTATCACGTCTGCTTTACACGCAGAAGGTCCTGGGTTCAATCTCCAGTGGAACCAGACTTGTTGATTGACATAACAACTACGTCCTGTTACCAATTGGCATTTGAAAAGTCATGAAAAAAGACTCAATAACCAAATAAAAGCCCACCGAAGGTTATCAGTCAACCGGGTCATAGCTTTACAGAGACTCAAAGTCTAGTTAAACTTAAAGGAAACTGGACTATCTTTAAGGTTCTCTAAAGACATTTCGTCACTCGCTGTTGGGAGTGTACCCATGGATGTACTATCAATGGATTATGGAGTGTCTTTGTTGTTTGTCTAGAGATATATGTCAAAGGATTGCGACTCTTTGAAGGTTTTCAGTCAACCAGGCCATGTCCATATCTTATCCAGCGAAAAAAGGGAAAAAGTGAACGGCAATCACCTTAAAGGTGCTCCAAAGAGATTTCATCTCCTATCTGAAAGACTTCTTCATTTATTATACTTCTGCATTGGTTTCACTTTTCAGAACCGGAGCTCCATTCATTATTTCTACAGTATGGTTCTGATCACATTGATAAGCAGGTTATGTTAAAAATAGCCATCTCACAGAGGTTCTATAGTGTAGTAGTTATCACGTCTGCTTTACACGCAGAAGGTCCTGGGTTCAATCCCCAGTGGAACCAGACTTATGGTTTGAAGGAAGAACTCCGATCTGTTACCACCTGGCAGTCGTCAGTTTCAAAGCCTTTAAAAGGGAGTTAAAAACAATCAAATAAAATCCCCCATTTATGTCTGTGAATGTTTTCAGTCAACCAGTCCATAGTTATCCAGCGAAAAAAGTTACATTTTAAGGAAACTGGACTCTCTTTAAAGGTGGTCTAAATAAGTTTTGTCTCCACTCTGAATGACATCTTAAGTTCTGACTTAACAACAGGGAAACCCAGCTATTTTCCTTGTCATTTGGTTTTGTAGTGGTTCCATAGTGTAGCAGTTATCACAACTCCTTTACACGCAGAAAGTCGTGGGTTCAATCTGCAGAGAAACCAGTTTTGTGGTTTAAAGCAAGATCTATGTCCTGTTCCCACCTGGTAGGCATTAGTTGAAAATTCTTTAAAATGGAGTCAAAGGCCATCAAATAAAAGCCCCCAATTATGCCTTTGAAGGTTTTCAGTCCATCAGGCCATATCAATGTCTTATCCAGTGAAAAGTTCAATTTAAAGGAAACTAAACTTACTATCAAGGTGATCTAAAGACGTTTTGTCTCCACTCTGAAAGACGTCTTAAGTTCTGGCTTAACAACAGGGAATCCCAGCTATTTAACCTGTGTGGGTTCTTTGCCAAGACCATCGCTAGGACTTCCATGGCTAGCGCTCCTGGCTGTGGTAACCACACTCGTTATGGTTGTTGGAGACGCCCAAGGCCAAGTCTGATCGACATCAACCATTCTCACAGTAAACACCATTCAACAACCCCACAAAGGTAAATAGCTGGGTTTCTCTACCGTTGATTCAGAACTGAAAACTTGGTTAAATGTGCTCCAAAGACGTTTTGTCTCCTATCTGAAAGACTTCTTCATTTATTTTACTTTTGCATTGGTTTCAATTGGTTAAAGATAGCCATCTTTCAGAGGTTCCATAGTGTAGTAGTTATCACGTCTGCTTTACACGCAGAAGGTCCTGGGTTCAATCCCCAGTGGAACCAGGCTTTTAGTTTGAAGTAAGAACTGTGTCCTTTTACCACCTGGCAGTAGTCAGTTGAAAAGTCTTTAAAAGGGAGTGAACAACAATCAAATAAAAGCCCCCAATTATTTCTGTAAAACCTGAACCTCCATCCATTATTTCTACAGTATGGTTCAGATCACATCAATATGCCGGTTATGTTAAAAATGACTATGTCACAGAGGTTCCATAGTGTAGTAGTTATCACATCTGCTTTACACGCAGAAGGTCCTGGGTTCAATCCCCAGTGGAACCAGACTTATGGTTTGAAGTAAGAAGTATGTCCCTTTACCACTGGAAATTCATCATTTGAAAAGCCATGAAAAAGGGTTGAACAACAACTGAATAAAATCCCACAATTATGTCTTTGAAGGTTCTCATTCAACCAGGTCATACTTATCCAGGGAATTATTACACGTAAAGGAAACTGGACTTGCTTTAAATGTCCTATAAAGACCTTTTGTCTCTCACTGTTGGCAGTGTACCAATGGATGAACTATCACTGGATTATGTACTGTCTTTGTTGTTTGTCTAGTTATATATGTCAAAGGATTGCAACTGTTCATCTAGTTTGGCAGAGGTTCCATAGTGTAGTAGTTATCACGTCTGCTTTACACGCAGAAGGTCCTGGGTTCAATCCCCAGTGGAACCAGACTTATGGTTTGAAGGAAGAACTCCGATTTGTTACCACCTGGCAGTCGTCAGTTTCAAAGCCTTTAAAGGGAGTTAAAAACAATCAAATAAAATCCCCATTTATGTCTGTGAATGTTTTCAGTCAACCAGTCCATAGTTATCCAGCGAAAAAAGTTAAATTTTAAGGAAACTGGACTGTCTTTAAAGGTGGTCTAAATAAGTTTTGTCTCCACTCTGAATGACATCTTAAGTTCTGACTTAACAACAGGGAAACCCAGCTATTTTCCTTGTCATTTGGTTTGGTAGTGGTTCCATAGTGTAGCAGTTATCACAACTCCTTTACACGCAGAAAGTCGTGGGTTCAATCTGCAGAGAAACCAGTTTTGTGGTTTAAAGCAAGATCTATGTCCTGTTCCCACCTGGTAGGCATTAGTTGAAAATTCTTTAAAATGGAGTCAAAGGCCATCAAATAAAAGCCCCCAATTATGCCTTTGAAGGTTTTCAGTCCATCAGGCCATATCAATGTCTTATCCAGTGAAAAGTTCAATTTAAAGGAAACTAAACTTACTATCAAGGTGATCTAAAGACGTTTTGTCTCCACTCTGAAAGACGTCTTAAGTTCTGGCTTAACAACAGGGAATCCCAGCTATTTAACCTGTGTCGGTTCTTTGCCAAGACGATCGCTAGGACTTCCATGGCTAGCGCTCCTGGCTGTGGTAACCACACTCGTTATGGTTCTTGGAGACGCCCAAGGCCAAGTCTGAACGACATCAACCATTCTCACAGTAAACACCATTCAACGACCCCACAAAGGTAAATAGCTGGGTTTCTCTACCGTTGATTCAGAACTGAAAATTTGGTTAAATGTGCTCCAAAGACGTTTTGTCTCCTATCTGAAAGACTTCTTCATTTATTTTACTTTTGCATTGGTTTTAATTGGTTAAAGATAGCCATCTTTCAGAGGTTCCATAGTGTAGTAGTTATCACGTCTGCTTTACACGCAGAAGGTCCTGGGTTTAATCCTCAGTGGAACCAGGCTTTTGGTTTGAAGTAAGAACTGTGTCCTTTTACCACCTGGCAGTAGTCAGTTGAAAAGTCTTTAAAAGGGAGTGAACAACAATCAAATAAAAGCCCCCAATTATTTCTGTAAAACCTGAACCTCCATCCATTATTTCTACAGTATGGTTCAGATCACATCAATATGCCGGTTATGTTAAAAATGACTATGTCACAGAGGTTCCATAGTGTAGTAGTTATCACATCTGCTTTACACGCAGAAGGTCCTGGGTTCAATCCCCAGTAGAACCAGACTTATGGTTTGAAGTAAGAAGTATGTCCCTTTACCACTGGAAATTCATCATTTGAAAAGCCATGAAAAAGGGTTGAACAACAACTGAATAAAATCCCACAATTATGTCTTTGAAGGTTCTCATTCAACCAGGTCATACTTATCCAGGGAATTATTACACGTAAAGGAAACTGGACTTGCTTTAAATGTCCTATAAAGACCTTTTGTCTCTCACTGTTGGCAGTGTACCAATGGATGAACTATCACTGGATTATGTACTGTCTTTGTTGTTTGTCTAGTTATATATGTCAAAGGAATGCAACTGTTCATCTAGTTTGGCAGAGGTTCCATAGTGTAGTAGTTATCACGTCTGCTTTACACGCAGAAGGTCCTGGGTTCAATCCCCAGTGGAACCAGACTTATGGTTTGAAGGAAGAACTCCGATCTGTTACCACCTGGCAGTCGTCAGTTTCAAAGCCTTTAAAAGGGAGTTAAAAACAATCAAATAAAATCCCCCATTTATGTCTGTGAATGTTTTCAGTCAACCAGTCCATAGTTATCCAGCGAAAAAAGTTACATTTTAAGGAAACTGGACTCTCTTTAAAGGTGGTCTAAATAAGTTTTGTCTCCACTCTGAATGACATCTTAAGTTCTGACTTAACAACTGGGAAACCCAGCTATTTTCCTTGTCATTTGGTTTTGTAGTGGTTCCATAGTGTAGCAGTTATCACATTCGCTTTACACGCAGAAAGTCGTGGGTTCAATCTGCAGAGAAACCAGTTTTGTGGTTTAAAGCAAGATCTATGTCCTGTTCCCACCTGGTAGGCATTAGTTGAAAATTCTTTAAAATGGAGTCAAAGGCCATCAAATAAAAGCCCCCAATTATGCCTTTGAAGGTTTTCAGTCCATCAGGCCATATCAATGTCTTATCCAGTGAAAAGTTCAATTTAAAGGAAACTAAACTTACTATCAAGGTGATCTAAAGACGTTTTGTCTCCACTCTGAAAGACGTCTTAAGTTCTGGCTTAACAACAGGGAATCCCAGCTATTTAACTTGTGTCGGTTCTTTGCCAAGACGATCGCTAGGACTTCCATGGCTAGCGCTCCTGGCTGTGGTAACCACACTCGTTATGGTTCTTGGAGACGCCCAAGGCCAAGTCTGAACGACATCAACCATTCTCACAGTAAACACCATTCAACGACCCCACAAAGGTAAATAGCTGGGTTTCTCTACCGTTGATTCAGAACTGAAAACTTGGTTAAATGTGCTCCAAAGACGTTTTGTCTCCTATCTGAAAGACTTCTTCATTTATTTTACTTTTGCATTGGTTTCAATTGGTTAAAGATAGCCATCTTTCAGAGGTTCCATAGTGTAGTAGTTATCACGTCTGCTTTACACGCAGAAGGTCCTGGGTTCAATCCCCAGTGGAACCAGGCTTTTGGTTTGAAGTAAGAACTGTGTCCTTTTACCACCTTGCAGTAGTCAGTTGAAAAGTCTTTAAAAGGGAGTGAACAACAATCAAATAAAAGCCCCCAATTATTTCTGTAAAACCTGAACCTCCATCCATTATTTCTACAGTATGGTTCAGATCACATCAACATGACGGTTATGTTAAAAAGGACTATGTCACAGAGGTTCCATAGTGTAGTAGTTATCACATCTGCTTTACACGCAGAAGGTCCTGGGTTCAATCCCCAGTGGAACCAGACTTATGGTTTGAAGTAAGAAGTATGTCCCTTTACCACTGGAAATTCATCATTTGAAAAGCCATGAAAAAGGGTTGAACAACAACTGAATAAAAGCCCACAATTATGTCTTTGAAGGTTCTCATTCAACCAGGTCATACTTATCCAGGCAATGATTACACGTAAAGGAAACTGGACTTGCTTTAAAAGTGCAATAAAGACCTTTTGTCCATAGTGCTTCCATAGTTTAGTAGTTATCACATCTGCTTTACATGCAGAAGCCCCTGGGTTCAATCCCCAGTGGAACCAGATTTGTTGTTTAAAGTAAGATCTATGTCCTGTTCCCACCTGGCAGGTAATAGTTTAAAAATCTTTAAAATGGAGTCAAAGGCAATCAAATAAAAAAGCCCCCAATTGTACCTTTGAAGGTTTTCAGTCAACCGTGGCATATTGATATCTTTTCCGGTGAAAAGTTCAATTTAAAGGAAACTAAACTTACTACCAAGGTGATCTAACGACGTTTTGTCTCCACTCTGAAAGACGTCTTAAGTTCTGGCTTAACAACAGGGAAACCCAGCTATTTAACCTTTGTGGGGTTGTTGAATGGTGTTTACTGTGAGAATGGTTGATGTCGTTCAGATATGGCCTTGGGCGTCTCCAAGAACCATAACGAGTGTGGTTACCACAGCCAGGAGCGCTAGCCATGGAAGTCCTAGCGATGGTCTTGACAAAGAAGCCACACAGGTTAAATAGCTGGGTTTCTCCACCGTTGATTCAGATCTGAAGACTTGATTAAATATACTCCAAAGACATTTTGTCTGCTTGTTGAAAGACTTCTTCAGTTGTTTCACTTTTGCAGTGGTTTCCCTTTTCAGAACTGAACCTCCATCCATTATTTCTACAGTATGATTCAGATCACATTAACATGCCGGTTATGTTAAAAATGACCATATCACAGAGGTTCCATAGTGTAGTAGTTATCACATCTGCTTTACACGCAGAAGGTCCTGGGTTCAATCCACAGTGGAACCAGACTTATGGTTTGAAGTTTAAAAACTATGTCCTGTTACCACCTGGCAATTGTTATATAAAAGATTAAACGTTAATCGAGTAAAAGCTCACAATTATGTATTTGAAGGTTCTCAGTCAACCAGGTCATACTTATCCGGAGCATGGTAAGACGTTTTGTCTCTACTCTGAAAGACGTCTTAAGTTCTGACTAAACAACAGGGAAACCCAGCTATTTAACCTGTGTGGGTTCTTTGCCAAGACCATCGCTAGGACTTCCATGGCTAGCGCTCCTGGCTGTGGTAACTACACTCGTTATGGTTGTTGGAGACGCCCAAGGCCAAGTCTGAACAACATCAACCATTCTCACACAAAACACCATTCAACGACCCCACAAAGGTAAATAGCTGGGTTTCTCTACCGTTGATTCAGAACTGAAGACTTGTTGGCAGTGTACCCATGGATGTACTATCACTGGATTATGGACTGTCTTTGTTGTTTGTCTAGAGATATATGTCAAAGCAATGCGACTCTTTGAAGGTTTTCAGTCAACCAGACCATGTCCATAGCTTATCCAGCGAAAAAAGGGAAAAAGTGAACGGCAATCAAATTAAAGGTGCTCCAAAGATATTTCATCTCCTATCTGAAAGACTTCTTCATTTATTATACTTTTGCATTGGTTTCACTTTTCAGAACGGGAGCTCCATTCATTATTTCTACAGTATGGTTCCGATCACATTGATAAGCAGGTTATGTTAAAAATGCAAGGTAACAGAGGTTTCATAGTGTAGTAGTTCTCACATCTGCTTTACACGCAGAAGGTCCTTGGTTCAATCCCCAGTGGAACCAAATTTATTGATTGACATAACAACTACGTCTTGTTACCATCTTGCATTTGAAAAGTCATGAAAAAAGATTCAACAACCAAATAAAAGCCCACGGTAAAATCTTTGAAGGTTATCAGTCAACCGGTTCATAGCTTTACAGAGACTCAAAGTCTAGTTAAATTTAAATGAAACTGGACTATCTTAAAGGTTCTCTAAAGACATTTTGTCACTCACTGTTGGCAGTGTACCCATGGATGTACTATCACTGGATTATGGACTGTCTCTGTTGTTTGTCTAGAGATATATGTCAAAGGAATGCGACTCTTTGAAGGTTTTCAGTCAACCAGGCCATGTCCATATCTTATCCAGCGAAAAAAGTGAAAAAGTGAACGGCAATCACCTTAAAGGTGCTCCAAAGATATTTCATCTCCTATCTGAAAGACTTCTTCATTTATTATACTTCTGCATTGGTTTCACTTTTCAGAACTCCAGGAGCTCCATTAATTATTTCTACAGTATGGTTCCGATCACATTGATAAGCAGGTTATGTTAAAAAGAGGTATCACACAGAGGTTCCATAGTGTAGTAGTTATCACATCTGCTTTACATGCAGAAGGTCCTGGGTTCAATCCCCAGTGGAACCAGGTTTTTGGTTTGAAGTAAGAACTGTGTCCTTTTACCACCTTGCAGTAGTCAGTTGCAAAGTCTTTAAAAAGGAGTGAACAACAATCAAATAAAAGTCCCCATTTATATCTGTAAAAGTTTCCATTCAACCAGTCCATAGTTATCCAGGGAAAAATTTAAATTTAAAGGAAACTGGACTTTCTTTAAAGGTGCTCTAAAGACGTTTTGTCTCTACTCTGAAACACATCTTACGTTCTGACTTAACAACAGGGAAACCCAGCTATTTACCTTTGTGGGGTCGTTGAATTGTGTTTTGTGTGAGAATGGTTGATGTCGTTCAGACTTGGCCTTGGGCGTCTCCAAGAACCATAACGAGTGTGGTTACCACAGCCAGGAGCACTAGCCATGGAAGTCCTAACGATGGTCTTGACAAAGAACCTACACAGGTTAAATAGCTGTGTTTCTCCACCGTTGATTCAGATCTGAAGACTTGGTTAAATGTACTCCAAAGACATTGTGTCTGCTTATTGAAAGACTTCTTCAGTTGTTTCACTTTTGCATTGGTTTCCCTTTTCAGAACTGAACCTCCATCTATTATTTCTACAGTATGATTCAGATCACATTAACATGCCGGTTATGTTAAAAATGACCCTATCACAGAGGTTCCATAGTGTAGTAGTTATCACATCTGCTTTACACGCAGAAGGTCCTGGGTTCAATCCCCAGTGGAACCAGATTTATGGTTTGAAGTAAGAAGTATATCCTATTACCACTGGAAAATCATCATTTGAAAAGCCATGAAAAAGAGTTGAACAACAACTGAATAAAATCCCACAATTATGTCTTTGAAGGTTCTCATTCAACCAGGTCATACTTATCCAGGGAATTATTACACGTAAAGGAAACTGGACTTGCTTTAAAAGTGCAATAAAGACCTTTTGTCTCTCACTGTTGGCAGTGTACCAATGGATGTACTATCACTGGATTATGTACTGTCTTTGTTGTTTGTCTAGTTATATATGTCAAAGGATTGCAACTGTTCATTTTGATTGGCAGTGGTTCCATAGTGTAGTAGTTATCACATCTGCTTTACACGCAGAAGGTCCTGGGTTCAATCCCCAGTGGAACCAGACTTATGGTTTGAAGTAAGAACTATATCCTATTTCCACCTGGCAATTGTCATTTTAAAAGTGATTAAACAACAATCGAATAAAAGCCCACAACTATGTCTTTGATGGTTCTCAGTCAACCAGGTCATACCTATCCAGAGAATGGTGAGACTTAAAGGAAATTGGACTTTCTTAAAGGCACTCCAAAGACCTTTCATCTCTCGCTGTTGGCAGTGTACCCATGGATGTACTATCACTGGATTATGGACTTTCTTTGTTGTTTGTCTAGTTTTGTCCAAAGTATGCGACTGATCAGATATTTTGCAGAGGTTCCATAGTGTAGTAGTTATCACATCTGCTTTACACGCAGAAGGTCCTGGGTTCAATCCCCAGTGGAACCACATTTATGGTTTGAAGTAAGAACTTCCTGTTACCACCTGGCAGGCGTCAGTTGATAAGTCTTTAAAAGGGAGTGAACGACAATCAAATTAAAGTTAATCCAAAGAAATTTCATCTCCTATCTGAAAGACTTCATACACCTTTGCATTGTTTCAGTTTTAGTAACCTGAGCTCCAGTTATTATTTCTACCGTATGGTTCAGATCACATTTATGCACCGATTATGTTTCAGAAAATTATATAACTGAGGTTCCATAGTGTAGTAGTTATCACGTCTGCTTTACACACAGAAGGTCCTGGGTTCAATCCCCAGTGGAACCAGTACTGTTTTTTTACTATGGATCCTGTCAACTGTGAAATCCATTACTATAGAAAGTCTCCGTTAAGAAACTGCTTTTGTAAGTTAAGTTTCAGTAATAATAATATAATGCATGTAGTATGGCACTCACAGGAGTATTTCTGCTTTGCAGTAGCCTAGTGAAGTAAAGACTCGTCCTCTACTACCTAAAAACAAACCGGAGAAGCGAGTGCCAGTATTGTCTCCTTCTAACATATTTCTAATTTCATATTTCATACCCCACCATGAATCACTCAGTTATGTATTTGTGTATATGTCTGTATACGTGTGATATATGTGTGTATATGTGTGTACATGTATGTACATGTGTGATACATGTGTATATATGTGTGTATATGTGTGATATATGAGTCCGGTCTAGACCTGCTCTTTATGGAAATACCTGGGAGATAAATAACATCCCAGAGTCCTGGTCTAGACCTGCTCTTTATGGAAAGACCTGGGAAATAAATAACATCCCAGAGTCCAATCTAGACCTGCTATTTATGGAAAGACCCGCGAGATAAATAACATCCCAGAGTCCGGTCTAGACCTGCTCTTTATGGAAAGACCCGCGAGATAAATAACATCCCAGAGTCCGGTCTAGACCTGCTCTTTATGGAAAGACCTGGGAGATAAATAACATCCCAGAGTCTGGTCTAGACCTGCTCTTTATGGAAAGACCCGGGAGATAAATAACATCCCAGAGTCCTGGTCTAGACCTGCTCTTTATGGAAAGACCCGGGAGATGAATAACATCCCAGAGTCCTGGTCTAGACCTGCTCTTTATAGAAAGACCTGGGAGAGAAATAACATCCCAGAGTCCGGTCTAGACCTGCTCTTTATGGAAAGACCTGGGAGAGAAATAACATCCCAGAGTCCTGGTCTAGACCTGCTCTTTATGGAAAGACCCGGGAGATAAATAACATCCCAGAGTCCGGTCTAGACCTGCTCTTTATGGAAAGACCTGGGAGATAAATAACGTCCCAGAGTCCTGGTCTAGACCTGCTCTTTATGGAAAGACCTGGGAGATAAATAACATCCCAGAGTCCTGGTCTAGACCTGCTCTTTATGGAAAGACCTGGGAGATAAATAACATCCCAGAGTCCTGGTCTAGACCTGCTCTTTATGGAAAGACCTGGGAGATAAATAACATCCCAGAGTCCTGGTCTAGACCTGCTCTTTATGGAACGATAAGATGAAAAAACTGTTGTTGTGATTTGGTGCTATATAAATAAAATGTAATTGAATTAAAATTGAATATATTTCATATACCTGAGTACATCTAAGGGCTCAGGGAGATCTGAGGAACATGTACTGCAGCGTGGCAGATATGAAAACAAAGCTGCTGTGTTACGTCCTGATAAGTGACATGTTGGAGGTGCCTGACAAGAACTGGGTCTGTGTGAGTGTGTGATCGGAGGCCTCAGGGGTAAACACTGCAGAGTGTGTGTGTGTGTGTGTGTGTGTGTGTGTGTGTGTGTTATCTCTGCACTAGCGTCTGTTCTTCTGTGCAGACAGAAGAGATGCTGAAGGATTAAAGATACTCCGACTGTGTGTGATTCAATCTGTCTTGTTTGTTTTCACACAACATGCAGTTTTTAAATGTCTTGTGGCAAAGGCAAGATAATAAATATGTACATATACATATATATATATATATATATATATATATATATATATATATATATATATATATATATATATATATATATATATATATATATATATACTTTATTAACTGGAAGTCACTAGTCAGAAAGGAAGAAATGAATTAATTGATTTAAATAGTGGAGTCTTTTATCCGGCTGTGTAAGGCTCACACACACTTAACATAGATAGATAGATAGATAGATAGATAGATAGATAGATAGATAGATAGATAGATAGATAGATAGATAGATAGATAGATAGATAGATAGATAGATAGATACTTTATTCACACATTTTATATCACACATAAACACACATATATCAAACATATACTAACATATATCACACATATACACACATATATCACACAAATCCACACATGTACACACATATACACACATATATACACATTTTTTTACACATATACACACATACACTCACCGGCCACTTTATTAGGTACCCCATGCTAGTAACGGGTTGGACCCCCTTTTGCCTTCAGAACTGCCTCAATTCTTCGTGGCATAGATTCAACAAGGTGCTGGAAGCATTCCTCAGGGAGTTTGGTCCATATTGACATGATGGCATCACACAGTTGCCGCAGATTTGTCGGCTGCACATCCATGATGCGAATCTCCCGTTCCACCACATCCCAAAGATGCTCTATTGGATTGAGATCTGGTGACTGTGGAGGCCATTTGAGTACAGCGAACTCATTGTCATGTTCAAGAAACCAGTCTGTGATGATTCCAGCTTTATGACATGGCGCATTATCCTGCTGAAAGTAGCCATCAGAAGTTGGGTACATTATGGTCATAAAGGGATGGACATGGTCAGCAACAATACTCAGGTAGGCTGTGGCGTTGCAATGATGCTCAATTGGTACCAAGGGGCCCAAAGAGTGCCAAGAAAATATTCCCCACACCATGACACCACCACCACCAGCCTGAACCGTTGATACAAGTCAGGAT
>JABXJD010000394.1:137500-142500 GCA_013375575.1 Percina caprodes
TGGGCCACACATATGAAGTGGGGGACTGGGGGTGATTTTTAAGCATATCACGATACACTTTATGCACCAATATATTGTGGAAATGTCATGAAAACACAAAATTCTGTTGGCAGGTAAGAATTTAAAATGTAAACTTAAAGATGTAAAAATATGAAAATATGAAAATATGAAAATATGAACATATGAACATATGAACATATGAAAAAATAAAAATAAAAATAAAAATAAAAATAAAAATAAAAATAAAAATAAAAATAAAAATAAAAATAAAAATAAAAATAAAAATATAAAATATAAAAATATAAAATATGGAGGACGGGGACGGAGGTTAGAGCGCCGACACAGAGACAGAAGACGGGGACGGACACCCAAAAAGGCGACAACGTTTCTACCGATGTTATGTAACCCTGGTCGTCAACAGAGACTCAGATTGGACAGATAGTCTAGCTAGCTGTCTGGATTTACCCTGCAGAGACCTGAGGACCAGGTAACCATAGTCCTCAGATTGGACAGATAGTCTAGCTAGCTGTCTGGATTTACCCTGCAGAGACCTGAGGACCAGGTAACCATAGTCCTCAGATTGGACAGATAGTCTAGCTAGCTGTCTGGATTTACCCTGCAGAGATCTGAGGACCAGGTAACCATAGTCCTCAGATTGGACAGATAGTCTAGCTAGCTGGCTGGATTTACCCTGCAGAGATCTGAGGACCAGGTAACCATAGTCCTCAGATTGGACAGATAGTCTAGCTAGCTGTCTGGATTGACCCTGCAGAGACCTGTGGACCAGGTGTTGTTCTTGGTATTTGTGTTGAACTGTCTCGACCAGCGTAGCGTCCCGTACAGAAATCACAATGAAAATAATGTTTGCAAGAGTTTCTTCGTTCAGATAACCGTCTGTTATTCAACATGAACTCCAAATTCAGAGAGAAATATGAAGGGGGGGGTGCATGTGTGCATTCGTGCATGTGTGTGTATGTGTGTGTGTGCGTGTGTGTTTCATAGTGCAATAGAAACCTTATTAGAAAGCTCCATAGTTATTAAGAAGGACGCAGGATGCTTTCTAGCAACCGAACAAGGAAGGAAGAAGCCATTTATTTCATGATGAAGAAAGGAAGGTTTTCTTATTCAGAAGCAGAGTGCATGAATAAGATTTCTAGTTATGGAGCTAGGAAGACAGAAGCATCCTATTTAGGGAGAAAAGGACGATGGATGCGCTCTAATTAGGAATCAAGGAAGAGTGAAGTATCTTGGTGAGGAAACAAGGAAGGAGGAGGCATCCAGGTCAGGAACAACAATCCCCAACTACGTTATTAAAAGAGGTAGATTGAGTGTAAAATGTGACAAGCCCCGCCCCAAAAGAGGTTGAGGGGGCTGAGAAGATGTATATATATATATATATATATATATATATATATATATAGGCTGCCCACTGTAGTGGACCCTACCATCCTAACCTTCAAGATCTCTTTATTGTCATACCACGGGACTCTGTAGTACAAAACTACGTCCAAAGATCGCAGCTTAAAAGAATACAGCAAAGAAACAATAAAAACACAGTGGAAAAGTTGAGTTATTAGTTATGTGAATTAACATAAATAAATGCTTAAATGCTTATACGGGTGTGCAGAGCATGTAGAGCGATGAATATAAATATATGACGTCTAAAAACTGAAAAATATAAATTGATACTAGATTCATACAGTTGGGAAAGAGTATAAAGTATAAATATCCATATTTAAAGTGAAATAGGGCAATACTAGTATAATAGTGCTTCCTCTATTTTCTCATTCAAGCTGCTGTGTGTAACATTCATAAATTATTATTATTATTATTATTATTATTAGGACGTTAGACGATTATCGGTCGCCTCATCAAGTCGAAAGTAATATTTCATGCAAAACCTAACAGAAAATTCAATTTTTAGCCTCTGAAATATTAAGTATAAGTTTATTTTTTGGTATTTTTGGGTATTTTATTTTGAAAATAAATATGTTATTTGTGCAGAAAAGGCACAAATTGTTGCAGAAAAAGCCCAGAATGCAGAATATTAGGTGTATGACTCTCAAACCCACATACCCCGGTTATAATGTGTCCCACCCAGTGTTAACCCCCCCCCCCTTGGATGGAGGAAGATTCCTTTTTTACAGGGGAAAGGAAGAAAGTTCACAATAGAGAAGGAAGAGTCCTTATTAGGGATGAAAGAAGCATCCGATCTACAGGACAGGGAAGAAGAAAGCTTCCAGTTTGAAGAACAAGAGAAGAGGAAGAGTTCCTGGTTTCCAATGCAAGCAAGGATGGAGAAAGTTTCTTAATTTGGGGAAAAGGAAGAAGAAATTCAGAAGGAAGCTTGGTATGAGGGGCAAGGACGGAGGACGCGTCCTAATTAGGACACGAGAAAGAAGAAGTCTTGTAGTCGAGATCAAAGAGGAGAGAAACACCATTGCAGTGTTTGAGGAAGCCTTAGGTGTGTGTATTTGGGGGGGGGGGTGGAAAATGTTAAGTTTTTCAATTTGAAAAATAATGCAATTTCCCCCTTTTACTTACTTTTGTCTCTGTGGGTTTGTGAGGTCTCTTTGTGGACATGTTGTGTCTCTTTCTGGTCATTTGTGCGTAGTTTGTGGGTCTCTGTGGTCGCTCGGTGTGTTTCTGCAGTCGGTTTGTGTCCCTCTCGTAGTTTTGCGTCTGTTTTTTCATCGTTTTGACACGATATTATCACCATATCTGGGTCGGAAACGTTGGAAAAGCTAGAGCAGAAATGGAAATAACACACAGAAAGCTCAAAGACAAAATACTACAATCATTTACTTTAATAAGTTCCTGTGAAAACTTCTTACAGTAAAGGTACTTCCATTTACAGTACTTTATGTATTCATCGTAAAATACAAAACAATTAAAAACAACATAACATAAACAAGTAAAAATACAGTAGTTTACTGTACTATTTACAGTACTATATTGGCTATATATTTTTTTGCTGTAATACTTAGACTAATGTGATTTCTACTGTAATACTTAGACTAATGTGATTTCTACTGTAATACTTAGACTACTGTGATTTCTACTGTAATACTTAGACTACTGTGATTTCCACTGTAATACTTAGACTACTGTGATTTCTACTGTAATACTTAGACTACTGTGATTTCTACTGTAATACTTAGACTAATGTGATTCCTACTGTAATACTTAGACTACTGTGATTTCTACTGTAATACTTAGACTAATGTGATTCCTACTGTAATATTTAGACTACTGTGATTTCTACTGTAATACTTAGACTACTGTGATTTCTACTGTAATACTTAGACTAATGTGATTTCTACTGTAATACTTAGACTAATGTGATTTCTACTGTAATACTTAGACTACTGTGATTTCTACTGTAATACTTAGACTACTGTGATTTCCACTGTAATACTTAGACTACTGTGATTTCTACTGTAATACTTAGACTACTGTGATTTCTACTGTAATACTTAGACTACTGTGATTTCTACTGTAATACTTAGACTAATGTGATTCCTACTGTAATACTTAGACTACTGTGATTTCTACTGTAATACTTAGACTAATGTGATTCCTACTGTAATATTTAGACTACTGTGATTTCTACTGTAATACTTAGACTAATGTGATTCCTACTGTAATACTTAGACTACTGTGATTTCTACTGTAATACTTAGACTAATGTGATTCCTACTGTAATATTTAGACTACTGTGATTTCTACTGTAATACTTAGACTACTACTACTGTCGCCTTTTGTCGCCTTTTGTTGCCTTTTTGTCGCCTTTTGTCACCTTTTCATCACCTTTGTTGCCTTTTACAGTGTATTCGTGCTGATATTCACACATATGTGTTAAAAAAATCAGCCAACAGTACTTTTTTTAACCCTTGTGTTGTTTTTTTTGACACTACTGTAAATTAACTGCCACGTTTTTGGCTCTTCATTGTTTTTTTTTCAACATTTCTTTTAATTATTCACAGTGGAGATCTGAAAAAAAAAGTATTTTAGTTACAGACTGTAATTTTTTTAGGTGCTGCACATAAACCTTGTAATGACATGAAAACCCTGCATTTATGATTAGAATTTAATTTAATTCAATAATAATAATAAATGCAGAACCCTGCATTGGTACCAAGGGAGGAAAGAGGGATGCTACAGAGTTAGGAAACGAAGAAAGAACCAGATGGGAGGAAGACAACATGCACTTTCCCCCCCAAAGTCAGTAGTGAAGGTCTCACAGCGTCCCTCGTCTCCCTCCACGATGTCCATGAATCAACTGATGGGACGGAAATATTTCACACTTAAACAATCCCATTTCCCCGAGTTAATTCACTTCTCCGAGCAGGAGACGAGGAGACGTGATGGAGGAGACGTGATGGAGGAGACGTGATGGAGGAGACGTGATGGAGGAGAGGTGATGGAGGACAGGTGATGGAGGAGAGGTGATGGAGGACAGGTGATGGAGGAGAGGTGATGGAGGAGACGTGATGGAGGAGACGTGATGGAGGAGACGTGATGGAGGACAGGTGATGGAGGACAGGTGATGGAGGAGACGTGATGGAGGAGAGGTGATGGAGGAGACGTGATGGAGGAGAGGTGATGGAGGAGAGGTGATGGAGGAGAGGTGATGGAGGAGACATGATGGAGGAGAGGTGATGGAGGACAGGTGATGGAGGACAGGTGATGGAGGACAGATGATGGAGGAGACGATGGAGGAGAGGTGATGGAGGAGAGGTGATGAGGAGACGTGATGGAGGAGAGGTGATGGAGGAGACGTGATGGAGGAGAGGTGATGGAGGACAGGTGATGGAGGACAGGTGATGGAGGACAGATGATGGAGGAGACGTGATGGAGGAGACGTGATGGAGGAGAGGTGATGGAGGACAGATGATGGAGGAGACGTGATGGAGGAGACGTGATGGAGGAGAGGTGACAGCGAGAAAATCAACGAGGAGAAAAACACAAACACTTTTTATTTGGAGAGTTTAGTCATT
>JABXJD010000394.1:147500-225000 GCA_013375575.1 Percina caprodes
ATGGTGCTCTCTGTATCTGTATCTGACTGTAAATGTGCTATATAAATAAACTTTGACCTTGACCTTGACCTTGACCTCAGCTGTCAGTTGGCCGCCACGCAGACGGATCGACCTCGTCCTTTCATCATTATCACAAATTATCACAATACAGCTGCTATAGTACTGTAAATAGTATTTTTCTGTGGGAGTACCACGGCCCTATGGTCCACGACCCAGTGGTCCCACGGCCCTATGGTCCTCGACCCAATGGTCCACGACCCTATGGTCCATGGCCCAGTGGTCCCACAGCCCTATGGTCCACGGCCCTATGGTCCACAACCCAATGGCCCCACGGCCCTATGGTCCACGGGCCAGTGGCCCCACGGCCCTATGGTCCACGACCCAATGGTCCACGACCCAATGGCCCCACGGCCCTATGGTCCATGGCCCTATGGTCCCACGACCCAGTGGTCCACGACCCAGTGGTCCCACAACCCAATGGTCCACGACCCAATGGCCCCACGGCCCTATGGTCCCACGGCCCTGTGGCCCCACGGCCCTGTGGTCCACGGCCCAGTGGTCCCACGGCCCAATGGTCCACGACCCAATGGCCCCACGGCCCTATGGTCCACGGCCCAGTGGTCCCACGGCCCTATGGTCCACGACCCTATGGTCCCACGGCCCTGTGGTCCACGGCCCAGTGGTCCAAGGCCCTATGGTCCACGGCCCTATGGTCCACGACCCAATGGCCCCACGGCCCAATGGTCTGTGGACCATTGGCCTTTCCACCTTTGAGGTTTGGTGATGTTTATGCACAAAAACAACTTAGTTAAGTTGAGAATAAGATTGTGGTTTGGGATCAAATTAGACATTAATTAACTTCCGCTATGTTACGTTCGTTAAGCTTAAAACATATATTTTAGTTTTCTTTTAGTAAACTATAACCACCATGATGGAGGAAATAAAAATGCAGGGGGGAAAAAACATTAATACTGAGCTGTGATTTATAACAAAACAGGTGAAATCATTTCAGAGTCAGTGGAAAAACATCTTTATTGGAACTTTTACTTTAACAGGAAATGCTAATGAATGCAGTGTGTCTTATTAAAAATCATCCAGTCAAAAAGAAAGGAAATATTCAGTGAGTGCTAATGCATTATCATTTTAAAGCCCCCCTTTGTAGTTTGCGTTTCATCAGAGCTGGGTGTGATGAAATGATTGTGACACTGTATTAGTGAGTCATGTGGAGATGGGGGGGGGTCTCATTACAGGAAGCTCACTGACTTGCAGTGCACCAATGGAACTAACAACAGACTCTATTCAATTCAATTCAATTTTATTTATAGTATCAATTCATAACAAGAGTTATCTCAAGACACTTTACAGATAGAGCAGGTCTAGACCAGATAGAGCAGGTCTAGACCAGATAGAGTAGGTCTAGACCAGATAGAGCAGGTCTAGACCAGATAGAGTAGGTCTAGACTACACTCCATAATTTACAAGGACCCAACAGTTCTAGTAGTTTCCTCCAGAGCAAGCAACAGTGGGACAGTGGCGAGGAAAAACTTCCTTTTAGGAAGAAACCTGGGACAGACCCAGACCCAGACCCAGACCCAGGCCCAGACCCAGACCCAGGCTCTTGGTAGGCGGTGTCTGACGACCGGTTGGGGTTAGAATGAAGAGTGGCAATAACAGTCACAGAAAAGATAATGCATGACAAGAGATTTTTGTTATTTTAATCCACTTGTTATCAAGGTTATAGTCGTCTTTTTCGACCCTTTTGTGTCTTTCCGCCAACGATTTTGTCACTTTTTCAACGTTTTTCGACATTTTTTGACCCTTCTGAAATTTTTGTGGGTTTTTCCCAAAATTTTTAAAGGGACCAACCTCCCTACGAGGACTTTCAGTTGATGTAAAGTTCATTATATCCCGATTCAGACGCTGATCGTCTTAGATAAAACGAGAAATATTCACAGTGCAGGACACCGTCCCCAGACTCAATAATTCATGCTAACAGAGGAGCGCTGAATTATTGAAGTGAGCTGTTAGTGCGATGATGACTCACACGCTCTTATTCTGAAAGCATGAAGCTTAGTTTCCTCTGATCACTGAGAAAACTTCAACTGTCCAAATCTTACATCTTTCTAACGCTAACAGATGAGTAACTGGCAGGGTAGTCTTGCATTGCCAGTTCTTTCTCCACAGTGTTGTGGAGGAAGGTCTGGCTACAGCACAGATGCATTCTAGGAGATAAAATGCTGAGCAGGAAGAAACCGCACATCCACTATTAAATGAAGTCAAAATGAAAAACATTAAATTTTAATTGAATAGATGAATTGTAAAATGTAAAAAAGGCAATTTCCAAATTTAAAATTCAAAAGTTGAATTGAAAATTGTAAAGTGCCAAGACTGGGGGGTGGGGGCAGCCAAAAGCCCGACTCGGTGTATCTGAAGTAGGCGGGGCCAGAGGCGATCTGCACCAATCACATCGGTGTAGCTGATGTAGGCGGGGCCAGAGGAGAGCTGCACCAATCATATCAGTGTTTGACCCATCCCACCCCCAAAAAACCCTGCCTCCTTACTCAGAGGATGGGGGCTCTTGAACTTCATCATATTACATATTACTTAATATACAGTATAATGTAAATGTAATTTGTAATTGCTTCTTGCTGACCTATGTGGGTGTTTTTCTGGGGGGGGGGGTCTGTTTCTCATCACACTAATCAGGTCTGTATGTATGGAGAATATCAGATTTTAACCCTTGTGTTGTCTTCCCGTCAAAATTGAAAATCAACACTTTTGTTGATGCTTTCATCAATGTTTTTTTCAACTTACGTTTTTGTCACTTTTTGGACGTTTTCAACACTAAGTAATCAACTTATTAACTTTAGTTTTACAGTTATTTTTGGAATTCATGGTCAATAAACCTCATTTATAGGAAATTATACCTAATGTTTGAGTTAGAAAAGCAGAAATTAGGAATTATTGAGACTAAAATTAAAGGAATGGATGTTGATGATAATCACAGACTGGAATATGTCAACTTTTACTCTCAATACTATTTCAAAAACACTTCAATTTGGTTTCAAATGCTATAAAATTGAATAAGACGCCCCAAAATTAATGAAAGTAGAGATTTGTACTTGGCAAAGAGCGTTGTGTGGAATCAATCATGTTATTTTGGAGAATTAACCTCTTTAAAATCACTTGAAAATTCATGCTTTTCTAAGTCACCTTATGCTTTGTGTGTTTAGCTTAATGGAATCATGAGACTTTAAGCTTTCTAATGATGATGCATGAGCGTGTTTATGAAGATTTAATGCTTGCAATTTATGAGTGAAGAAAACGTCCTGGCAACGGGACAGAGCTGGCAGAGAGGTTAAAAAGAACATTGACATGAGGGCAACATGAGGACAACATGAAGACAACATGAAGACACCATGAGGACAACATGGGGGCAACATGAGGACAACATGAAGACAACATGAGGACAACATGAGGGCAACATGGGGGCAACATGAGGACAACATGAGGGCAACATGAAGACAACATGAGTGCAACATGAGGGCAACATGAAGACAACATGAGTGCAACATGAGGACAACATGAGGGCAACATGAGGGCAACACGAGGACAACATGAGGGCAACATGAAGACAACATGAGGGTTAAGGACCAGGAGTTTGGAGCAGGTTTCTTTCCGGAGGCTTTTCACCGCAGGCTAACGAACGCTGCCTACTGACTCTAAATAATCATCATATTCAGCTCTTTTATTTCATCTGAACTCATTAAGGTGATGAAATCTGGAGCAATGCGCTCCTCTTTATTTATTTTAAATGTTCCAGGCACTGTGAAGCTTTTGGCAAAAGGAAATTAGTGGTTTAAAAAAGCTGATGATGAAAAGGTGGAGACACAGCTGGCAGGTTGCACCAGCAGAGGGAGGCTGCAGGAGAGGCCAACTGGAACATTTAAGCATGATTTCATACATCCTTCTATAACAGGCATGTATTATTATTATTATTATTATTATTATTATTATTATTATTATTATTATTATTATTATTATTATTATTATCAGGACAAAAGCATGGAGTCTGAGGAGACATTTGTTGAGTGTTAAGTTTATCAAAGCAGGTCCAGGACCATAGCAGGTCCAGGGTCAGGACCAAAGCAGGTCCGGGGTCAGGACCAAAGCAGGTCTGGGGTCAGGACCAAAGCAGGTCCGGGGTCAGGACCAAAGCAGGTCTGGGGTCAGGACCAAACCAGGTCCAGGGTCAGGACCAAAGCAGGTCCGGGGTCAGGACCAAAGCAGGTCTGGGGTCAGGACCAAAGCAGGTCTGGGGTCAGAACCAAACCAGGTCCGGTGTCAGGACCAAAGCAGGTCCGGGGTCAGAACCAAACCAGGTCCAGGGTCAGGACCAAAGCAGGTCCAGGACCAAAGCAGGTCCGGGGTCAGGAAGAGAATCCATCTTGTCTGTAAGATTAGACTATTTTTCAAAACGCGTCGTTTTCTCCTCTAAGGGAAGCAGGACATAAGACGGGGATGCTACTGTTTTAATTTGGCAAGATGTTGTCACACTGTTACCACGGTAACGCTGTGACAACTGTCTTCCCACTTGGTTATTCTCTGCAGTGAATAATTAAATCTCACCGCAGACAACACCTTGACTCAGATGTGCAGCTTCTTTATTTTGTTTCACCAACGTCTCTCTCTCCAGAACATCTCCTCTCTACTACAACTATTATCTCAGCGCTTTATCACTCCCAGCGCGGCAAAATGCCACGATCGGGTCAGCTGCCTTTGGCGGTTATTACAACACGTTCTCACTCCGAACTCGTGAAATACGATTGGACAGAAGCTACGTCTCCGTCCACGTGTCAATCAAACTATCTGAAGTTGGGTAAAGAAACTCCTGTGAATGAATCTGGTGAAAGTGTGTTTCCATCCAACGGCTTTAAAGCCAGTAACAACCTGCGGTGATGATGTCACATGACGCTGTTTTAGGGTCACATGATGCTGTTTTAGGGTCACATGACGCTGTTTTAGGGTCACATGACACTGTTTTAGGGTCACATGATGCTGTTTTAGGGTCACAGGACGCTGTTTTAGGGTCAGATAACGCTGTTTTAGGGTCACATGATGCTGTTTTAGGGTCACATGACGCTGTTTTAGGGTCACATGACGCTGTTTTAGGGTCACATGACGCTGTTTTAGGGTCACATGACACTGTTTTAGGGTCACATGACGCTGTTTTAGGGTCAGATGACGCTGTTTTAGGGTCACATGATGCTGTTTTAGGGTCACATGATGCTGTTTTAGGGTCACATGATGCTGTTTTAGGGTCACATGATGCTGTTTTATGGTCACATGATGCTGTTTTAGGGTCACATGACGCTGTTTTAGGGTCAGATGACGCTGTTTTAGGGTCACATGACGCTGTTTTAGGGTCACATGATGCTGTTTTAGGGTCACATGATGCTGTTTTATGGTCACATGATGCTGTTTTAGGGTCACATGACGCTGTTTTAGGGTCACATGACACTGTTTTAGGGTCACATGACGCTGTTTTAGGGTCAGATGACGCTGTTTTAGGTCACATGATGCTGTTTTAGGGTCACATGATGCTGTGTTATGGTCACATGATGCTGTTTTAGGGTCAGATGATGCTGTTTTAGGGTCACATGACGCTGTTTTAGGGTCACATGACGCTGTTTTAGGGTCACATGATGCTGTTTTAGGGTCACATGATGCTGTTTTAGGGTCACATGACGCTGTTTTAGGGTCACATGATGCTGTTTTAGGTTCACATGATGCTGTTTTAGGGTCACATGATGCTGTTTTAGGGTCACATGATGCTGTTTTAGGGTCACATGACGCTGTTTTAGGGTCACATGACGCTGTTTTAGGTTCACATGACGCTGTTTTAGGGTCAGACTGGTATATCGGATTGATTTGAGACATTTTAAGGTGTTAACATTCATTTTCATAACAATAACAAAACAGACGTCTACCACCACATGATCAATATGGGACAACATCACATGATCAATATGGGACAACATCACATGATCACTATGGGACAACCACCACATGTCTCTCTGTCTGAGCGTCTTCCATTGTCTCCCAGGACGTCCCACGGCTTGTCCTAACCTTTGTTCCTGATAAATTAAATTCAGAAAGTCTCTCGTCTCCTCGTCCATCCACTTCCATCTGTCTTTGTGCCCCCCCCCCATGTGTAGAGGAAATACTGTATACTACTATCTCTGATGATATGATGTCTAACAGCTGTACACTACTACTACTTTCAATCAATGTTTTTAACTTTTTCTTAAGTTTTTGCCCCTTTTTTCAATACTTTTTTAAATGTTTGTCCCTTTTTTGACATTTAACACTACGTAACACTAACATATTAACATTAGTTTTACAGTTATTTTTGGAATTTATGGTCAATAAACCTCATTTATAGGAAATTATACCTAATGTTTGAGTTAGAAAAACAGAAATTAGGAATTATTGAGACTAAAATTAAAGGAATGGATGTTGATGATAATCACAGATTGGAATATGTCAACTTTTACTCTCAATACTATTTCAAAAACACTTCAATTTGGTTTCAAATGCTATAAAATTGAATAAGACGCCCCAAAATTAATGAAAGTAGAGATTTGTACTTGGCAAAGAGCGTTGTGTGGAATCAATCATGTTATTTTGGGGAATTAAAAGAACATTGATATAGGACAACATGAGGACAACATGAGGACAACATGAGGACAACATGGGGACAACATGAGGACAATATGAAGACAACATGAAGACAACATGAGGACAATATGAGGAAAACATGAGGACAACATGGGGACAACATGAGGACAATATGAAGACAACATGAAGACAACATAAGGACAACATGAAGACAACATGAGGGCAACATGAAGACAACATGAGGACAACATGAGGACAACATGAGGACAACATGGGGACAACATGAGGACAATATGAGGACAACATGAGGACAACATGGGGACAACATGAGGACAACATGAAGACAACATGAGGGCAACATGAGGACAACATGGGGACAACATGAGGGTTAAAGTAGTCACTTCTCTGTGTTATTGTGGCGTGGGAGCGCCATCTTGTGGCTTCCTGGGTGTTGCACAGACACCACCAGCACCATCCGACTGCTTCATCAGACTGAGATCTGCTAGAAACAGAAACAGCTGCACACACCTTGTCTTTCAGACTCAAATCTTTGCTTTTTATTTTTTAATATCTCCATCAAGGTGTGCTAATTAATGACTTTTAAACTGATATAAAGAATGTAATACGCATTGTATATGTTACCAGAGTGCAAGAGTATTTATTTTGTTTAAAGATGATTTTCTTTTGTCATTTAATATGACTGAGCCTCTATATATATAGGGTAAAGTGAGGTAAGAAGGATTATATAGAAGAGCTGCATACAGAGGCCCAAAATGCTTTAAAACAATAAGCTGAGTCAGTCAAAAGCAGGCGTGGCCCCTGTTTGGAAATGAGAAATTACTAATGCTAGATTTAAACACACACTTCACCATATTAAAAGAAATGAAAACACTATGAGGTCAGATTCACTGGCATGGAAGCTGCAAAGAAATATGCTCAAGGACAACATGAGGGTTAAAAGCCCCCTCCCATGTGCAGTCCATCTGACTGAACACAGTGAATCTGACTGCTGTGGATGTGAAAGAAATGCATGAAAGTTGTGTTATTCAGCTGTGTTTAACAACCTTTAACTACACCCCTTTGAATGCCTTTTGAACCGTTTAATGTACAGTCTTGCGTGAGTTATTGAACTCAGAAGAGAGTTCCTTTGTCATTGGTCATGGATTAGTCCGCCCCCTATACTAAGGCCACGCCCCTTTAATAACTAATGACCCATTTGTTGTAGACCATTGTGTGAGGTATCATTGTGCATTGTACTAGTAAAGTTCCCTTTTCATTGGAGATGGTTTGGCCTGTCCCCTATGCTAAAGCCACGCCCATTTCATAAATAATTACCCTTTTATCATAGGCTCATGAGGCAAAATTGAACTCAGCAGAGATTTTCATTGGAGATGGTTTGCCCCGCCCCCTACTCTTAGTACAACTTCTGCAATACACCATCTCAAACGACGCACACTCCGGCGCCATTTGTTAGCTTTGTCGCGACGGTTGAGCGAATGCAGGGTTGAATCGGCGCCCGCCAGTAACCCCGATGCACAAAGAGGGGCAAGGGCCCATCCAATGCTGCTTGCAGCTTTAATTAGGGTTCAAACCGCGATGTTTGTCTGTTTTAGTTATTAGGGCCCGAGCACTAAAGCGCAGGATTATTATTCCACACCTCTCCCATCTCTTTCCTTTTTGAGGGTCTTAGCATGCGGGACAACTTGCACACATGTCAGACCTATGAAAATCACAAAACTCTGTAGTGATTTGTCTCGGCGTTGACAGGGGCTCCATAGCGCCCCTAATGAGCACCCTGAATTCAACAAAAGTAATAATGTATCACACATCATACATACATATCATCTGGAACTCTATCAAGCTATTTTTAGAAAAAATCAACATTTTACAAATTTACGATATGGCGATTTTTGTGCGAAAGTTTTCATTTTTCTAAGACTTGTATGAGGACTTTAGGATTCACGAAAACTCTCAAAATCTCGCAGCCATGTGCAGAATATGAAACTCTTTCATCTGAATTCACAGTTAGGCTTGGGAGTAGTATTGTTGCTCTATAGGGCCCACTAAGTTTTAGCCCTTTGGCACATTTTTGCCAATGTTTTGTGAGTTTTCGTAAATATTGAGGCATATATACGAAAACTCACAAAGAATTGGCGCCCACATAAACACCGGGGAGCTTTGCGAGACTGCTCAGCAATTTGGCCCATACCTGTAAGCGGGCTCTATAGCGCCCCCCTACTGCATGGAAGGCCTAATCTTGGACATAGTTACTCCGATCTTCACTAGATTTGACACGCATATTGCTCTAATAATTGCAAACATATTTCCCATTTACCTTCATTAGCTCCGCCCAACCGGAAGGCGGCCATTTTGACCTTATGCATTTTCATGTGTTTTACATTATTTTGGAATCCTCCTACCATTCACCATTGGGTAAAAAAATCACTCAAGATATGTACATCATTTTAAAAATGACTCCAAATAGTGTTAAAGGCCAGTTTTATTTTGTCATTTTTGGTATTTGTGGGTTTTTTACCTCAATTTGGTGATGACGTCCCGTTGGGGAGAGTAGCCTCAGCCGAGTACTAGAACTATGGCGACTGTACCTGTCAGACATAAGGGGGGGGAATAAGAAATTGCAGAGAGTTGGGGAAGTCTCCTGGTGAGTTGCTCTCATTTAGCAACGCAGCAGTGCCAGCGCTGCAGGGCATACAATAATGACTTTGACTGTTAGTGAATAGCACAGAGTGAAAGTCAACATTTCCTTTCTATCTAGTGACAGTGATCATGTTGATAGTTCAGATTAGTACTGGTAAACTTATCTAGATCTAGGAATAGGAGACATCATGCTCTTTCCTTTTTATTTGACAAAAACGCAGAATTTTAAAATACATCCATATGGAAGTTTGTGTGTCCTTGCACGAAGTGCAAAGGAAGCTATTGTTTTAGGAAGGATTATTATTATTCTGCGCCTCTCTGGTCTCTCATTTTTCCAGCTTATTAAGGAAAGAGCAGGTTGGGTCACATGCAGACAGAAGCACACACACAGATAGCTGCAGTAAAATCAATCTTTGGCTTTGCAGTGTCTGACTGTCGCACACATGCACTGCCGCAAAGATTGGCGTCTACCAGTACCAGCGAGGAGGCGAGGGCCCTTCTTCGCTGCTTGCAGCTTTAATTATTATTATTATTTGTTGTCTGCAGTGCCAGCTGAGCTGGAATGAACTAGAAACATGAAACTTGGGGGAATAACGGATAATGGTGGGCATGTGCTTCTATAGAAACATTAACCCAATCAGCTACATGGTCACGGTGTAAATAAGGCTTCAAACAGGAAAAGAAACATCAACATGTTTTCTGATGCTGAATATTTATTGCAGTAAATGTAAAGGCTTGCAGTGGTTCCAGTTGAAGCAGACTGGTCCAACTGCTGCTCTTCAGGTTCTCTCTGAACTACTAGACCTGCACTGTACACACAAAGAGCTTCTTCTCATTACAGTTTGCATCGTTCCAGAGTCCCCAGTCTGAAAGAAACATGTTAATCAGTGTCAGTAGGAAGCACATCCTGTACAGGGTTTGTTGGTCTTCATGGTCTGGAGAAGTTTTAAATGTTCCCAACTCTCAATCACACAAAGAAATAGATTAATCATATTCTATGAGTAGAAAAGATGGTATGCAGTTAAAAATGAGGGTCCTGTTCTTCCTTCATACCCCTCTACTTTGACCTGTTTGTTGTGCTGCTTTAATAATTACACTCCTTCGTCATAGCCTCTCTTATCTTGTCTGAGGTCAAATTAATAAATAAAGTAATTATTAGTTATTAGTAAGTATTATCATGTTTTATAACCTACTACCTCTCCTCCTAAACCATTTATTTACTTACCCAAATAGTTCATCTCAGCGCAGTACTCTCTGCGCTGAGTAAAGTCAGGCTGGCCACGAGCCCAGTTAGTGTAACCAAATCTACTGCCATCCGTCCAAACCCACTTATGAGTTTTCAAGGGACCTCGACCACTCTAAAGAGACAAGCAGAAAACAAATGATGGCCTGAGGTTGACTACTTGGCCAAATGGCCAATTATCATCAGATTAACTTTCCACTCTGTCACCAATTACCTGCTTCCAACTACCAACGTTTATTTGTTGGCTGACAGGTTTGAACTGTACATTTTCTCAACTATTAAAGGTAGGATATGTTTTTCTAATGAAAGAATGCATATCTTATCTCTCTGATTTCACATTTATTAAAGGGAAGACAGAGATGTACTATTTGTGCTTTAATTAAAATCAAAGCACAAATTACTTGAAGTAAAAACATACAATAAGTAGAAAATAACTGGAATGTTTTTGCAACCAAATGCATTTTAAATATTGTCATATCAAAGTTTATACACAGGGCTTTTGACCGGGTGTTTGTGTCCAGGAGAAGTTAAGACTTTCATCCTGGAAACGGGTGTTTATGACCTCACGGAGCTCTGGACCTGGTTCAGAATCTTATTTTCTCAGCTAGATTCAACTGTAAGACCGCTACACTTAACTGTCATGTGACCACTCTTTATGTGACGGGCCAGCAGCCACCAAAAGTTTGTAGTATATTATATGAAATGTGCATAAGTTTGAGCAATATTATACAAACCTGTCATGAGAATGTGTTGTACTAGGACTAAATAGGGCTTCACAAACAGAAACATTTACTGCTTACCTCAGTAAGGAAGGCTCCGATCCAGTAGTGAGATTTTCCAGTGGTGGCTCTGTACATGGCACATTGGACTAGATTCAGCCCCACGTCACTGTGGATCGATACCAGATGGCCATTTGGGAATTGTCTACAGGCCATCTAAAATGAACACAAATCAGGAGAATTAGTTTTCACTTATAATTCATAATTTGTCATATTAATTCCCTTATTTGATCTATTCTCGCTCAACCCGGAAATTGATCCGGTCCGCCATCACGAAGCCCGTTCACATTCCCTAACCTCTGCTCTGAGGAGACAGGAAACACACGACCACCTTTAGAAAATCTTAAATTATAGAACAATACATGTGAAACTGAGGGAGGTAAAATAAAGCTTTATATCTTAATGAAAATCTTTTAAACGTTCTTATGTTTGTTTCTCCTTTTGATATTACACATTTTTATTGAAGCTTTTGCATTTCGGCTTTTCTATTATTCCAAAACTACATTTCACCTTTCATTACGACGTGGCCAAAAATATCAATGTATTTGTTATTGTTCTTTTAATTTTAAATACTGGGTCAGATGACCCTCCATAGCTGTACCTCAGTAATCAGAATATACTTATAGAATATAATATTAAACTTCACAAGTCACAAAAAAGAAATCTTGTTCTCAAGTCCTCTTTCCTCCCATCTTTTGCTGAACATGAAAGACTGTCTGAAAAGGATGAGTTCACATTTCCTGTCTGTAGTCAGATGTGTGTGTTTTATCACCTCTGCATCATGATAACCAAAATGAGTATTGAACGCCTTCACACAGCGGTTGTTACCCATCTGGGACCAGCCTTCACCGAGGTTCTTGTTTCTACACGGTGTGGCCGGATATTTGGTCCTACACATCTCGGCAGGATCGCCTGCATCACAAAAAGAAGTTTTGTCAATTTTTTGTTCCTGTAGACTTTAAAGATTATTTTATTCATAATTTTATTCTCTGCCTTTAATGGACAGGCCAGCTAGGTGAGAAAAGAGAGAGACGGAAGACAGGCAGGAAATTGTCTCAGGTCGTACTTGAACCCTGGACTCTGTGTCGAGGCATAAGCCTCTCAGTATGTGCACCTGCTGTACCCACTGAACCAACCCGGCCACGTCTTGTTCCTGTTGTCCATGTAGACTGATTATTTAGTGACTGTGTGTTCTTACCGGCTGCAGAGTCCGACATGGACATCAGCACCACCAGAAGAAGGATGGCAGTAACCACAACAGGACGCATGGTTCAGGGCTCTCACAGCACTCTGCAACTGGAATATAATCTAATGACACACAGGAATATACAGGTAAAAGCCAGTAAATTAGAATATTTTGAAAAACTTGATTTATTTCAGTAATTGCATTCAAAAGGTGTAACTTGTACATTATATTTATTCATTGCACACAGACTGATGCATTCAAATGTTTATTTCATTTAATTTTGATGATTTGAAGTGGCAACAAATGAAAATCCAAAATTCCGTGTGTCACAAAATTAGAATATTACTTAAGGCTAATACAAAAAAGGGAGTTTTTAGAAATGTTGGCCAACTGAAAAGTATGAAAATGAAAAATATGAGCATGTACAATACTCAATACTTGGTTGGAGCTCCTTTTGCCTCAATTACTGCATTAATGCGGCGTGGCATGGAGTCGATGAGTTTCTGGCACTGCTCAGGTGTTATGAGAGCCCAGGTTGCTCTGATAGTGGCCTTCAACTCTTCTGCGTTTTTGGGTCTGGCATTCTGCATCTTCCTTTTCACAATACCCCACAGATTTTCTATGGGGCTAAGGTCAGGGAGTTGGCTGGCCAATTTAGAACAGAAATACCATGGTCCGTAAACCAGGCACGGGTAGATTTTGCGCTGTGTGCAGGCGCCAAGTCCTGTTGGAACCTGAAATCTCCATCTCCATAGAGCAGGTCAGCAGCAGGAAGCATGAAGTGCTCTAAAACTTGCTGGTAGACGGCTGCGTTGACCCTGGATCTCAGGAAACAGAGTGGACCGACACCAGCAGATGACATGGCACCCCAAACCATCACTGATGGTGGAAACTTTACACTAGACTTCAGGCAACGTGGATCCTGTGCCTCTCCTGTCTTCCTCCAGACTCTGGGACCTCGATTTCCAAAGGAAATGCAAAATTTGCTTTCGTCAGAAAACATGACTTTGGACCACTCAGCAGCAGTCCAGCTCTTTTTTCCTTAGCCCAGGTGAGACGCTTTTCGCGCTGTTTCTTGGTCAACAGTGGCTTGACACGAGGTATGCGGCAGTTGAAACCCATGTCTTTCAAGCGTCTCTTGGTGGTGGATCTTGAAGCACTGACTCCAGCAGCTGTCCACACCCTTTTTCACAATCTTGACTAGGGCGCGGTGATCCCTATCGCTTGTACACTTTTTCTGACCACAGTTTTTCCTTCCCTTTGCCTCTCTATTAATGTGTTTGGACACAGAGCTCTGAGAACAGCCAGCCTCTTCAGCAATAACCTTTTGTGTCTTTCCCTCCTTGTGCAATGTGTCGATGGTCGCCTTTTGGACAGCTGTCAAATCTGAAGTCTTCCCCATGTTTGTGTAGGCTTCAGAACTGGACTGAGAGACCATTTAAAGCCCTTTGCAGGTGTTTTGAGTTAATCAGCTGATTACTTTGTGGCACCAGGTGTCTTCAAAATGTAACCCTTACACAATATTCTAATTTTGTGACACACGGAATTTTGGATTTTCATTTGTTGCCACTTCAAATCATCAAAATTAAATGAAATAAACATTTGAATGCATCAGTCTGTGTGCAATGAATAAATATAATGTACAAGTTACACCTTTTGAATGCAATTACTGAAATAAATCAAGTTTTTCAAAATATTCTAATTTACTGGCTTTTACCTGTATATATATGCATAAACAAGTCAACCAGGATAAAACTGAAGTGGTTATAGCTCTGAAGGCTGAGAGAGACTAACTGGCCACAAAATTAGTTTCACCAGGAACTTACCCCACCTTAACAGACAAGAAAGTCATCTTTGAACCAAATTCTGCTGGTTTTTACAGACAATAAGTGACAGATATGATTATAAATTGATTTTGAACCAGGAATCCCCCTCATGTCCTCTGAAGTCTTTTAGCTGATTCAAAGTGCAGGTGGTTTTTAGTTTTTATGCCTGATGAAGATCTGAGAGCAGCTCAAAGTGTTAAGATCTTTAAACTGAAAGTTGAAACCTTTAAATGTCCTTTTCTGTTCTATTGAAACACAGAAAGACAAACAGGACTCACCTCAGGTGAAGTAGTGGAGTAGTCTCGGTCCTTGTTCCTCGTCCGTCTGGATGTCGGTCTGATCTCTGCCTCAGTTAAAGATCCACAGCTGATGCCCTGAATACATTTGATTTAACTGATCAAACAGTGTGATGAAAACCAAGAGCCAAAAACATTAAAAAAACATTTTAATTCAACACAAGTCAATAGGCCGCGGGTCAAGGTGGGACTTTATGGTGAGACCAAACATGAGTGTGTCTGCGAGTATGCTCAGGGATTATTTGATTTTTACTTCCAACCTTAATCTTAAAAGTACATAAAGATGCAGGTGTCCTCCTCTCCCTGAGGAGATTTTGAACTTGTGCAGCTGCTTTGAATCATCCTGGGAAGAATTAAGAAATTATATTATTTCTTGTCCTCACTTTCCCTGAGTGAAACTACTAATATTGGAAAAACAGGGCAGCAACAAAAAAAAGGAACCTCAAAAAGACAAATATGGTGAAGGTTCTTGAAGTCTCTCCGAGGCCGATTTTTGGCCATTTGGCCTCATGTGAGAAGGCCACCGATGGTTGTTCAGACATGACCTGTCTGTGTCTGTGAAAAAGGTCTATTGCAAAGTCCTCTCTAGAACTCTTTTGTCAGAGGTGTTCGCATTTCGCCGCCGGCCGCCAGATGGGTTTGACCTTCACCCGTGCCCTCTGCCCCCGGGTGCCAAGCCTTGCTGCCCTCACTTCCGGTTCCTGAGCCCCGCTGTTGCCTGTTCCAGCGCTCCAGTATTGCCTCCCTTGTCCTTCCTTCGCCCTCCCTCCTCCGGGCCTCTTCGTTCATTCAACTGCAGGAGTGTTTTACCACAGTCCCAGGCACTTATTTTTCAATCATTTTCATTTTAACTTGTCTTGACCTGGTTCTAAGAACCTTAAACCAGATGCTCTGCTCCACCTTTTCAACCCTGACCCCTCTCCTGAGGAACTGTCCTATATCCTTCCCTGTTCCTTATATCCTGGGAAGTGGAGCAATGGGTCAACCAAGTGCAGTAAGGTGTAACAATTCTGGTCGGTTGTTTGTCCCATCTGAGCTCTGGACTCAGGTTATCCTTTGGCCCAACACCTCTCACCTCACTTTCCACTCAGGAGTTAGGAGAACTTGTTTTTATTCAGCAACGCTGCTGGTGGCCTGCTATGGAGAGAGAGGTGAGGGAGTATGTGTCCGCCTGCCCTGTCTGCCGGAATAAGGCTGAACCATTTCTCTATCTTACCCCTTACCCTATGTTTTGCGCGTTCCCGCGATACCTAGTGCTGTCCCAATACTCTTTTTGAACGAGGGGTAAGGAGTGTATGGTCCTTGAAACCATAGACAGTGAATGAAAAAAAACGAGGGAGGACACGAGCTTACTTGAATCGAGGGGTAGCGATATACATCGTGCAACAGGCAACAATGGCTGCGGCGTCAACCAGAGAGAACCCTAAATGGTTAAGGTTAATGGTAAAGTATTTTCGGCTTACATAATAAATAATAGTCTTGTTTTGTGGTGTATACAGTCCTGTGCATATATATACTTGCAAACATGTTCTTAACTGAAACTTTAACATTGATTTGCAGCCCCGCATTTCTCTGCCTTGAATGGACTGCATATACTGTATATATATTAATATTAACGGTCTATGGTACACCGCTACGTGCTTTACATATATCGTCCTGTATCACACAGGAAGACACAGCAGCTGGTCCACTTTATACTATATATGCCGTCCTGTATCACACGGGAGGACACAGCAGCTGATCCACTTTCGAGCTGAAAAGGAGCAGAAGTTTCTTAAATCATGTGTTCATGTTGTACCCGTTCATTATTGCATTGCTACTGTATTATTGTAATCATTTGTAATTAATTCCTGTTTATGCACTTGTATATTGTTTTTGGTTTTGCAAGGGAACAACTGGCATGTTAAAAGGGGTCCCTCTGTCCCCTCAAGATTTCTGACTGAACGGCGCCCAGATAGCCTTAGAGAACATTTTCGGGAACGCGCCTCAAAGTCTGAGTGTGGAAACTGGCACAAGGCCTGTTACGTTTCTCCTGTAGCATCTTTTAAGCGTTGTTACCTCGGGGTTATTTAGAGAGAGTGTTGATCTTCCTGCCAAGCCCTAGTCTTAAAAGTTCATTATAGATGCAGGTGTCCTCACCCTGAAGTGCTTATACAGCAAACAGAGGAGACTTTGAACTTGTGCTTGCTTTTAGCAACTCTGAATTATTCTGGGAAGAATTAAAGAATAATTGTTAAACAATTTTCTGACCTTAGTTTCCCTGAGTGAAACTACTATAACTGGATAGTTTTAAAAAGGCAGCAAATTTTTTCAATTGTGAACCTAAAAATTACAACTCAGTTAAAACGTTTTTTACTGTTAGCATCCAAGAAAGATTACATTTGAGGGAAACTACACTTGGTTAAGGTACGTGAAAATGTTTATTTGTCCATTTTGACGAAGGAGACTTTTAGCATCAACAACAACAAAGACACCTGACCAGACGTCCGTATTTTACGAGATGGGAGTGAGAATGTGTTGTATTTGCGGAGGATGTTTTGGTCTTTTTAGAAAACCAATCTCAGTCTCTTCCTCACCTTCTATCTCTATGCGAAGAGTATGGAAGCTTACCAGGATTTAAAATTAACTGGTCTAAGTCTGCACTACTTCATTTAAATAACTGCCCGGAAAAATGGATGGGTCTCCCCAAGTGGATTCAAGCTCGTATCTCAGTGGTTAAAATGAATGTGTGAGCTCTATGCCGCCTCTCTCCCTCCTGCTGGCTATTGCCGTCAATTACAAAACTGAAGATGTCTACAGAGAAGGAAAGAGGATGGTGGCCTCTGAGTTCCCAACTTCAAACATTATTTTTGGTCCTTCGTATTGAGGCCCCTCCTCACTTGGTTTAACCCAGATGTGTCTGTTTCCTGGCGTACCTTAGAAAGTGCTATGACAGAGCCTTGGTCACTCCATGACGTTTGTTTAGCCAAAATGTCTAACAAACAGTGCCAGCTATGCTTTGACACCATTATGTCACATCTTGTCAAGACTTGTAACTGTAACAGCTTGTAACTGGCTAACTTGTTTCCCTTTATTCTAAACCACAGCACTCCTGATTGGTTGGAGGCTGACAACTGCCTCACAATTGTCTAAATTGTCTAAAAGACATTTTAGCTAGGTTGGATTGTTACTTTTTTCTGACTTGCAGAACACATTCAATCTACCAAGTTCCTCTTTTTTTATTTTACATTTAGTTAAGATCAGCACAGCCATACGGTGTATAGTCTACGTAGACCAGTTTCGGCCCTTTAACTTAATCAGTGTTAATGAGATATTTTCAACAGTAATGTACCACACACATATGGCTCACACCTCTTAATGTTTACCAACGTTTGCCTCCCCACCATTATCCTTTGGGTCCTGCTTTCGCACACACCCCGGGTCATTGGGGGTGACTGCTGTAAGGAGCCTTGGCCCCCGTCATAACTGCTTGCAGTTGTAGTTGTTATTTCTTTCTTCTTCTAAGTGTGATTCAGAGTTGCTGAGGAAAAACACAGGTTCAACATGTACATCTCCGAAAACACTTCAGGCTGAGGAGGATACCTACAGCAAACTCATTTCATAATGAGAGGCAACCGAAAGATCAACAGTCTGTTCTAATAAGTCGTTACGCAGGTTTGACTGTCCAACTGACAACAATTACTTTAAAAAGAGTTCTCCTCGTGTCAGTAAAGTGAACCTCCAGGTCATCCTGGCAGCAGCACATGGGAGCAGCTTAGGACAAATGAGTTCTGTGAGAGGACTTTGCAATAGACCTTTTTCACAGACACAGACAGGTCATGTCTGAACAACCATCGGTGGCATTCTCACATGAGGCCAAATGGCCAAATATGGGCCTCGGATCAGAGACTTCAAGAACCTTAACCAAGTCCAGTTGCCTTTGAATTAAACCGATTTGTATTTTTGAGGTTCACATTTTGAAAGTTGCTGCACAGTTTCTATCCAATATTAGTAGTTTCACTCAGGGAAAGTGAGGACAAGAAATAATATAATTTCTTAATTCTTCCCAGGATGATTCAAAGCAGCTGCACAAGTTCAAAATCTCCTCAGGGAGAGGAGGACACCTGCATCTTTATGTACTTTTAAGATTAAGGTTGGAAGTAAAATCAAATAATCCCTGAGCATACTCGCAGACACACTCATGTTTGGTCTCACCATAAAGTCCCACCTTGACCCGCGGCTTATTGACTTGTGTTGAATTAAAAGGTTTTTTAATGTTTTTGGCTCTTGATTCTCATCATATTGTTTGATCAGTTAAATCAAATGTATTCAGGGCATCAGCTGTGGATATTTAACTGAGGCAGAGATCAGACCGACATCCAGACGGACGAGGAACAAGGACCGAGACTACTCCACTACTTCACCTGAGGTGAGTCCCGTTTGTCTCTCTGTGTTTCAATAGAACAGAAAAGGACATTTAAAGGTTTCAATTTTCAGTTAAAAGATCTCAACACTTTGAGCTGCTCTCAGATCTTCATCAGGCATAAAAACTAAAAACCACCTGCACTTTGAATCAGCTAAAAGACTTCAGAGGACATGAGGGGGATTCCTGGTTCAAAATCAATATATAATCATATCTGTCACTTATTGTCTGTAACAACCAGCAGAATTTGGTTCAAAGATGACTTTCTTGTCTGTTAAGGTGGGGTAAGTTCCTGCTGAAACTAATTTAGTGGCCAGTTAGTCTCTCTCAGCCTTCAGAGCTATAACCACTTCAGTTTTATCCTAGTTGACTTGTTTATGCATATATATATTCTTGTGTGTTATTAGATTATATTCCAGTTGCAGAGTGCTGTGAGAGCCCTGAACCATGCGTCCTGTTGTGGTTACTGCCATCCTTCTTCTGGTGGTGCTGATGTCCATGTCGGCCTCTGCAGCCGGTAAGAACACACAGTCACTAAATAATCAGTCTACACGGACAACAGGAACAAGACGTGGCCGGGTTGGTTCAGTGGGTACAGCAGAACGTCTTCTTTCTAATTTTCAATTCAATTCAATTCAATTTTATTTATAGTATCAATTCATAACAAGAGTTATCTCAAGACACTTTACAGATAGAGTAGGTCTAGACCAGATAGAGTAGGTCTAGACTACACTCCAGAATTTACAAGGACCCAACAGTTCTAGTAGTTCCCTCCAGAGCAAGCAACAGTGCGACAGTGGCAAGGAAAAACTTCCTTTTAGGAAGAAACCTCGGACAGACCCAGACCCAGACCCAGACCCAGACCCAGGCTCTTGGTGGGCGGTGTCTGACGACCGGTGGGGGTTTCTGTGATACAGGGGGTCCTGCAGAGATGTGTAAGACCAAATATCCGGCCACACCGTGTAGAAACAAAAACCTCGGTGAAGGCTGGTCCCAGATGGGTAACAACCGCTGTGTGAAGGCGTTCTTCGATAATAAACATATTTATCATCATGATGCAGAGGTAATAAAACACACATCTGACTTCAGACAGTAAATGTGACCTCATCCTGTTCAGAAAGTCTTTCATGTTCAGCAAAAGATTTGAGGAAAGAGGAATTGAGAACAAGCATTGTTTTTGTGACATTTAATAGTATATTCTATAAGTATATTCTGATTACTGAGGTACAGCTATGGAGGGTCATCTGACCCAGTATTTAAAATTAAAAGAACAATATTTATTTATATATAAATATATATATAAAATATATATATATATTTAAAATGTGTAATATTTAAAATGCATTTGGTTGCAAAAAAATTCCAATTATTTTCTACTTATTTGGTATTTATTTCAAGTAATGTGTGCTTTGATTTCAATTAAACCACAAATAGTACATCTCTGTCTTCCCTTTAATAAATGTAAAATCAGAGAGATAAGATATGCACTCTTTCATTAGAAAAACATATCCTACCTTTAATAGTTGAGAAAATGTACAGTTCAAACCTGTCAGCCAACAAATAACCGTTGGTAGTTGGAAGCAGGTAACTGGTGACAGAGTGGAAAGTTAATCTGATGATAATTGGCCATTTGGCCAAGTAGTTAACCTCAGGACATCATCTGTTGTGGTTTGTTTGTCTTTTTAGAGTGGTCGAGGTCCTATTCCATATCGTCAGTATGTTTGGACGGATGACAGTCCTTTTGCTTACACCTATTGGGCTGGTGGCCAGCCAGACTTCTATATGATGAGAGAGTACTGCATTGAGATGATCTATGTGGGTAAGTAAACACATGGTTTGGGAGGAGAAGTAGTAGGTTATAATAAATTAATTACTTAATTAATTTTACCTCAGACAACATAAGAGAGGCTATGACGAAGGAGTGTAATTATTAAAGCAGCACAACAAACAGGTCAAAGTAGAGGGGTATGAAGGAAGAACAGGACCCTCATTTTTAACTGCATACCATCTTTTCTACTCATAGAATATGATTAATCTATTTCTTTGTGTGATTGAGAGTTGGGAACATTTAAAACTTCTCCAGACCATGAAGACCAACAAACCCTATACAGGATGTGCTTCTTACTGACACTGATTAACATGTTTCTTTCAGACTGGGGACTCTGGAACGATGTGAGCTGTGAGGAGAAGAAGCTCTTTGTGTGTACAGTGCAGGTCTAGTAGTTCAGAGAGAACCTGAAGAGCAGCAGTTGGACCAGTCTGCTTCAACTGGAACCACTGCAAGCTTTTACATTTACTGCAATAAATATTCAGCATCAGAAAACATGTTGATGGTTCCTGTTTCTTTTCCTGTTGGTCACTGATCCATCTCCTCATGTCACAGGGATTTCAGGTAATTACTGACATTGTCTTATAAAGGCTAGCCTACTTTAAGCAATAATACACTAGAGTGTGTGATTTAACAACATGGTTATGACAGTGATGTGGCTAGGACCGTATGCAATAGGGGTGTTATGATACCCAAAATTTAGTAGTCGGTGCAAATACCAGTACAAATACACGATCCTCGATTTCGATAACACGGTAATAAAAGGATTTTTTAAGATTCCATGTACTTTAACTTGAAAAATGAAATGAAATATCAAAATATTCGAAAAATATCAAAATATCATAACAAGCCATACCAAACATGTGCAATAGAGCATAGCATAACATAAAAAAGTGCAACAACTAGTGTCCCCAGACACGTTCCAGACGTCCAGACATCTTTTCAAAAGGTACCGTGCAAAAACAACAAAATTACCTGGTAGAGATGCCGGCTAAAATGAAGAAAAATAGGATCTGTCATGTAAATCTGCTTAAACCCTATCAGACGCAGTCTCCTCCAAGTGAGGCTACCCCTCGTTGTCCGGATCTGATGGCTAGTGGTTCTGTGGCAGTAATTGAGGGGGACAATGACATGTCGGACAAGGGGTTACAACCGCGACTTAAATACTCTGAAGCCTTAGAACAACATTGGGATATTTGGATGTAAATAAATGTAAACAGTTGATTATGGCAATTAAAAGTTACCCCCGTCGGTTCTCAGATATTCCTAACCACACTACTTTGATCGTACATGATGTTGATTTTGGGGATGATATCTCAGAGTTTCAATTGGGTTTCTCCAGAAAGAGGAAACTATTGGATTGTGAAGTGTCGTTCATGTTGGAAAATGGCATTTCTGAAGCATGTTCATCTAGTTGGGCTTCTCCCTGTTTGTTGGATAGTAAAGCTGATTCCACACACAGGCCGTGCACTGATTTCCAAAAGGTTAATGCAGCGACAAAGCCTGATTTGCGCAGCCAAATATGTCAGTAAGTTTGATCTTCTGAAAGGGTATTGGCAGATTCCTCTGTCGGAAAGGGCCAAAGAAAAACATTGTCAGGATTATACTCTCACACTGTCTTGCCCTTTGGCTTGCTAAAAGTGTGTGGGATTGATGGTTGTACGGTGTATTTGGATGACGTGGTGATTTATAGTAAATTTTTGGGTACAAGCTCTATTTGACAGGTTGTTTTGGGCGCGTTTGACTGTCAACCTGTCTAAGTGTGTTAAGGTTTTGCTTCGCTCTCTCATCCCTTCCTTGTATTCCCAGTTTTTCCCCTCCCTGCTGTCAGTCTTGTCTGTTTAGTCCTCTGTGTGTGTTTATGTGGGCGTGTCCGATCCTGGCTCATCACCACCTGCAGCACATGTGGCTCATCACTTATCACTCTAGCAGTTAAATACTCTGGTTCAGCGCTCACTCATCGCCAGTTCGTCAGTTTACCTCTGTTGGTATTTTGCTCTGGCCACTCTTTATATTTTGTTGAGTACTTTAGTGACATTTACTAATGTCCTGTTATCCGTCTGCCACAGTGCATCCCATGTGCAAATTCTCTGCCTGCCTGTCCATTGACTCACCTGCCTGTTTGTTCTTTGCCCGCCAGCCCTGACTGCTCCCTGACACAGTATCGTCTGATTCTCTTCAAGTCTGGAATTCACCGCAACCTCCCCAACCCTTTGGCTCTCCCTGTGCACTCAAATAAATTCTGCATCTGAATCCTTTCTTGTGTACCATAACAAAGGTTGAGTTTGTTAAGGTGACAGTAACCTACTTGGGCAAGATAGTGGGGCAGGGGGAGGTTTGACCCGTTCATGCACAAGTTCTGGCATTATGGTCATTTCCTGTTTCGTCTACTAAGCAGGAGTTTTTTTCTCGGGATGGCAGGTTATTACTGTGGTTTTGTGCTAATTTTTCTTCTGTTGTAACCCCACTGACTGAGTTGTTGAAGGCTGGTGTTAACTATGTTTGGTCTCCAGTTTGCCAACAGGCTTTTGATCAAGTGACATGTTGTTGAGGACTCCTGTACTGGCAGCTTCCAGGATGGATCTACCTTTCCAGTTGCAAGTCGATGCGAGTGATGTTGGGGCTGGTGCAGTATTGTTACAGACTAATGAACATGGAGTTGAAAGACCAACGAGTTACTTCTCTAAGAAGTTCAAGGTTTATCAAAGACATTACTCGTCATAGAAAAAGAAGGTCTTGCTCTTGTTTGGGCCCTGTTGGGGGAATTTGGGGAAATTGAACAGGCCGATGGTTGTAATATTGCGAGTAACAATAGTTAGCAATACAATAAAAGTAACTAGAAAATTCCGCAGAAATGTTATCAGTGTGCCTGCTATTGGGGCACATCCGAATAGCAATAAAACCTAATAAAAAATAATAAAAGTGTTATGTGTCTTAACCCTTCAGAGATTCTTCTGTTTCCCAGAAACAGCTATGAAGTAGCTAGCGCTAAACCAACCAGACTCCATGTAAAAAACAGTCCTTTTAGACTCTATAGTTACATGTCTGCGACCGGCACAAGATTTCCTACATTTTGACCAAAAATGAAGTCTGAAGACTGAAACCTGGAGGAGAGAGAGACATTTGTTTGGGAAACCTTCAGAGATACGTACTGCAGTATTCATATGGTCATGCAAATAAATCTCAAAATTGACAAAAAGCAACAGAGAGAATTTCTAGTCCCCCTTTGTTTAGTCAGCCATCTTAAGCTAACGTTACCTTTGTAGAGATCTTGGGATTTCCCAAACTAAATAAGTACCGCAAATATGAACAAACTCAATCGTGTTGTAATTAAGATGTGCTTTGTTTGTTCAGAGAATATGTTTAAGGCGTTTACTCACTACCTGGGACGTTTTGGTACCGATTGGCTGGGATTTACTATGGACAGAGTACACGCGGAGATATAAATATTCAAGATACTGAACAGAAAAGCAGACCAGGACCATATACGTGGAAAAAGAGTATTCATTTGGTAAATCTAACGATGGAAGCAGGTGATGGGGCAAAGCGTGGAAGGAAATTGGCTAGAGGGGATGAGCAGGTCCGATATGGTTGAAGAAGTAGACAGCCAGACCCCACCGGGATGATCAGCCACACCCCCACACACCGTAAATCCAACTGACTGGAGAGCTTTTTTTTTAAGATTTTTAGGGTAAGAAGCATGTAGGAGAACGTCACAGGTCAGATTTGAACCCTGGACCTCTGCATTGAGGCATAAACCTCAGTATACGCGTACCTCCTCTACCCACTGAGCAAACCCAGCCATGACTTGAGAGCTTTTTAAGGAAAGACCAGGTTGGGTCACACACAGACAGAAGCACACACACACACACACAAACACATACACACTGATAGCTGCAGCAAAGTCAATCTTTGGCTTTGCCGTGTCTGACTGTCGCGCCTGTGCACTGCCACAAAGATTGGCATCTGCCAGTACCCCGACCTATGAGGAGGTGAGGGCTCGTTCATCGCTGCTTGCAGCTTTAATTATTATTATTTGTTCTGCCGCGCCGGCTCAAATTCCTATGAGCTGGAATAAGATAGAAACATGAAACTAACTGATAATGGTGTGCATATGCTTCTATAGAAATATGAACCCAATCGGCCTCAGGGTGGCGCTGTAATTAAGGCTTAAATATGCAAACTTTTAAAGGCCACGCCCCCCACACTGTAAGTGTGTAAGAAATTTCTCACACGGGTGCAGCTTAATGTTTTCTACAAAAAAGCCTCAATGACCATTAAGGGTCGCCAAGAAAATCATTCCGCCATTTTGAATTTTTTGAAAAAAACATTTTTGAGATCTCCTCTTACACCATAGCTCCCAATGCCACCACATTTCTAGTGAATCATCAATGGATCAAGCTCATTACAACTCCTATAAAACATGTTCATATCTCAATTACTTTTCAAGTTATTGACCAATGAACTTTGAAAAGGGGCGTGGCTCTGGACATAAATGAACACAAATCAGGAACCATAAGGCCACTCATCACAAAACTCACAGGGTATGTTCAGATAAGTGCCCCAGATACATCCAGACAGTCTTACAAACGCAAGATAGGTGAGTGGCATAATACACATTTTACTATGAATCACATATTCATGGTCTGATCATCACGAATCTCTCAGGATATGTCCTCATAAGTACTGGAACCACACCCTGAAAGTTCAATTCAAATTGAACACCAGGGGGCGCTATGAATGCAAACAAACAGCAGGTGATATAGCGCAAATCAGGCTATAAATGACTAAATATTTGTCCAATCAACACAAAACATCCAGGAAATGTCTACATAATGACCTCACACATAAACAGCAAGTCTCATTCAAATTGACCAATAAGGGGCACTTTAAATGCACAATAACTGGACATGGAATGACGCAAATCAGGGTTTGAGCTTGGAATCGCAGCCTGCAGCTTTAATTAGCAATTCTTTTTGTGTTGTCATCTGCTTTTCTCACATTGCCGTGAGCTGGACTGAGCTACATATCACAGTAAATTGAAAATAAATGTTTTTCACAAATCATTTGTAGGCATTTTAAATAAAGTGCACTGTTCTTTCAATCGTTATAAAGCTTGCAGGATATATTTTATAATGACATTGGACCACATGTGAAATTATGTTCAAGTCGATTGAGAAAAAATGTTTGAACTGGCGAATTGCCGCTTGTGATTATATTTTTATCCATCCATCCATCCATCCATCATCATCCACTTATCCGGTATCGGGTCGCGGGGGCAGCAGCTCCAGTAGGGGACCCCAAACTTCCCTTTCCCGAGCCACATCAACCAGCTCCGACTGGGGGATCCCGAGGCGTTCCCAGGCCAGGTTGGAGATATAATCTCTCCACCTAGTCCTGGGTCTTCCCCGAAGCCTCCTCCCAGCTGGACGTGCCTGGAACACCTCCCTAGGGAGGCGCCCAGGAGGCATCCTCACCAGATGCCCGAACCACCTCAACTGGCTCCTTTCGACACGAAGGAGCAGCGGCTCTACTCCGAGCTCCTCTCGGATGACTGAGCTTCTCACCCTATCTCTAAGGGAGACGCCAGCCCCCCTCCTGAGGAAACCCATTTCGGCCGCTTGTACCCTTGATCTCGTTCTTTCGGTCATGACCCAGCCTTCATGACCGTGAGGGTAGGAACGAAAATTGCCCGGTAGATCGAAAGCTTTGCCTTCTGGCTCAGCTCTCTTTTCGTCACAACGGTGCGATAAACTGAATGTAATACCGCACCGGCTGCTCCGATTCTCCGACCAATTTCACGCTCCATGGTCCCCTCACTCGCGAACAAGACCCCAAGGAACTTAAACTCCTTCACTTGGGGTAAGGACTCACTCCCTACCCGAAGAAAGCACTCCATCGGTTTCCTGCTGAGAACGATGGCCTCAAATTTAGAGGTGCTGAGCCTCATCCCAGCCGCTTGCTGCGAACCAATCCAGTGAGTGCTGAAGGTCACAGGCCGATGATGCCATCAGGACCACATCATCTGCAAAAAGCAGTGATGAGATCCCAAGCCCACCAAACTGCAACCCCTCGACGCCCCGACTACGCCTCGATATCCTGTCCATAAATATTACAAACAGGATTGGTGACAAAGCGCAGCCCTGGCGGAGGCCAACCCTCACCTGGAAGTCCGACTTACTGTCGAGAACCCGGACACAGCTCTCGCTTTGGTCATACAGAGATTGGATGGCCCTGAGAAGGGACCCCCTCACCCCATACTCCCGCAGCACCTCCTACAATTTCTCCCAGGGGACCCGGTCATACGCCTTCTCCAGATCCACAAAACACATGTAGACTGGTTGGGCATACTCCCAGGCCCCCTCCAAGATCCTTGCGAGAGTGAAGATCTGATCCGTTGTTCCACGGCCAGGACGGAATCCACATTGTTCCTCTTCAATCCGAGGTTCGGCTATTGGCCGAACCCTCCTTTCCAGCACCTTGGAGTAGACTTTACCAGGGAGGCTGAGAAGTGTGATACCCCTGTAATTGGCACACACCCTCTGGTCCCCCTTTTTGAATAGGGGAACCACCACCCCGGTCTGCCACTCCTTACTGCCAGACTTCCACTCAATGTTGAAGAGGCATGTCAACGAAGACATCCCTTCCACACCCAGAGCTTTCAGCATTTCTGGACGGATCTCATCAATCCCTGGGGCTTTGCCGCTGTGGAGTTGTTTGACTACCTCAGCGACCTCCGCCAGGGAAATTGACGACAATCCCCCATCATCCTCCAGCTCTGCCTCTACCACAGAGGGCGTGTCAGTTGGATTTAGGAGTTCCTCAAAGTGCTCCATCCAGTCGGACGGCTTCCCTGACCACCGGTGTCCACCAGGGTGTTCGTGGGTTACCTAAGACCCTATGACCACAGCTCACTGCCGCAGCTTCAGCAATGGAAACTTTGAACATTGTCCACTCAGGTTCAATGCCCCCAGCCTCCAGAGGGATGCCCGAAAAGCTCCGCCGGAGGTGTGAGTTGAAAGTCCGTCGGAAAGGGGCCTCCTCCAGACGTTCCCAATTCAACCGCACTACCCGTTTGGGTTTACCAGGTCTGTCCAGAGTCTTCCCCCACCCCCTGACCCAACTCACCACCAGATGGTGATCAGTTGACAGCTCTTCCCCTCTCTTCACCCGAGTGTCCAAAACATACGGCCTCAGATCAGATGAAACGATTATAAAATCGATCATTAACCTTTGGCCTAGGGTGCTCTGGTACCACGTACACTTATGAGCATCCCTATGTTCGAACATGGTGTTTGTGATGGACAATCCATGACTAGCACAGAAGTCCAACAACAGACAACCACTCTGGTTAAGATCAGGGAGGCCGTTCCTCCCAATCACGCCTCTCCAAGTGTCTCCATCATCACCCACGTTTGCATTGAAGTCCCCCAGCAGAACTATGGAGTCCCCTACTGGATCCCCATACAGGACTCCATTCAAGGACTCCAAGAAGGCCGAATACTCCGAACTCTTGTTTGGTGCATATGCACAAACAACAGTCAGAGTTTCCCCCCCATCACCCGCAGGCGTAGGGAGGCGACCCTCTCGTCCACCGGGATAAACTCCAACGCAGCGGCGCTCAGCCGGGGACTTGTGAGTATCCCCACACCCGCCCGGCGCCTCACACCATGGGCATTTCCAGAGTAGGACAGAGTCCAACCCCTATCCAGGAGTACGGTTCCAGAACCGAGACTGTGCGTAGAGGTAAGCCCCACCAGATCTAACTGGTAGCGCTCCACCTCCCACACAAGTTCCTTCCCCCACTGAGAGGTGACATTCCACGTCCCCAGAGCCAGCCTCTGCCGCTCGGGTCTGGTCCGTCGAAGCCCCTGACCTTTGCTGCCACCCATGTGGCAGCAAACCCCACCCGACCCCTTTGGTTCCTCCCTCAGGTGGTGGGCCCATGGGCTGGAGGGAGAAGTGCCACATCGCGTATTCGGGCTGTGCCCGGCCGGGCTCCATGGCAAACCCGGCCACCACGCACTCGCTGCCCGGGCTTCCTCCGGGCGGGGTCTCTCTATCCCTTCCTTGCTCTTCCATTAGGGTTTTTTAACTATATTTGTTTTAAATTTTTAATTATATTGTCATGTTTCTGCAAATTAACGTGCTGGATCATTAGTAAAATTTTAGATCAAGAGTTAACATTTTAGGCCTTTTTAGAGACAATAATCACAAACTAGCTCTGGTTGTAAATACAGACATCCCTAATGATGACATGAACAAATAGATCAGTGACAAACAGGAAAAGAAACAGGAACCATCAACATGTTTTCTGATGCTGAATATTTATTGCAGTAAATTTAAAAGCTTGCAGTGGTTCCAGTTGAAGCAGACTGGTCCAACTGCTGCTCTTCAGGTTCTCTCTGAACTACTAGAGCTTCACTGCACACACATACGGCCTATTGTCATTACAGGTGATATCGTTCCAGAGTCCCCAGTCTGAAAGAAACATGTTAATCAGTGTCAGTAGGAAGCACATCCTGTATAGGGTTTGTTGGTCTTCATGGTCTGGAGAAGTTTTAAATGTTCCCAACTCTCATCACACAAAGAAATAGATTAATCATATTCTATGAGTAGAAAAGATGGTATGCAGTTAAAAATGAGGGTCCTGTTCTTCCTTCATACCCCTCTACTTTGACCTGTTTGTTGTGCTGCTTTAATAATTACACTCCTTTGTCATCGCCTCTCTTATCTTGTCTAAGGTCAAATTAATAAATAAAGTAATTCATTTATTATAACCTACTACCTCTCCTCCTAAACCATTTACTTACCCCAATAGTTCATCTCAACGCAGAACTCCTTGTCATAGAAATAGTCAGGCATGCCACTAGCCCAATTACTGTAATCAAACTTAGTGTCATCGCTCCAAAACCAAACCTGACTTCCACGTCTCTAAAAAGACAAACAGAAAACAGATGATGTCCTGAGGTTAACTACTTGGCCAAATGGCCAATTATCATCAGATTAACTTTCCACTCTGTCACCAATTACCTGCTTCCAACTACCAACGGTTATTTGTTGCCTGACAGGTTTGAACTGTACATTTTCTCAACTATTAAAGGTAGGATATGTTTTTCTAATGAAAGAGTGTATATGTGGAACTGTGTGAATGTGACGTGTTACAAATGAGGATTTGTTCTCAATCAACTTACCTGGTAAATAGGTTAAATAAATAAATAAAATATAGGGCTTCATAAACAGAAACAGTCACTGGTTACCTCTAAAAAGGCTCCGATCCAGTAGTCAGCTTTGTTGTAATTAGCTCTGTACATGGCACATTGCACTTGATTCAGCTCATCGTCGCTGTGGATCGATACCAGATGGCCATTTGGGAACTTCATACAGGCTTTCTAAAATGACCACAAATCAGGAGAATTAGTTTCCACTGATAATTCATCATTTGTCATATTAATTCCCTTATTTGATCTATCTTCGCTCAACCCGGAAATTGATCCGGTCCGCCATCACGAAGCCGGGTCACATTCCCTAACCTCTGCTCTGAGGAGACAGGAAACACACGACCACCTTTAGAAAATGCTGAATGTTAAATTGGAGAAAAAGGAATGAAAAACAGAGAGAGGTAAAATAAGACTTCATATCTTAATGAAAAACTTTCTCTTTTAAACCTTCTTTTGTTTGTTTTTCCTTTTGCCGTTACACATTTCAATTGAAGCTTTTGCATTTTGGCTCTTCTATTATTCCTAAAAAACATTATTACATTGCCAAATAATAAGAATGTATGTCATTTTCCTTTGTTATTGTTCTTTTGATTTTAAATACTGGGTCAGATGACCCTCCATAGCTGTACCTCAGTAATCAGAATATACTTATAGAATATACTATTACATGTCACATTTCACTAAAAATGACTTTTCTCAAGTCCTCTTTCCTCACATCTTTTGCTGAACATGAAAGACTGTCTGAACAGGATGAGGTCACATTTACTGTCTGTAGTCAGATGTGTGAGTTTTATCACCTCTGCTGCATAAGGGCTCAAATGCCGATTTTCGAAGAACGTCTTCACACAGCGGTTGTTACCCATCTGGGACCAGCCTTCACCGAGGTTCTTGTTTCTACACGGTGTGTACGGATATTTGGTCCTACACATCTCTGCAGGATTCCCTGTATCACAGAAAGAAGAAGTTCTGCTGTACCCACTGAACCAACCCGGCCACGTCTTGTTCCTGTTGTCCATGTAGACTGATTATTTAGTGACTGTGTGTTCTTACCGGCTGCAGAGGCCGACATGGACATCAGCACCACCAGAAGAAGGATGGCAGTAACCACAACAGGACGCATGGTTCAGGGCTCTCACAGCACTCTGCAGCTGGAATATAATCTAATAACACACAGGAATATATATATGCATAAACAAGTCAACCAGGATAAAACTGAAGTGGTTATAGCTCTGAAGGCTGAGAGAGACTAACTGGCCACAAAATTAGTTTCAGCAGGAACTTACCCCACCTTAACAGACAAGAAAGTCATCTTTGAACCAAATTCTGCTGGTTTTTACAGACAATAAGTGACAGATATGATTATATATTGATTTTGAACCAGGAATTCCCCTCATGTCCTCTGAAGTCTTTTAGCTGATTTAAGTGCAGGTGGTTTTTAGTTTTCATGCCTGATGAAGATCTGAGAGCAGCTCAAAGTGTTGAGATCTTTAAAGTGAAATTTTAAACCTTTAAATGTCCTTTTCTGTTCTATTGACTCACAGAGAGACAAACGGGACTCACCTCAGGTGAAGTAGTGGAGTAGTCTCGGTCCTTGTTCCTCGTCCGTCTGGATGTCAGTCTGATCTCTGCCTCAGTTAAATATCCACAGCTGATGCCCTGAATACATGGGATTTAACTGATCAAACACAAAACCAAGTGTCAAAAACATAAAAAACTTAAGTCAACACAAGTCAATAAGCCCGGGTCAAGGTGGGACTTTATGGGGAGACCAAACATGAGTGGTTTGTTTTTCATCTAAAGTAAACTAAAGTCAGAAAGGTGAAAGTTATAAGAGAAATGCGGAAGCGAGATATGTCCTATGAATGAAGTTGTAGTTAATCTGCTGATGGTCTGGATCGTGTGATACTTCTGGGATGTTAGACCATACATCATGCCAGTCGAGATCGATACCCAGGCCTGGGCAATCACATGCCCAGATCCTCTCAATAGGAAGGCCAGAAGGGCCAGATATCACTAAGAACTGATAAAGCCTAGACACCATACCACAGTTTAGGCTGCCCAGTAAATAACTTGGATATGATGGATGGGCGAAGGCCTCTGCCAAGGGACACCGTATGTCTTGAGTGCCGATCTTAACTGAAGGTAAAAGAAGAAAGAGGAACGTGGTGGATTGAATGTGTTCTTCAAGTCAGAAAAACGATATAAACCAACGTCGCTAAAAATGTCTTTTAGACAGTGAAGAGCCCTTTGTTCCCATTGTGGGGGTGTTAGCGGCCTCCCCCCAATAAGGAGTGTTGGGTTTTTGAATAATGGGGAACAAGTTAGGCAGTTACACGCTGTCACAGTTACAGTGTGTTTCAGCCAATCTCCAAGTCTTGACAAGATGTGAGATAATGGGGCCAAAGCATAGCTGGCACTGTTTGTTAGACATTTTGGCAAAACGAACATCATGGAGTGACCAAGGCTCTGTCATAGCACTTTCTAAGGTACGCCAGGAAACAGACACATCTGGGTTAAACCAAGTGAGGAGGGGCCTCAATACGAAGGACCAAAAATAATGTTTGAAGTTGGGAACTCAGAGGCCACAATCCTCTTTCCTTCTCTGTAGACATCTTCAGTCGCGGCCGTGTTCCTTTCTAGATAGATTTAGATAAAGCTGATTGTAATTGACGGCAATAGCCAGGAGGAAGGGAGAGAGGCGACATAGAGCTCACACATTCATTTAACCACTGAGATACGAGCTTGAATCCACTTGGGGAGACCTATCCGTTTTTCCGGGCAGTCATTTAAATGAAGTAGTGCAGACTTAGACCAGTTAATTTTAAAGCCTGGTAAGCTTCCATACTCTTTGCATAGAGATAGAAGGTGAGGAAGAGACTAAGATGGATTTTCTAAAAACACCAAAACATCCTCCGCAAACACAACACATTCTCACTCCCATCTTGTAAAATACGGATGCTTGGTCAGGTGCCTTTGTCGTTGTTATTGACATCAAATACCGGGAACCATCACTTTATCGTGGTCGAGAGGTTTGTGTGTCCCTATGAGCCTGAGGGCTGTGTTGTCTGGAGCTTTGTGCTCCTGGTAGGGTCTCCCATGGCAAAGTGGTCTCAGGGGAGGGGCTAGACAAAGAATGGTTCAAAGATCTTATGATGAAGCAAGGAAGGGATTGAGGGACCATGCCTGGAGGAAGCCCGGGGCCCCCGTCTGGAGCCAGGCCCAGACGGAGCGCTCGTCAGCAAGCGCCTGGTGGCCGGGTTTGCCACGGATCCCGGGCACAGCTTGAAAAAGCGACGTGGCACCTGTCTCTCCAGCCCATGGGCCCACCACCTGCTTTTTGCCGATGATGTGGTCCTGATTGCATCATCGGCCTGTGACCTTCAGCACTCACTGGATCGGTTTACAGCCGAGTGTGAAGCAGCTGGGATGAGGATCAGCACCTCCAAATCTGAGGCCATGGTTCTCAGCAGGAAACCGATGGAGTGCCTTCTTCAGGTAGGCAATGAGTCCTTACCCCAAGTGAAGGAGGTTAAATACCTTGGGGTCTTGTTCGCGAGTGAGGGGACCACGGAGCGGGAGATTGGTCGGAGAATCGAAACAGCGGGTGCGGTATTACATTCAGTTTATCACACCGGAGCTGAGCCTCAAGGCAAAGCTCTCGATCTACCGGTCAGTGTTCGTTCCTACCCTCACCTATGGTCATGAAGGCTGGGACATGACCGAAAGAACGAGATCCATTGCTAATTATCATTTTCAAGAACCTTAACCAAGTCTGGTTTCCCTCAAATTTAATCTTTCTCAGATGCTTACAGTAAAAAACTTTTAACTGAGTTGTAATTTTTAGGTTCACAATTTAAAAGCCCATTTGCTGCCTTTTTAAAACTATCCAGTTATAGTAGTTTCACTCTGGGACAGTAAGGTTAGAAAACTGTGTATTACTTATTCCTTAATTCTGGGATATTATATTATATATATAACCCAGGATAATTCAGGGCTGCTAAAAGCAAGCACAAGTTCAAAGTCTCCTCTGTTTGCTGTACAAGCACTTCAGGGTGAGGACACCTGTATCTATAATGAACTACTTTTAAAATTAGGGTTTGGCAGTAAGATCAACACTCTCTCTAAATAACCCCGAGGCAACAACGCTTAAAAGATGCTGCAGGAGAAACGTAATGGGCCCTGTTACGGCCCTAAGTTATGCCTAGGGGAAGCTAGGAAGTAACATAAACCATATACCCAAATTACTAAAAGAGAGATGAAGCCGATTACCAATAAGCCCACTGTCGAGACACTTCAAAGTACTGTTACAATTATCTTTTATTTGACAATATAAATATATTATAGATCATGTTAAACAAAAAATGGTAAGAAACAGTAACCCAACTAAAAGTAGAAATGTAGAAGCTGAAAAGCTGGAAAGAAAATAGCAACTGAGCTACAGAGCCAATCCAAAACACACAGTGCTGTCCACAAAACAGGAGAAAAAACGGGGTCAAAACCTTCTCTTATGATCTCTTAACAGACTCGTTGGATTTGGGAGTGGGGGCCATCCTCTCTCAGAGAGAACCAAGGGATGGAAAGTTTTCTTTTGTCACACCACTCAGACCGACACGGTGCTAGTGGTGCGGAAAAGTTCAGTTAATTCCTTCACAGTAGTATTTATCATACAGCGAATATCCAAGTTCACTACCACACACACACACACACACACACACACACACACACACACACACACACACACACACACACACACACACACACTTTCTTTTCAAGCCCATGGCCTTGACTGCTCTTTTACAAAACCTGTCTTCTTCTAACATACCTTGCAGTGTATTATAACAACTCCCTATCCAGGTTGCCCCCTACTGGCAGTGTGAAGAACTACATAACATATAATTAAAACTACAAGTCTTAATACATTATTAAACAGAATACCGATAAAATATGTGTTATATGTGAACCAAACAACTTATTTTCACTAGGGGAACTTCCAGGTGCTACAATGTTCTTCCCATTGAGTTGTCAGCTGCAGAAAGAAATTATAGGGAGTTGTTGGGAGTTGAGGTGGCCCTGGAGGAGTGGCGCCACTGGCTTTAGGGGGCAGACCTTAAGAACCTTGAATATCTCTGCTCTGCCAAGACATTAAACTCCTGACATGCCAGGTTGGCACTTTGTTCCAATCATTTTCATTTTTGCATGTTACTAACTCGACTTCTTGCACTTGACCTATTATGAAAAGAGCAAGGAGATAACTGTTGTTGTGATTTGCCGCTATATAAATAAAATTGAATTGAATTTTAACTTGTCTTTTGATCTGGTTCCAAGAACCTTAAACCAGATGCTCTGCCCCGCCTTTTCAACCCTGACCCTCTCCTGAGGAACTGTCCTATATCCTTCACTGTTGCTTATATCCTGGGAAGTGGAGCAATGGGTCAACCAAGTGCAGCAAGGTGTAACAATTCTGGTCGGTTGTTTGTCCCATCTGAGCTCTGAACTCAGGTTATCCATTGGCCCCAGACCTCTCCCTCACTTGCCACACAGGAGTTAGGAGAACTTGTTTTGCTATTCTATGTGTTCTGGTGGCCTGCTATGGAGAGAGAGGTGAGGGAGTACGTGTCCGCCTGCCCTGTCTGCCAAACTAAGTGCTCCAACCGGCCCACAGCTGGTCTCCTACACCTATTTCCCGTTCCACCTAACCCCTGGTCAGACATCTCTCTAGAATTCCTCACTGGTCTGCCCCAATCTAAAGATAACACTATTGTTCTCACTGTTGTAGATTGTTTTCCAAGACGGCACATTTTATGGTAATGCGAGACTACATACCACAGTATTTAGAACCAAAACTATTTTGTGATCCTTGTCTCTAGAAAGGCCTTACTACACACAAACTCAACAGAAAATGCAAAATCTTGTTGCAAACTGTGGTAAAGATCCAGCATGTTCATATGCCAACACATTCAAAGTAGACAATTATTAGTAGATTTTCTGATTCAACTAGATGATCGGAGGAATCCATTGGTACCAACTACGTCATGCTAGCTTGTTGGGAATGGATGAAAAATGCTTCAAAGATTAGCTACATTTTGGCAAGGGAACAACTGACATGTTAAAAGGGGTCCCTTTGTCACCTCAAGATTTCTGAATGAACGGTGCCCAGATAGCCTTAGAGAACATTGTCGGGAACGCACCTCAAAGTCTGAGTGTGGACACTGGCACAGGGCCTGTTACGTTCTCTAATGTTACTCTGGCCTCTTTTTGGAAGAGAGCTGTTTGTTTTGGTGTTTCAGGTCTGCCACACCTGAGTGCCTGGATCATCCACAGCTGTTTTCCATCTGGCCATCAGAGAAGCTACATATAAGCTCCCAGATCCAAGACCCCACCCAATCCCCGTTCCACCGGGCTTCCTGTAATGCTGGGTGTAGTTGGTGAACTACTCTTTGCTGGTGCCTATTATTTGATAATGTCTCCCGGTTATCTGAAGCTGGTAAGGGTTCTCTGCTTTGGAGTACCTGACGCTTTTCAGCTTAAACTTTTCTACTTTTAGTTGGGTTACTGTTTCTTACCATGTTTTGTTTAACATGATCTATACATATATTTACATTGTGAAATAAAAGATAATTGTTATAGTTCTTTGACGTGTCTCAACAGTGGGCTTATTGGTGTTCGGGCTCTCTTTTGGTAATTTGGATATAAGGTTTCTTGGGTATATGTTGCTTCCTAACTTCCCCTAGGCACAGGGCCCATTACGTTTCTCCTGCAGCATCCTTTAAGCGTTGTTGCCTCGGGGTTATTTAGAGAGAGTGTTGATCTTCCTGCCAAACCCTAATCCTAAAAGTTCATTATAGATACAAGACGTCCTCACCCTGAAGTGCTTGTACAGCAAACAGAGGAGACTTTGAACGTGAGCTTTCTTTTAGCAGCTCTGAATTATCCTGGGAAGAATTAAGGAATAATTGTTCAACAGTTTTCTAACCTTAATGTCCCAGAGTGAAACTGCTATAACTGGATAGTTTTAAAAAGGCAGCAAATGGGCTTTTCAATTGTGAACCTAAAAATTACAACTCAGTTAAAAAGTTTACTGTGTTTTACTGTAAACATCCGAGAAAGATTACATTTCAGTGAAACTACACTTGGTTAAGGTACGTGAAAATGTTAATTTGTACATTTTGACGAAGGAGACTTTTAGCATCAACAACAATAAAGATACCTGACCAGACGTCCAAGGTCTAAGTCTGCACTACTTCATTTAAATGACTGCCCGGAAAAGGGATGGGTCTCCCCATGTGGATTTAACCCACAACCCGTATCTCAGTGGTTAAAATGAATGTGTGAGCTCTATGCCGCCTCTCTCCCTTCCTCCTGGCTATTGCCGTCAATTACAATCAGCTTTATCTAAATCTATCTAGAAAGGAACACGGCCGCGACTGAAGATGTCTACAGAGAAGGAAAGAAGATGGTGGCCTCTGAGTTTCCAACTTCAAACATTATTTTTGGTCCTTCGTATCGAGGCCCCTCCTCACTTGGTTTAACCCAGATGTGTCTGTTTCCTGGCGTACCTTTGAAAGTGCTATGACTGAGCCTTGGTCACTCCATGATGTTCTTTTTGCCAAAATGTCAAAATGGCAACAAACAGTGCCAGCTATGCTTTGGCCCCATTATCTCACATCTTATCAAGACTTGTAACTGTGACAGCGTGTAACTGGTTAACTTGTTCCCCTTTATTCTAAACCACAGCACTCCTGATTGGTTGGAGGCCAATAACAGCCCCACAATGGGAACAAAGGGCTCTTCATTATCTAAACGATATTTTTAGCGACGTTGGTTTATTGCCTTTTTCTGACTTGCAGAACACATTCAATCTACTACGTTCCTCTTTCTTCTTTTACCTTCAGTTAAGATCAGCACTCAAGACATATGGTGTCCCTTGGCAGAGGCCTTTGCCCATCCATCCTATCAGAAAGTTATTTACTGGGCAGCGTAAACTGTGGTATGGTCCATCCATCTTCATCCGCTTATCCGGTATCGGGTCGCGGGGGCAGCAGCTCCAGTAGGGGACCCCAAACTTCCCTTTCCCGAGCCACATCAACCAGCTCCGACTGGGGGATCCCGAGGCGTTCCCAGGCCAGGTTGGAGATATAATCTCTCCACCTAGTCCTGGGTCTTCCCCGAGGCCTCCTCCCAGCTGGACGTGCCTGGAACACCTCCCTAGGGAGGCGCCCTGGAGGCATCCTTACCAGATGCCTGAACCACCTCAACTGGCTCCTTTCGACGCGAAGGAGCAGCGGCTCTACTCCGAGCTCCTCTCGGATGACTGAGCTTCTCACCCGATCTCTAAGGGAGACGCCAGCCCCCCTCCCTCCTGAGGAAACCCATTTCAGCCGCTTGTACCCTTGATCTCGTTCTTTCGGTCATGACCCAGCCTTCATGACCATAGGTGAGGGTAGGAACGAAAATTGCCCGGTAGATCGAAAGCTTTGCCTTCTGGCTCAGCTCTCTTTTCGTCACAACGGTGCGATAAACTGAATGTAATACCGCACCAGCTGCTCCGATTCTCCGACCAATTTCACGCTCCATAGTCCCCTCACTTGCGAACAAGACCCCAAGGTACTTAAACTCCTTCACTTGGGGTAAGGACTCACTCCCTACCCGAAGAAAGCACTCCATCGATTTCCTGCTGAGAACCATGTTCTCAGATTTAGAGGTGCTGATCCTCATCCCAGCCGCTTCACACTCGGCTGCGAACCGATCCAGTGAGTGCTGGAGGTCACAGGCCGATGACGCCATCAAGACCACATCATCTGCAAAAAGCAGCGATGAGATCCCGAGCCCACCGAACTGCAACCTCCCCGCCCGACTACGCCTCGATATCCTGTCCATAAATATTACAAACAGGATTGGTGACAAAGCGCAGCCCTGGCGGAGGCCAACCCTCACCTGGAACGAGTCCGACTTACTGCCGAGAACCCGGACACAGCTCTCGCTTTGGTCATACAGAGATTGGATGGCCCTGAGAAGGGACCCCTCACCCCATACTCCCGCAGCACCTCCCACAATTTCTCCCGGGGACCCGGTCATACGCCTTCTCCAGATCCACAAAACACATGTAGACTGGTTGGGCATACTCCCAGGCCCCTCCAAGATCCTTGCGAGTGAAGATCTGATCCGTTGTTCCACGGCCAGGACGGAATCCACATTGTTCCTCTTCAATCCGAGGTTCGACTATCGGCCGAACCCTCCTTTCCAGCACCTTGGAGTAGACTTTACCAGGAGGCTGAGAAGTGTGATACCCCTGTAATTGGCACACACCCTCTGGTCCCCCTTTTTGAATAGGGGAACCACCACCCCGGTCTGCCACTCCTTAGGCACCGTCCCAGACTTCCACGCAATGTTGAAGAGGCGTGTCAACCAAGACATCCCCTCCACACCCAGAGCTTTCAGTATTTCTGGACGGATCTCATCAATCCCTGGGGCTTTGCCGCTGTGGAGTTGTTTGACTACCTCAGCGACTTCCACCAGGGAAATTGACGACAATCCCCCATCATCCTCCAGCTCTGCCTCTACCACAGAGGGCGTGTCAGCTGGATTTAGGAGTTCCTCAAAGTGCTCCTTCCACCGCTCTATTACCTCCCCAGTTGAGGTCAACAACGTCCCATCCTTACTGTATACAGCTTGGATGATTCCTCGCTTCCCCCTCCTAAGGTGGCGAACGGTTTTCCAGAAGCACCTTGGTGCTGACCGAAAGTCCTTCTCCATGTCTTCTCCGAACTTCTCCCACACCCGCTGCTTTGCCTCTGTCACGGCAGAGGCTGCAGCCCTTCGGGCCCGTCGGTGCCCTGCAACTGCCTCCGGAGTCCTCCAGGATAACATATCCCGGAAAGACTCCTTCTTCAGTCGGACGGCTTCCCTGACCACCGGTGTCCACCAGGGCGTTCGTGGGTTACCGCCCCTTGAGGCACCTAAGACCCTAAGACCACAGCTCGCCACCGCAGCTTCAGCAATGGAAACTTTGAACATTGTCCACTCAGGTTCAATGCCCCCAGCCTCCACAGGGATGCCCGAAAAGCTCCGCCGGAGGTGCGAGTTGAAAGTCCGTCGGACGGGGGCCTCCTCCAGACGTTCCCAATTCACCCGCACTACCTGTTTGGGTTTACCAGGTCTGTCCAGAGTCTTCCCCCACCCCCTGACCCAACTCACCACCAGATGGTGATCAGTTGACAGCTCTGCCCCTCTTTACACCCGAGTGTCCAAAACATACGGCCTCAGATCAGATGAAACGATTATAAAATCGATCATTGACCTTTGGCCTAGGGTGCTCTGGTACCACGTACACTTATGAGCATCCCTATGTTCGAACATGGTGTTTGTGATGGACAATCCATGACTAGCACAGAAGTCCAACAACAGACAACCACTCTGGTTTAGATCAGGAGGCCGTTCCTCCCAATCACGCCTCTCAAGTATCTCCATCATCACCCACGTGTGCGTTGAAGTCCCCCAGCAGAACTATGGAGTCCCCTACTGGAGCCCCATACAGGACTCCATTCAAGGTCTCCAAGAAGGCCGAATACTCCGAACTCCTGTTTGGTGCATATGCACAAACAACAGTCAGAGTTTCCCCCCCCATCACCCGCAGGCGTAGGGAGGCGACCCTCTCGTCCACCGGGGTAAACTCCAACGCAGCAGCGCTCAGCCGGGGACTTGTGAGTATCCCCACACCCGCCCGGCGCCTCACACCCTGCGCTACTCCGGAGTAGGACAGAGTCCAACCCCTATCCAGGAGTACGGTTCCAGAACCGAGACTGTGCGTAGAGGTAAGCCCCACCAGATCTAACTGGTAGCGCTCCACCTCCCGCACAAGTTCCGGCTCCTTCCCCCACAGAGAGGTGACGTTCCACGTCCCCAGAGCCAGCCTCTGCCGCCCAGATCTGGTCCGTCGAAGCCCCTGACCTTCGCCGCCACCCATATGGCAGCGCACCCGACCCCAGCGGTTCCTCCCACAGGTGGTGGGCCCATGGGATGGAGAGAGAGGAGCCACATAGCTTTTTCGGGCTGTGCCCGACCGGGCTCCGTGGCAAACCCGGCCACCAGGCGCTCGCTGACGAGCTCGCCGTCTGGGCCTGGCTCCAGACGGGGGCCCCGGGCTTCCTCCGGGCAGGGTCCCTCGATCCCTTCCTCGAGTGGTATGGTGTCTAGGCTTTTTCAGTTCTTAGAGATATCTGACCCCTCTGGCCTTCCTTTTGAGAGGATCTGGGCATGTGATTGCCCAGGCCTGGGTATTGATCTCGACTGGCATGATGTATGGTCTAACATCCTAGATGTACCATGGTCCCGCTACACGTTCTGCAATGCCATGTTCATCCTGCTACGTCCTGCTACGTCCTGCTGGGCCTTGTAATGCTGCACAATGCCCTGCTATGCCATAAACTACAACAAAGAACTATTACAAACTACTATTTCTTGTGACTGTTATTGCCACTCTTCATTCTAACCCCAACCGGTCGTCAGACACCGCCTACCAAGATCCTGGGTCTGGGTCTGGGTCTGGGTCTGTCCGAGGTTTCTGCCTAAAAGGAAGTTTTTCCTCGCCACTGTTGCACTGTTGCTTGCTCTGGAGGAAACTACTAGAACTGTTGGGTCCTTGTAAATTATGGAGTGTAGTCTAGACCTACTCTATCTGGTCTAGACCTGCTCTATCTGTAAAGTGTATCGAGATAACTCTTGTTATGAATGTATACAATAAATAAAAGAAAATTGAATTGAAATTGAATTAATCTGTTTAACTGATTTGTATTTTTGAGGTTCACATTTTGAAAGTTGCTGCCCTGTTTTTCCAATATTAGTAGTTTCACTCAGGGAAAGTGAGGACAAGAAATAATATAATTTCTTAATTCTTCCCAGGATGATTCAAAGCAGCTGCACAAGTTCAAAATCTCCTCAGGGAGAGGAGGACACCTGTATCTTTATGTACTTTTAAGATTAAGGTTGGAAGTAAAATCAAATAATCCCTGAGCATACTTGCAGACACACTCATGTTTGGTCTCACCATAAAGTCCCACCTTGACCCGCGGCTTATTGACTTATGTTGAATTAAGTTTTATTTTTTATTTTTTTTGGCTCTTGGTTCTCATCACACTGTTTGATCAGTTAAATCACATGTATTCAGGGCATCAGCTGTGGATATTTAACTGAGGCCGAGATCAGACCGACATCCAGACGGACGAGGAACAAGGACCGAGACTACTCCACTACTTCACCTGAGGTGAGTCCCGTTTGTCTCTCTGTGTTTCAATAGAACAGAAAAGGACATTTAAAGGTTTCAAATTTCAGTTTAAAGATCTCAACACTTTGAGCTGCTCTCAGATCTTCATCAGGCATAAAAACTAAAACCACCTGCACTTTGAATCAGCTAAAAGACTTCAGAGGACATGAGGGGGACTCCTGGTTCAAAATCAATTTATAATCATATCTGTCACTTATTGTTTGTAAAAACCAGCAGAATTTGGTTCAAAGATGACTTTCTTGTCTGTTAAGATGGGGTAAGTTCCTGCTGAAACTAATTTAGTGGCCAGTTAGTCTCTCTCAGCCTTCAGAGCTATAACCACTTCAGTTTTATCCTGGTTGACTTGTTTATGCATATATATATTCCTGTGTGTTATTAGATTATATTCCAGTTGCAGAGTGCTGTGAGAGCCCTGAACCATGCGTCCTGTTGTGGTTACTGCCATCCTTCTTCTGGTGGTGCTGATGTCCATGTCGGCCTCTGCAGCCGGTAAGAACACACAGTCACTAAATAATCAGTCTACACGGACAACAGGAACAAGACGTGGCCGGGTTGGTTCAGTGGCTACAGCAGAACTTCTTCTTTCTGTGATACAGGGAATCCTGCAGAGATGTGTAGGACCAAATATCCGTACACACCGTGTAGAAACAAGAACCTCGGTGAAGGCTGGTCCCAGATGGGTAACAACCGCTGTGTGAAGACGTTCTTCGAAAATCTGCATTTGAGCCCTCATGCGGCAGAGGTGATAAAACTCACACATCTGACTACAGACAGGAAATGTGACCTCATCCTGTTCAGACAGTCTTTCATGTTCAGCAAAAGATGTGAGGAAAGAGGACTTGAGAAAAGTCATTTTTAGTGAAATGTGACATGTAATAGTATATTCTATAAGTATATTCTGATTACTGAGGTACAGCTATGGAGGGTCATCTGACCCAGTATTTAAAATTAAAAGAACAATAACAATGTAATACATGTAATAATGTATTTTAGGAATAATAGAAGAGCCGAAATGCAAAAGCTTCAATTGAAATGTGTAACGGCAAAAGGAAAAACAAACAAAAGAAGGTTTAAAAGAGAAAGTTTTTCATTAAGATATGAAGTCTTATTTTACCTCTCCATCCATCCATCCATCCATCTTCATCCGCTTATCCGGTATCGGGTCGCGGGGGCAGCAGCTCCAGTAGGGGACCCCAAACTTCCCTTTCCCGAGCCACATCAACCAGCTCCGACTGGGGGATCCCGAGGCGTTCCCAGGCCAGGTTGGAGATATAATCTCTCCACCTAGTCCTGGGTCTTCCCCGAGGCCTCCTCCCAGCTGGACGTGCCTGGAACACCTCCCTAGGGAGGCGCCCTGGAGGCATCCTTACCAGATGCCCGAACCACCTCAACTGGCTCCTTTCGACGCGAAGGAGCAGCGGCTCTACTCCGAGCTCCTCTCGGATGACTGAGCTTCTCACCCTATCTCTAAGGGAGACGCCAGCCACCCTCCTGAGGAAACCCATTTCGGCCGCTTGTACCCTGGACCTCGTTCTTTCGGTCATGACCCAGCCTTCATGACCATAGGTGAGGGTAGGAACGAAAATTGCCCGGTAGATCGAGAGCTTTGCCTTCTGGCTCAGCTCTCTTTTCGTTACAACGGTGCGATAAACTGAATGTAATACCGCACCAGCTGCTCCGATTCTCCGACCAATCTCACGCTCCATGGTCCCCTCACTCGCGAACAAGACCCCAAGGTACTTAAACTCCTTCACTTGGGGTAAGGACTCACTTCCTACCCGAAGAAAGCACTCCATCGGTTTCCTGCTGAGAACCATGGCCTCAGATTTAGAGGTGCTGATCCTCATCCCAGCCGCTTCACACTCGGCTGCGAACCGATCCAGTGAGTGCTGGAGGTCACAGGCCGATGACGCCATCAAGACCACATCATCTGCAAAAGCAGCGATGAGATCCCGAGCCCACCGAACTGCAACCCCTCCCGCCCGACTACGCCTCGATATCCTGTCCATAAATATTACAAACAGGATTGGTGACAAAGCGCAGCCCTGGCGGAGGCCAACCCTCACCTGGAACGAGTCCGACTTACTGCCGAGAACCCGGACACAGCTCTCGCTTTGGTCATACAGAGATTGGATGGCCCTGAGAAGGGACCCCTCACCCCATACTCCCGCAGCACCTCCCACAATTTCTCCCGGGGACCCGGTCATACGCCTTCTCCAGATCCACAAAACACATGTAGACTGGTTGGGCATACTCCCAGGCCCCTCCAAGATCCTTGCGAGAGTGAAGATCTGATCCGTTGTTCCACGGCCAGGACGGAATCCACATTGTTCCTCTTCAATCCGAGGTTCGACTATCGGCCGAACCCTCCTTTCCAGCACCTTGGAGTAGACTTTACCAGGAGGCTGAGAAGTGTGATACCCCTGTAATTGGCACACACCCTCTGGTCCCCCTTTTTGAATAGGGGAACCACCACCCCGGTCTGCCACTCCTTAGGCACCGTCCCAGACTTCCACGCAATGTTGAAGAGGCGTGTCAACCAAGACATCCCCTCCACACCCAGAGCTTTCAGCATTTCTGGACGGATCTCATCAATCCCTGGGGCTTTGCCGCTGTGGAGTTGTTTGACTACCTCAGCGACTTCCACCAGGGAAATTGACGACAATCCCCATCATCCTCCAGCTCTGCCTCTACCACAGAGGCGTGTCGGCTGGATTTAGGAGTTCCTCAAAGTGCTCCTTCCACCGCTCTATTACCTCCCCAGTTGAGGTCAACAACGTCCCATCCTTACTGTATACAGCTTGGATGATTCCTCGCTTCCCCCTCCTAAGGTGGCGAACGGTTTTCCAGAAGCACCTTGGTGCCGACCGAAAGTCCTTCTCCATGTCTTCTCCGAACTTCTCCCACACCCGCTGCTTTGCCTCTGTCACGGCAGAGGCTGCAGCCCTTCGGGCCCGTCGGTACCCTGCAACTGCCTCCGGAGTCCTCCGGGATAACATATCCCGGAAAGACTCCTTCTTCAGTCGGACGGCTTCCCTGACCACCGGTGTCCACCAGGGTGTTCGTGGGTTACCGCCCCTTGAGGCACCTAAGACCCTATGACCACAGCTCGCCGCCGCAGCTTCAGCAATGGAAACTTTGAAATTTTACCTCTCTCTGTTTTTAATTCCTTTTTCTCCAATTTAACATTCAGCATTTTCTAAAGGTGGTCGTGTGTTTCCTGTCTCCTCAGAGCAGAGGTTAGGGAATGTGACCCGGCTTCGTGATGGCGGACCGGATCAATTTCCGGGTTGAGCGAAGATAGATCAAATTAATATGACAAATGATGAATTATCAGTGGAAACTAATTCTCCTGATTTGTGTTCATTTTAGAAAGCCTGTACGAAGTTCCCAAATGGCCATCTGGTATCGATCCACAGCGACGATGAGCTGAATCAAGTGCAATGTGCCATGTACAGAGCTAATTACAACAAAGCTGACTACTGGATTGGAGCCTTTTTAGAGGTAACCAGTGACTGTTTCTGTTCATGAAGCCCTATATTTTATTTATTTATTTAACCTTTATTTACCAGGTAAGTTGATTGAGAACAAATCCTCATTTGCAACACGTCACATTCACACAGTTCCACATATACACTCTTTCATTAGAAAAACATATCCTACCTTTAATAGTTGAGAAAATGTACAGTTCAAACCTGTCAGGCAACAAATAACCGTTGGTAGTTGGAAGCAGGTAATTGGTGACAGAGTGGAAAGTTAATCTGATGATAATTGGCCATTTGGCCAAGTAGTTAACCTCAGGACATCATCTGTTTTCTGTTTGTCTTTTTAGAGACGTGGAAGTCAGGTTTGGTTTTGGAGCGATGACACTAAGTTTGATTACAGTAATTGGGCTAGTGGCATGCCTGACTATTTCTATGACAAGGAGTTCTGCGTTGAGATGAACTATTGGGGTAAGTAAATGGTTTAGGAGGAGAGGTAGTAGGTTATAATAAATTAATTACTTTATTTATTAATTTGACCTTAGACAAGATAAGAGAGGCTATGACGAAGGAGTGTAATTATTAAAGCAGCACAACAAACAGGTCAAAGTAGAGGGGTATGAAGGAAGAACAGGACCCTCATTTTTAACTGCATACCATCTTTTCTACTCATAGAATATGATTAATCTATTTCTTTGTGTGATTGAGAGTTGGGAACATTTAAAACTTCTCCAGACCATGAAGACCAACAAACCCTGTACAGGATGTCCTTCCTACTGACACTGATTAACATGTTTCTTTCAGACTGGGGACTCTGGAACGATATCACCTGTAATGACAATAGGCCGTATGTGTGTGCAGTGAAGCTCTAGTAGTTCAGAGAGAACCTGAAGAGCAGCAGTTGGACCAGTCTGCTTCAACTGGAACCACTGCAAGCTTTTACATTTACTGCAATAAATATTCAGCATCAGAAAACATGTTGATGGTTCCTGTTTCTTTTCCTGTTGGTCACTGATCCATCTCCTCATGTCATCATTAGGGATGTCTGTGTTTAAAACCAGATCTAGTTTGTGATCCTTGTCTCTAAAAAGACATAAAATGCTAACTTTTGTTCTAAAATTTTCAAACCTTTTTTCTCAATAGCAACTTTAACGTCATTTCACATATGTGGTCCATCGTCATTATAAAATATATCCTGCAAGCTTCATAACGATTGGACCAACAGGGCACTTTGTTTAAAATGCCTACAACTGATTTGTCAAAAACATTTATTTTCAATTCAGTGTGATATTTAGCTCAGTCCAGCTCACGGCAATGTGAGAAAAGCAGATGACAACACAAAAACAATTGCTAATTAAAGCTGCGATTCCAAGCTCAAACCTTGATTTGCGTTATGGACAAATATTTAGTCATTTATAGCCTGATTTGCGCTATTTCGGCGTTATATTCGGCGTTTCTTTCAAATTAAAAGGATAGAGCATGATGTCTCCTATTCCTAGCTCTAGATCAGTTTACCAGTACTAACCTGAATTAACAACATGATCACAAAAAAAGTAAAAAAGAGAAAGAAAAACAGTCATTATTGTGACTTTATTATGCACTGCTGCGTTGTTAAATGAGAACAACTCTGCCCTCTCACGTCTGGCAAGTTCTAAATTACAGGGCTGCTGGCCTTTCCACCTCTTCCTCATCCTAGTCAGTCGCCATAGTTCTAGTACTAGGCTGAGGCTACTCTCCCCAATGTTACGTCATCACTTGAGGTAAAAGAAAATTTAGGTAAAAAATCCACAAATACAAAAAATGACAAAAAAATTGGCCTTATTTGAAGACATTTTAAAAAACAATATACATATCTTGAGTGATTTTTATACTCAGTGGTGGTTAACTTTCAAGTTATGAAAGGGGCGTGGTCTGTGTACAGGGGTGTGGATAGAGTATAGGGGGCAGCTTAATGTCACATGTATACCCCACAGTCTAAGTTTTACGTAAATCGTAATAACTTTTGCCAAGATGCATCCGTTCCTGTTTCAACAGCCACCTACAGGAAGTTGGTCCTCTATAACTTGAGCATTGTGTTAGCTATAAAAACTCTTGATAGCTTTTTGTCACGAGGGTCCACCGAGTCTATATCCAAGTTTTCGTGCAGATTGAACTCAGCCCAGGAGGAGTTAGACAGTTTGTTTCCCATATAGCATTAAAAAAATATATTAAAAAAACTTCTAACAGCGCCTAATGGCCGATTTACTCAAGATGCGGCATGAATGCTCAAGCATTGTTCTACGTAGAAAAACTGTGTCATGTTTTGTGGCAATCGGAATAAATCTTGGCCAGATAAGCAACTTCCTCTTTTAACAGCCCTGACAGGAAGTTGGTCCTCTGTAACTTGCACATTTTTTGCAAGTTAAGATCGGAGTAACTATGTCCAAGCTAAGGCCTTCCATGCATTAGGGGGGCGCTATGGAGCCCGTTTACGGGTATGGGCCAAATCGCTGAGCAGACTCGCAAAGCTCCCCGGTGTTTATGTGGGCGCCAATGCTTTGTGAGTTTTTGTATTTATGAGCTAAAACAAATAAGGGGGCAGTATAGAGCTACCATACCACTCCCAAGCCTAAATGTGTATTCAGATGAAAGAGTTTCATATTCTGCACATGGCTGCGAGATTTAGAGTTTTCGTGGATCCTAAAGTCCTCAAACACGTCTTAGAAAAATGAGGAATTTCGCACGAAAATCGCCTTATCGTAAATCTGTAGCACTTTGTGATTTTTTTAAAAATCGCTTGATAGAGTTCCAGATGATACACATGTTCCCTGAAAGTTTGTATGAAAAATTATTACTTTTGTTGAATTCAGGGTGCACATTAAGGGGCGCTATGGAGTCCCCTGTCAACGCCCGAGACCAATCACTACAGAATGTAGTGATTTTGGACCACATATGTGAAATTACATTGAAGTTGCTATTGAGAAAAAGGTTTGAACCGGTGAATCGCAGCTTGCGACTATATTTTGATTATGATTTTTGTCAACGCCCGAGACCAAACACTACAGAATTTTGTCATTTTTTGATTGCCTGACTCAGCTTATTATTTTAAAGCATTTTGGGCCTCTGCATGCAGCTCTTCTACATAATCATTCTAACCCGGCTTAGCATTGCATACTTTACCCTATATATAGAGGCTCAGTCAGCTTAAATGTCCAAAAAAATAATCTTTAAATTAAATAAATAACTTTGGGACTTTGCAGTCTGGTAACATATACAAACATATGCATACTTCATTTTTTATTTGAATCAGTTTAAAAGTCATTAATTAGCACACCTTGATGGAGATATTAAAAAATAAAAAGCAAAGATTTGAGTCTGAAAGACAAGGTGTGTGCAGCTGTTTCTGTTTCTAGCAGATCTCAGTCTGATGAAGCAGTCGGATGGTGCTGGTGGTGTCTGTGCAACACCCAGGAAGCCACAAGATGGCGCTCCCACGCCACAATAACACAGAGAAGTGACTACTTTAACCCTCATGTTGTCCTCAACATCCATTCCTTTAATTTTAGTCGAAATAATTCCTAATTTCTGCTTTTCTAACTCAAACATTAGGTATAATTTCCTAAAAAGAGAATATAAATAAATTCCAAAAATAACTGTAAAACTATAGTTAATAAGTTAGTGTTACATAGTGTTAAATGTCAAAAAAGGGACATAAATGTAAGAAAAAGTTAAAAACATTGATTAAAAAGCGTCAACAAAAGTGTTAATTTTCAGTTTTGACGGGTAGACAACCCAGAAGTTAATTCTTTATTTAGTAGGTAGTAATTCCAGTGTTTTAGGGCTTTACAAAGACTTAGGTGTGTATATTTGGCGGAGGGGTTTAGGGGTCCTACCTCAGAAAACGTGATGTTGTGGTGTCTGAACAGCAATGCTGGATGATGTGTTGATGAGGAAGCTGCTTGACGCACCTCTCATCTACCTCAATCAACCTCTTGTCTCTTTAGTACCTCGTGTTGTCTTCCTGACTTTTGTTGATGCTTTTTATTGATTTGTTTTGTCCCTTTTTTCAACACTTTTGACGCTTTTATTCAATGTTAGTCACTTTTTTGACATTTTCAACACTAGTCTAGACAAGTCAAGATGGACCAGGAGAAGGATAGACAGTCCTGGACTGGCCCTAGCCCGTTACGAGACTGCATCTCCAAAGGTTCCTGGGGTTTGCAAATATCTATCGACGGTTCCTCCGTGATTACAGCCGGGTGGACGCACCGTTAACTGCCCTGATGTCAAGCACCAGATCATTCAGCTGGAATCCTGAGGCGAACCAAGCTTTCAAGGAGTTGAAGAACAGGTTCATCCTCACTCAGCCCGACACCTCCCGTTAGTTTGTAGTGGAAGTGGACGCTTCTGACTCATCCTGTCCCAGCAAAGCTCCGCTGATGGTAAGCTTCATCAATGTGACTTCTTTGACAAATGCATTTTCTGTTTAGCATAATGCTGTCCTTATGATGTCCAGCATCATAAAGCCTTTGCCTGAAACCATACACATATGTAATCAAGTTCTGTGGAGGGTCACTCGACATCCACTGATCACGCACGACCGCCAAATGACCACAAATTGTGTGGGCAAACAGCTCATTGGGACTAAACCCTGTACTTTCTTGAACAACTTCTCTAGCTGCTAACAAGAGCCACGGCGAACCCCCCTCCCAATCTGCCTTAAACTCTGTGCAATAAGCATGCAACAAGGATTTTAAATCCTGATGAAAGCGTTCAAGTACACCATGACTCTCTGGATGGTATCCTGAGGACATGTAATGCTTGATGTTAAGTTGTTGAACAACTTGAACCCTTGATCACTCTGTAATGATTTAGGGATCCCAAACACAGACATAAACTGTCTGAGGGCTTTAACTACAGATTATGAAGTTATGGTATGCAAGGGATAAGCTGCCGGACATCTAGTTGACTGACACGTAACAGTTAACATGTGAGCAAAACCTGATTTAGACCGAGGAAGCGGACCCAAACAGTCAATAATGAGATGTTCAAATGGCTGACCCACTGCAGGAATTGGATAGAAAGGAGCAGGTCTATAGGTCTAAGGGTTTGATTGGATTAAGACTAGAACGCAAAAGTAACTAAACCCAAAATCCAAACATGTCAAGCAACCTTGAGGGAGGAAGAGGCCCAATGACTGCCCAAACAATACTATTTATAGACATGTGAGCAATCAGTTGATCAGGTGTCAATCATCAGTCCTCATTAGCCAATCCCCAGATCCCAGTAACCAAAGGGACTTAATAGGCCTAGGAGCCGTCACACAAGAAACTAACTCGGGAAACGTTACAGTGTTGGTTTATTGCCTTTTTCTGACTTGCAGAACACATTCAATCCACCACGTTCCTCTTTCTCTCAAGACATACGGTGTCCCTTGGCAGAGGCCTTCGCCCATCCATCCCATCAGGAACTTATGAGCACCGTTTAATATCTGCCAAATGGCCAGTGGTTGTTCAAATTTTACCAGCCACTCAATAAACTACCATTGTTTTGTTTTTTTGGCCAGTTGCATATTATACCAGCATTTGGCTGGTGGATGGTGGTAATTTTGAACTTTGGTCCTACAGAGCTCTGTACGGCGCTGTTACGTGATATATAGCACCACCCTCTAGCGGCTAGTAGTGGGTGTCACTCACCGATGTGAGTTGAGTGCAGATTTGAGTCGTGCATGCTCGTTATTTGTAATAATAATAATAATAATAATAATAATAATAATAATGTATCCTTTATTAGTCCCACAAGGGGGAATTACAATTTACACTCTGTTGTTATTACACACATTGTTACGACAGTACCGTCGTCTTTACGGCAGCCAACAACCTTTCTTTAACTTGCATTTTTTCTGTACGTTGGTGCAACTCTTCTGGAAAGATCTGCAGAGCTGGTTTCAGACCAAGGAAATCATGATGCATGCAAAAAAAGAGTTATTTGTCAGCTAACACAATGTCACGATGGACCAAACCCACCAGACTCCATGTAAATAAACAGTCATTTTAGCATTGTAACACACACTTCATTCAAAGTCGACAGAAACCAAATAAAACTATCCAACTACTTTTGGGTCTTCTCTGCACTTTTCCAACTATGAAAAACTTTAGTGTTGGTTGAAATAAGCACATACTTTACCGATTTACATGTGAAAATATGTTGGCTCTATGCACGCTAAAAGTACTGTTTTTTAAATGGAGTCTGGTTGGTTGACAGTGATGAATATAAAGTTTGGCGTTTTTGTTGAAGATAAGAAGGTAGATTTTGTTTTCAACAATTTGATGCTTTTAGGAAAACATTTTATACATAAATGCAGATATTTTAAGACCAAACCCTCCCTTAACTATTGGAAGAATGAGCTAAACCTTTTGTATAAGTCACTGAAACAGGTTAAAAGGGTGGAAAAGCCCATGATTTGATTTATTTACTTGAAACTTTTAACTTAATTTGAGATAGCCCCTTTTATTTATCTTTTTCTCTTATTTTTTTTTTCTTCTTAATGTTGATTTGTTACGTATATGCTCCTATGTTTTGATTATGTGTTCGACCTGAGGCAAAATTTCCTTTTTTGAAATGTTTTTTTTAAATGCCTTGTTTGTTTGTATATTTGTATACTGAATGAATGAAATAAATTAAAAAAAAAAAAAAAAACTTTCTTTAACTGTCTATGGTGTCACTCCCCGATCTAAGTCGGGTGTAGATTTGAGTCGTGAAAAAAAAATACTACAAAAAAGCCAGCCAGCATTCACATGGTCGGGATCATAGACTGTTAATGTTAATTAATAATAGACAGTTAAAGAAGTCGTGGTCGGGATGCGTGTTCTTCTTTTCTCTTATTTTTGCATTACTGCCACCAACTGTTGGGCGTAGCTTATAGCATCAGGTGTGTGAAAACATGGAGGCCACAAAGGACACCCCAAAAAGCTCTTTAATTACGCATTACTGTCCTCACTACAGTTCAAAGAGCTCAAAGCATGGGCCAATTTGACTTGGATTGGTTTACTTGTTACTGGCAATAGCACACAACTTTTACAATTAATTTAAATTACTCTGTTGAAACCAATGGACTACAATCGATAGCACGTTGGCAAAATGTATCACATGCATGCGATGCGTGAATCTTCTATATTTAGAAAAGGTTTCTAACCATTCAACACATTTGAACGATGGTCGGCAGTGTTTCTGTACGTCAGTTGTCAACATGCGTCACGACTCGGAGACAAGATCTAGCCCCACATATCCAGTCTAGCTTGCCATATTGCCATAGTTTCCCACCTTTGATTTCCACATGAAGTGACGTGAATGATGATGATACCCTTGAACGCACGTAGACTAGCGACCTCACAATGCCTTATTGGTCATAAGACGTGACATGAGTGATGCATGCGGGTACCCAAATGCCAGAAGTGGGAGATTAACTAACGTTAGCCAACATATATATTAAAAAAGTCACATTCCAATAGTAACTTAAGCATTATAGTATTGATTTTTATTAAAAATGATATTCAACTTTCTGTATGTTCCAACTGCCCTAGTCTGTAAACACTTAAGACTTGTTCAAAATGCATTACAAATACAGCAACAAAAAATCCATGGCTGCTAAGAACAACAATGATATGCACCTGATGCACTATTGTTTCAAGTTTCATGCATTCTTCTGAAGGTTCCTCCTTGTGTCATTTAAGCCATTCTGTAATAAATGCACAATTAGGTCAATGAATAAAAACATGATTACTTTAACTGCAAAAAAAAAAAAAAGATTTGAGTCGTGCATGCTCGTTACTTTACTTTACGACAGTACCATCGTCTTTACGGCAGCCGTTTCCCACAACATCCAGCAACATGGCAGATGCGGCGCAGTTTGCCGGTGCTGCTGAGGACGTTTTAACGCACAGTCAGGAACCTTCAGCAGCGGGGAAAGACAGCGGGACACCGGGAGCTGCTGCCCGGGGCAAACCCGTGTGTCTCATCGTGCTGGGCATGGCGGGGTCCGGGAAAACCACCTTCGTGCAGGTCAGTTAACGTTAACGTCAGTTAGCCAGTGTGGCTAACGGAAGCTAGCTGCATGAGTTAGCTTATTCAGCCGGGTGGACAAGCTGAGGAAGTTAGTTACCTGTTCATGAAGATGCATGAAATATTATAAAGTAACGTTGAGTTATAAGAAGGATAACCCCCTTCATCATTTCTGAGGGAAAATACAAAAAGAGTTATTTGTCAGCTAACACGATGTCACGATGGACCAAACCCACCAGACTCCATGTAAATAAACAGTGATTTTAGCATCGTAACACACACTTCATTCAAAGTCGACAGAAACCAAATACAACTATAAAAAGCCGTTTTGGGTCTTCTCTACACTTTTCCAACCATGAAAAACTCTAGTGTTGGCTGAAATAAACACATACTTTACTGATTTACATGTGAAAATATCTTGGATCTATACACGCTAAAAGGACTGTTTTTTACATGGAGTCTGGTTGGTTTAGCGCTAGCTACGTCATAGATGTTTCTGGGAATCAGAAAGGTCTTAAATAGATTTTAAAAAGGTCTATTTTTGAAGGGTTAAGACACATAACACCTATTATTTTTAGATTTATTGTTATTAGAATATGGACCAAGACAGATGGCAAACTGAATCAAGGTTTGGTCTTCGCTGAAGGTTTAATAGTTTTCTGCAGAGAACAATCAAATGACAAGAACCGTTTTCACACATCAGCTACAGAGGGACAAGACTGAATCCCATTTCTTTATCTTACCCCTAGCCCTTGGCCCTCAAAACCAAGGGGTAAGTGCTAGGGGTGAAAACATCCCCCTATGAAATGAGACACCTCTTGGTGACATCACCATACAGTATTGATCACAAACTTCCAAGATGGCGTCTCTGTTGATTGTGGGTTTTGACAACAGTGTCATATGCATTTATATATGTTTTAGTTATGTTATGTTCACTTTGGTAGTGCAGAGGCCCGCCTTATGTCCCGTCCCCCCAGGGAAAAGAAGACCTTGTTCAGAAAACAGTCTAATCTTAGTAGAACTAATTCTCTTCCAATGCAGACAAGTTGGAGCTTCCCGGTCATTCTATCTTAGCTGAAAAAGAACATCTTGTCTCTTTGGATAGGCTATGGTCACCAGACGCCTCCCAATACGATATCATCACGATATATTATTGCATTTTATAATCTAATTTTCCCCAGTTTCAAATGACGTCCCCAAAAGAAAACTTATGAACATGTTTCATCTAAAAAGAAACATTTCTCTGTTTGTTCATCTCACTTCAATGTTATTGCTTCAAAATGGGACAAACTGACCATCACATAATATATAATATATAATAATATATATAATAATAACAGATCCATACTTGACCCCTGTGTATCGATGCAGTATTGCCGCTGTAAATATTTCGTGGTAATATGCTGTATTGATTTTTTTCCCACCGTAGTTCTGATCTCAGTGTTTTCTTTCTTCCAGAGGTTGACGGCTCACCTTCACGGTCGCAAAACTCCTCCGTATGTCATCAACCTGGACCCCGCCGTCCACGAAGTCCCCTTCCCCGCCAACATCGGTGAGGACGCCTCTATTTCCTGGACACACACAACACATTACGACCACTGTTGAGTTATTAAAGGTGCTGTAGATAGAAGATAATAATAATGTATACTCAAGAGCACCAGGAGGTGAACTGACACCTCTCCAGCTACCAGTCCACCACCATACTTTGGTCCGTATGGGGACTTGAACCTACAACCCTTCGGTTCCCAACCCTCTACAGACTGAGCTACTGCCCCCCAAAGATCAAGGACTTAGCCAAAGAACCCCCACCCCCCTTTCTGCTCAAGCCCAAACAGTCTCCTAAGCCCCTCCCCCCACCAGGGAGAATGAATGTGTGCATGAGCGGTAATTAGGCTCATTCGAGATGAACTGCGCCTCGCCTGTAGAGTAGACGAGAGCAGGCGGCAGCAGCGGGGGACAAAAGCTGCGGTAAAGTCGGACAGTTTCCATCCGATTCCAGCCACCTTCAGACTGGAAAGGAAGTGACAAAAACACTATGGTGCGATTATGATTTAATAAAATATAATCAGACCCACATATCAGCTGGTACACACTCTCTAGTTGTTTTAATCATGACAGAGTCGCTCTGATAATGCTCTACATGAGATCTGTTGCTGATTTTAATTAATCAACAGACTGGAGATGATCAGAGATCTGAACAGATTTAGTCTCTCTGACTTCTTAACGTCACTATCAGCCACACAACGTGTGTTCTGGACAGAATAATCTTTAAATCAGACAAATAGCAACTAAAATCCCTCCGATTAAAACAACAATAAAAGTTTATATCAAACGTCATCATGTTGTGAACCAATCAGCTGTTAAATCAGCTGAGAAGCCGGCGTTTCCCAGCATGCTCTGGGGCCGCCTGGCTCTTGCAGTCGGTGAAAAGCAACTGCGCTACCTGCGTCTCAGACTTGCGGCCCCCTGGTCTCAGACCTGCGGCCCCCTGGTCTCAGACCTGCGGCCCCCTGGTCTCAGACCTGCGGCCGCCTTGTTCTCGTGAGATTTCCGTTGCCCACGTGTGCATGACGTCAGAGCGAGTCGGGATCAAGTTGGACACAAATCTACCCAGCATGCAATTAGACACCTCCCCCGGCCCTGATTGGTGCAAATGAACAGGACGCGGTGGATTTTAGCAAATCCCACTGCAGGCTGTAGGGGGCGCCACAGGAGCCGACCTGCTTCATGTAGTTCTACAGGAACGAAGGGTCAGTTTCAGCAGATATGACTTATAAATCTTACCTACTGCATCTTTAACCAGGGGTTCTCCTGCCTATTGGAGTTTGTGGCACCCCCCACAAAGAGGTTGTAGCCAACCCCAAAGTCAAATCACCAGCACCAAAATATATCAAGCCTTCCCATTTTTAAGTAAAATCAATGAAAAAGAGTGTTTTCACAACTACGTAAACCTCTTTTGAGTTTTTGTTATCCCTCCTGCTCTCTGTGGCCTTCAGTGTGTCTGGTCTTCTTTCCTCCAGACATCCGGGACACTGTGAACTATAAGGAGGTGATGAAGCAGTACAGCCTCGGACCCAACGGAGGCATCGTGACGTCACTCAACCTGTTTGCCACGCGCTTTGATCAGGTAACGCAGTCGGACGCCACGTCCTCTGGGGACCGAGTCATGGTTTTCCCAACCAGAACCGTTTTTAGGTGCAGCACTCAACCCTCCTGGTGTCCTCGGGTCTAATCTGTCCCTTTAATAAATGTCTATATCTGAAATATGAGTTTCTTTTTAACCAAATTACCATAAAAATGGATTCCTTCCAACGCTCTTGAATTCCTCTGATCTTAACTATTAGTCAAAATAATTCATAATTTCTTCTTTTTTTATCTCAAATATTAGGTATAATTCTATAAGTGTGTGTGTGTGTGTGTGTGTGTGTGTGTGTGTGTGTGTGTGTGTGGCTGTAGAGCGGTCGACTGCCAATCAGGTAGGTTGGTGGTTCGATCCCTGGCCCATGTTGCTGCATCGCAGTGTAGATGTGTGTGAGTGTGTATCTGAGCAGGTGTGTAGTTGTGTGTGAGTGTGTATCTGAGCAGGTGTGTAGATGTGTGTGAGTGTGTATCTGAGCAGGTGTGTAGATGTGTGTGAGTGTGTATCTGATGAGCAGGTGTGTAGATGTGTGTGAGTGTGTATCTGATGAGCAGGTGTGTAGATGTGTGTGAGTGTGTATCTGAGCAGGTGTGTAGATGTGTGTGAGTGTGTATCTGAGCAGGTGTGTAGATGTGTGTGAGTCTGTATCTGAGCAGGTGTGTAGATGTGTGTGTGAGTGAGAATGGTTCCTGTATATGTTAAAGAGCTTTTGAGTATTTAGGTTGTGTGTTTGTGTTCTTCAGGTGATGCAGTTCATCGAGAAGAAGCAGCAGAACCACCGGTCAGTGTCAGGCGTCCTTACACCCTGGGGTGCTCTGTCAGAGATGTCATATAACAGGCTGTTATGTCAGATAATGTGCATGTGTTGCATATTATCTAACAGGGAAGGAAAACCTTTTCTTTTGATCACTGTCTGGTTTTATAGAAGTGTTGTGTCATCTAACGTGGCTTTGATTTACAACTGAATATTTTTCCCACTTTGTAAAAAAACCCATATAGATGTATGTCGAATACACACACACACACACACACACACACACAGTAGGCTACACACACAAACACAAACACACACACAGTAGGCTACACACACACACACACACACACACACATACAGTAGGCCACACACACACACACACACACAAAACAGTAGGCTACATGCCAATGTTTTTAATAAAAACACATGTGCACAAAGCAAGCCGATCCACTTTTCCATGTTGATTAAATGAGAAAAAATAATGGGACGAAAATAAATCAAGCGACATTTAGGATATATATATATATATATACATACATACATACATATATACATGTGTATATATATCTATCTCTTGTTTATCGCAATTCAGCAAAAAAATACTGACAGGTGATTTTTGGTCCATATCGATCCAAATAAAACTGCAAACTTGGTACTTTATTGTAAACCAACACTGTGATTGGTTGATTGGTTCTGATGACCTTTGCCCTCTGCAGGTACGTGCTGATTGACACCCCGGGTCAGATCGAAGTCTTCACCTGGTCTGCGTCTGGAACCATCATCACAGAGACTCTGGTGGGTCGGCTTACTGGGCTGCTGGCTGCTTTCCTTCATCCCTGACATCATAATCACGTTCTCTCTCTCTCTCTCTCTCTCTCTCTCTCTCTGTGTTTTTCAGGCCTCGTCCTTCCCGTGTGTCGTGATCTACGTGATGGACACGTCCCGCAGCGTCAACCCCGTCACATTCATGTCCAACATGCTGTATGCCTGCAGGTACCTGAACTACACACAAATCTTGACAACTCACATTTTTAACACAATACTCGATATAATACGATATAGCGATTTTCAACATATTGCAATATTCTGTGATATTTTGCAATTTATAACCTTTTTTCAAACTTCTAATTTTTCCCCAATTTTTAATGACGTCCCCAAAAGGAAACTTATCAACATCTGTTTCATCTAAAGAAAGAAAAATTTCTCTGTTTGTTCATCTCACTTCAATGTTATTGCTGCAAAATGTGATTGTCAAGCAGACAAACTGACCAACACACATATAGAATATATTATAAAAGATCCATACTTGGCGTCTGTATCAATACAGTATTACCACTGAAAATATCACGATACTATGATGTATCGATTTATTTATTTTTTTTCCCTACCCCTAAGAAAGATAGCTAGATGGATAGAGAGACAGATATATCTCCATCCATCCAGCAGGGGGCGATGACAGAACAGATAAGACAGCCGATGCATGTCATTGGGACAGCAGTTCTGTAGGTTTCACGTCTGTGTCTCCGCTGACGTTTTCTCTCTTCCAGTATTCTCTACAAGACCAAGCTGCCCTTCATTGTTGCCATGAACAAGGTGAGGCCACTTCCTGTCCTCTTTGTGACCTTTCTCGGTAGCATTTTGTGGATGACTTGTATGTTTTATCATTTCAATGTTATTTATAGTGATACAGACAGAGACACTGCTGCAGATAGACAGAGACACTGCTGCAGATAGACAGAGACACTGCTGCAGACAGACAGACACACTGATGCAGACAGACAGAGACACTGATGCAGATAGACAGAGACACTGCTGCAGACAGACAGACACACTGATGCAGACAGACAGAGACACTGATGCAGATAGACAGAGACACACTGCTGCAGATAGACAGAGACACACTGCTGCAGATAGACAGAGACACTGCTGCAGATAGACAGAGACACTGATGCAGACAGACAGAGACACTGATGCAGACAGACAGAGACACTGATGCAGACAGACAGAGACACTGCTGCAGATAGACAGAGACACACTGCTGCAGATAGACAGAGACACACTGATGCAGATAGACAGAGACACACTGATGCAGATAGACAGAGACACACTGATGCAGATAGACAGACACACACTGCTGCAGATAGACAGAGACACACTGCTGCAGATAGACAGAGACACTGCTGCAGATAGACAGAGACACACTGATGCAGATAGACAGAGACACACTGATGCAGATAGACAGACACACTGATGCAGATAGACAGAGACACACTGCTGCAGATAGACAGAGACACTGCTGCAGATAGACAGAGACACACTGATGCAGATAGACAGAGACACACTGCTGCAGATAGACAGAGACACACTGCTGCAGACAGACAGAGACACACTGATGCAGATAGACAGAGACACTGATACAGAGACACTGTTGCAGATAGACAGAGACACTGATACAGAGACACTGATGCAGATAGACAGAGACACTGATACAGAGACACTGCTGCAGACAGACAGAGACACACTGATGCAGATAGACAGAGACACACTGCTGCAGATAGACAGAGACACACTGCTGCAGATAGACAGAGACACACTGCTGCAGATAGACAGAGACACACTGCTGCAGATAGACAGAGACACTGCTGCAGATAGACAGACACACTGCTGCAGATAGACAGACACACACTGCTGCAGATAGACAGAGACACTGCTGCAGATAGACAGAGACACACTGCTGCAGATAGACAGAGACACTGCTGCAGATAGACAGAGACACACTGATGCAGATAGACAGAGACACACTGATGCAGATAGACAGAGACACACTGCTGCAGATAGACAGAGACACTGATGCAGATAGACAGAGACACACTGCTGCAGATAGACAGAGACACACTGCTGTAGATAGACAGAGACACACTGATGCAGATAGACAGAGACACACTGCTGCAGATAGACAGAGACACACTGCTGCAGATAGACAGAGACACACTGCTGCAGATAGACAGACACACTGATGCAGATAGACAGAGACACACTGCTGTAGATAGACAGAGACACACTGCTGTAGATAGACAGAGACACACTGATGCAGATAGACAGAGACACACTGCTGCAGATAGACAGAGACACACTGCTGCAGATAGACAGACACACTGATGCAGATAGACAGAGACACACTGCTGCAGATAGACAGAGACACACTGATGCAGATAGACAGAGACACACTGATGCAGATAGACAGAGACACACTGCTGCAGATAGACAGAGACACTGCTGCAGATAGACAGACACACACTGCTGCAGATAGACAGAGACACACCGCTGCAGATAGACAGAGACACACTGCTGCAGATAGACAGAGACACTGCTGCAGATAGACAGAGACACACTGCTGCAGATAGACAGAGACACACTGCTGCAGATAGACAGAGACACTGCTGCAGATAGACAGAGACACTGCTGTAGATAGACAGAGACACACTGATGCAGATAGACAGAGACACACTGCTGCAGATAGACAGAGACACTGCTGCAGATAGACAGACACACACTGCTGCAGATAGACAGACACACACTGCTGCAGATAGACAGACACACACTGCTGCAGATAGACAGACACACACTGCTGCAGATAGACAGAGACACTGCTGCAGATAGACAGAGACACACTGCTGCAGATAGACAGAGACACACTGCTGCAGATAGACAGAGACACACTGATGCAGATAGACAGACACTGCTGCAGATAGACAGAGACACTGCTGCAGATAGACAGAGACACTGCTGTAGATAGACAGAGACACACTGCTGCAGATAGACAGAGACACACTGCTGCAGATAGACAGAGACACACTGCTGCAGATAGACAGAGACACACTGATGCAGATAGACAGAGACACACTGATGCAGATAGACAGAGACACACTGATGCAGATAGACAGACACACTGATGCAGATAGACAGAGACACACTGCTGCAGATAGACAGAGACACACTGCTGCAGATAGACAGACACACACTGCTGCAGATAGACAGAGACACTGCTGCAGATAGACAGACACACACTGCTGCAGATAGACAGAGACACACTGCTGCAGATAGACAGAGACACACTGATGCAGATAGACAGAGACACACTGCTGCAGATAGACAGAGACACACTGCTGCAGATAGACAGAGACACACTGCTGCAGATAGACAGAGACACACTGCTGCAGATAGACAGAGACACACTGCTGCAGATAGACAGAGACACACTGCTGCAGATAGACAGAGACACACTGCTGCAGATAGACAGAGACACACTGCTGCAGATAGACAGAGACACACTGCTGCAGACAGACAGAGACACACTGCTGCAGACAGACAGAGACACACTGATGCAGATAGACAGTGAGACACACTGCTGTAGATAGACAGTGAGACACACTGCTGTAGATAGACAGAGACACACTGATGCAGATAGACAGTGAGACACACTGATGCAGATAGACAGACACACTGATGCAGATAGACAGAGACACACTGCTGTAGATAGACAGAGACACACTGCTGCAGATAGACAGAGACACACTGCTGCAGATAGACAGAGACACACTGCTGCAGATAGACAGAGACACACTGCTGTAGATAGACAGTGAGACACACTGATGTAGATAGACAGAGACACACTGCTGTAGATAGACAGAGACACACTGCTGTAGATAGACAGAGACACACTGATGCAGATAGACAGAGACACACTGCTGTAGATAGACAGTGAGACACACTGATGTAGATAGACAGAGACACACTGCTGTAGATAGACAGTGAGACACACTGCTGTAGATAGACAGAGACACACTGCTGCAGATAGACAGAGACACACTGCTGCAGATAGACAGAGACACACTGTTGCAGATAGACAGAGACACTGATACAGAGACACTGATGCAAATAGACAGAGACACTGATGCAGAGACACTGCTGCAGACAGACAGAGACACTGCTGCAGACAGACAGAGACACTGATGCAGATAGACAGAGACACACTGCTACAGACAGACAGAGACACACTGCTGCAGACAGACAGAGACACTGATGCAGATAGACAGAGACACACTGCTGCAGACAGACAGACACACTGCTGCAGACAGACAGAGACACACTGCTACAGATAGACAGAGACACACTGCTGCAGATAGACAGAGACACACTGCTGCAGATAGACAGAGACACACTGCTGCAGATAGACAGAGACACTGCTGCAGATAGACAGACACACACTGCTGCAGATAGACAGACACACACTGCTGCAGATAGACAGACACACACTGCTGCAGATAGACAGACACACACTGCTGCAGATAGACAGAGACACTGCTGCAGATAGACAGAGACACACTGCTGCAGATAGACAGAGACACACTGCTGCAGATAGACAGAGACACACTGATGCAGATAGACAGACACTGCTGCAGATAGACAGAGACACTGCTGCAGATAGACAGAGACACTGCTGTAGATAGACAGAGACACACTGCTGCAGATAGACAGAGACACACTGCTGCAGATAGACAGAGACACACTGCTGCAGATAGACAGAGACACACTGATGCAGATAGACAGAGACACACTGATGCAGATAGACAGAGACACACTGATGCAGATAGACAGACACACTGATGCAGATAGACAGAGACACACTGCTGCAGATAGACAGAGACACACTGCTGCAGATAGACAGACACACACTGCTGCAGATAGACAGAGACACTGCTGCAGATAGACAGACACACACTGCTGCAGATAGACAGAGACACACTGCTGCAGATAGACAGAGACACACTGATGCAGATAGACAGAGACACACTGCTGCAGATAGACAGAGACACACTGCTGCAGATAGACAGAGACACACTGCTGCAGATAGACAGAGACACACTGCTGCAGATAGACAGAGACACACTGCTGCAGATAGACAGAGACACACTGCTGCAGATAGACAGAGACACACTGCTGCAGATAGACAGAGACACACTGCTGCAGATAGACAGAGACACACTGCTGCAGACAGACAGAGACACACTGCTGCAGACAGACAGAGACACACTGATGCAGATAGACAGTGAGACACACTGCTGTAGATAGACAGTGAGACACACTGATGCAGATAGACAGACACACTGATGCAGATAGACAGAGACACACTGCTGTAGATAGACAGAGACACACTGCTGCAGATAGACAGAGACACACTGCTGCAGATAGACAGAGACACACTGCTGCAGATAGACAGAGACACACTGCTGTAGATAGACAGTGAGACACACTGATGTAGATAGACAGAGACACACTGCTGTAGATAGACAGAGACACACTGCTGTAGATAGACAGAGACACACTGATGCAGATAGACAGAGACACACTGCTGTAGATAGACAGTGAGACACACTGATGTAGATAGACAGAGACACACTGCTGTAGATAGACAGTGAGACACACTGCTGTAGATAGACAGAGACACACTGCTGCAGATAGACAGAGACACACTGCTGCAGATAGACAGAGACACACTGTTGCAGATAGACAGAGACACTGATACAGAGACACTGATGCAAATAGACAGAGACACTGATGCAGAGACACTGCTGCAGACAGACAGAGACACTGCTGCAGACAGACAGAGACACTGATGCAGATAGACAGAGACACACTGCTACAGACAGACAGAGACACACTGCTGCAGACAGACAGAGACACTGATGCAGATAGACAGAGACACACTGCTGCAGACAGACAGACACACTGCTGCAGACAGACAGAGACACACTGCTACAGATAGACAGAGACACACTGCTGCAGATAGACAGAGACACACTGCTGCAGACAGACAGAGACACACTGATGCAGATAGACAGAGACACTGATACAGAGACACTGTTGCAGATAGACAGAGACACTGATACAGAGACACACTGCTGCAGACAGACAGAGACACACTGCTGCAGACAGACAGAGACACACTGCTGCAGATAGACAGAGACACACTGCTGCAGATAGACAGAGACACACTGCTACAGATAGACAGAGACACACTGATGCAGATAGACAGAGACACTGATGCAGATAGACAGAGACACACTGCTGCAGATAGACAGAGACACACTGCTACAGACAGACAGAGACACACTGATGCAGATAGACAGAGACACTGATACAGAGACACTGCTGCAGACAGACAGAGACACTGATGCAGATAGACAGAGACACACTGATGCAGATAGACAGAGACACTGATACAGAGACACTGTTGCAGATAGACAGAGACACTGATACAGAGACACTGTTACAGAGACACTGCTGCAGACAGACAGACACACTGCTGCAGATATTCATAATCAGTGTAGCAGTTGGTATGAGGAACAATGGCAATTATAGTACACATGTACTTCACACATCTTGTGTTGTTGGGTTTTCTTCTGTCTTCTTGACATTTGAAGTTGTTGACTGGTTTGTGCAGACTGACATCATCGACCACAGCTTCGCAGTGGAGTGGATGCAGGACTTTGAGGTTTTCCAGGACGCTCTGAACCAGGAAACCTCGTATGTCAGCAACCTGACGCGCTCCATGAGTCTGGTGCTGGACGAGTTCTACACCAACCTGAGGGTAAGGGGACGAGGGCATCAAGAGAGGTTTACCGGACAGCCAGATACATTTCAGATGAACTAGGAGTCCAGCTAGACTTAACCATCTATATATTTAAAACCCAAAAGATGTGCATTTACACCAGCATTTTGTTTTGCTCACCCTAAAAATCTGCGGGCTGTACCGCAGGTTTGTACCGCGTAACAAGATTAGAAAGTTAAAGATTAAATGCAGCTTTATTCACACAGTGAACAGACTTTCATGAAAGGAAGAATAGTGACATGCAATCAGATGCATTGCTCAAAGATTCTCAACAAATGTAAAATCAACCCCTGCTTTATAGTCTTTAGGACCTCCCTTCTGGACCCACTCACCCTAACATCATCCTCCACTCAGGAGATTCTCATCATCAGACAGACACCACTACTCTTGTGGGCCCCTGTGACTCCGGTCCCCGATAAACATCCTAAGTGTGTTATTGTCCCTTTTATAACAGCGACTCTTTCAGGGCCCCGTCCTGTTATGATTTTATCCTGCGTTTTCTGCGTGTAGCTCGCTATAGTTTGAGAACGGCAACACACACAGAGGAGAAGGTGAGGGGCAAAGCCTGACATCCAGATGTAAAGTCTACAGGTGGTGAGGATGAGATAGGAGTGGAGACACCTGAACACCACATCCTCAAACAGCTGTTTCTGTCTGCAGGTGGTGGGTGTGTCAGCGGTGACTGGAAGCGGATTGGACGAGCTGTTCGTTCAGGTGGAGGATGCCGCCGATGAGTACGAGAGGTGAGTTACAAACTATTCTTTCACTCATTCGTCACATCAGATGTCTTTTGTCTCATTTTCTGTATGCAGGTGCATTAAATAATAAGTGTGATATGATAATTTCTGGTAAATGTCTTTTTATAGCCAAAGGTTTTTATTGTTATCATTATTACTGTTATTATTATCTTTATACTGTCTTTTTCTCTCTATACTGTATTCTTCTTGATAAAAACAGCTGCTGGAAAATTCAGATTCCTTGTGGGAGTCATCCCAAAAGGTCTAAAGATGTATTTTATCACTGGAGAAGAGGGTCTGTCTTTAAAATGAATGCTACACGTCCAGAGAAAACACAATGAAAGGAAGCTGTGATATTTGCTTCCGATTAACCCTTGTATTGTCTTCACTTTCGGACCCTCTCGGGTCCCTCGGGTCCCTACTCCGTCTGTGGTCATATCCGGAATAATTTTAAAACTGAGTCAGGAATACATGTTTATCACAGAAAATAAGGGAAGGCTGTTGATATTCAGGTTGAAAAAATTTAACTTTTTCTTGTAAAAATTTGAAATGGGTCAATTTGACCCGAATACAACACAATAAGGGTTAAAAAGGTAGAAAACTACCAAAATGCAACGTTCTCCACCGCTGGCGGGCGACGTAATACGAACGTGACGAGCTCGCGTTACAGAGGAAGGGAAAGTCAACCGGTCTGCTCTTTAGATCGGATTGTGGTCACCGCTGCGTTTTCTTGTCTTTTATTTTGGTAGTTGTTGTGTTTTGTGTAGTTTCATCGTCCGTACGACTCAAGTTAGACTCAGTGATTTCTGTTGGGATGTTGAAGCGTTGACGTCGGGCTGTTATCGTGCTAATTTTGATCAAAATATTCGTGATTATCATTTTGGCCATAATCGTGCAGCCCTAAACTGAACTCTTCCTCCTCCTTCCTCAGGGACTATCGACCAGAATATGAAAGACTCCACAAACAGCTGGTGAGTGTGTTCACTGTGTTTCACGTTTCTCTGGCTGAATTTCAGTTCTCCTAAATTGTATCCACGTTTCCTTCACTTGCTTCCCTTCCTCGTGTCTTAGTCCTTCCCACTGAGGCATCATGGGTGTGACGTGAGGAGAGAGGGAATATGTTTTTAGAGGGATGAGACAGCCTTTTTTCTGAAGCGTCTTGTGAATTCGTCAGCTGTTTGGGCGGAGTTAGCAACGGTTTTCAGCTGCACGGCTTCCAGGATGGCGGCTCTCTGTATCCTCACTCATAGCTCCTCAGAGATCTGTCCTCGCTCATAGCTCCTCAGAGATCCATCCTCGCTCATAGCTCCTCAGAGATCCATCCTCGCTCATAGCTCCTCAGAGATCCATCCTCGCTCATAGCTCCTCAGAGATCCATCCTCGCGCATAGCTCCTCAGAGATTCCTCCTCCATCCTCACTCATAGCTCCTCAGAGATCCATCCTCGCGCATAGCTCCTCAGAGATTCCTCCTCCATCCTCACTCATAGCTCCTCAGAGATCCATCCTCACTCGTAGCTCCTCAGAGATTCCTCCTCCATCCTCACTCATAGCTCCTCAGAGATCCATCCTCACTCATAGCTCCTCAGAGATCTGTCCTCACTCATAGCTCCTCAGAGATCCGTCCTCGCTCATAGCTCCTCAGAGATCCATCCTCGCTCATAGCTCCTCAGAGATCCATCCTCGCTCATAGCTCCTCAGAGATTCCTCCTCCATCCTCACTCATAGCTCCTCAGAGATCCATCCTCACTCATAGCTCCTCAGAGATCTGTCCTCACTCATAGCTCCTCAGAGATCCATCCTCACTCATAGCTCCTCAGTGATCCATCCTCGCTCATAGCTCCTCAGAGATCCATCCTCACTCATAGCTCCTCAGAGATTCCTCCTCCATCCTCACTCATAGCTCCTCAGAGATCCATCCTCACTCATAGCTCCTCAGAGATCCATCCTCGCTCATAGCTCCTCAGAGATCCATCCTCGCTCATAGCTCCTCAGAGATTCCTCCTCCATCCTCACTCATAGCTCCTCAGAGATCCATCCTCACTCATAGCTCCTCAGAGATCTGTCCTCACTCATAGCTCCTCAGAGATCCATCCTCACTCATAGCTCCTCAGTGATCCATCCTCGCTCATAGCTCCTCAGAGATCCATCCTCCATCCTCACTCACAGCTCCTCAGAGATCTATCCTCCATCCTCACTCATAGCTCCTCAGAGATCCATCCTCACTTGTAGTTTCTCAGAGATCCATCCTCCATCCTCACTCACAGCTCCTCAGAGATCCATCCTCCCGGGGCAGGAATCGGAGGTTCGAGACTCCTTTGTTAAGGAGGAGCGATGAGATATCAAATAAGAGAACTGAGATTCAGCCTAAGTGTCTGTTCACACGTGTCTCCGAGTGTTAACTGACTTCCTGTCCATCAGGCGGAGGCTCAGAGCAGGAAGGAGCAGGAGCAGCTGGAGAGACTCAGGAAGGACCTGGGAGCCGTTGACATGACGACCACGTCTTCAGCAGGTAGATAAAACAGTAACGCTTTATTTTGTTACAGGGATTCCCCGGGGTCTTAAAAAAAATTAAAAGTCTTGAATAATTCTAGGTCTTAATCGTAATTTTCCTACGTCAATGTGACCCCTCTAATACTTATTTTTTACTCTGATGTTTTAGTTCTTTATTTTCATAGAGATGAGACTAAGAGAGGAGGAGGAGAGGAAGGAAGGAGAATAGTTAATTGTCAGCTAACATGATGTTACGATGGACCAAACCCACCAGACTCCATGTAAATAAACAGTCATTTTAACATTGTAACACACACTTCATTCAGAGTCAACAGAAACCAAATAAAACTATTAAAAGCTGTTTTGGGTTTTCTCTACACTCTTCCAACCATAAAAACTCTAGTGTTGGCTGAAATAAACACATACTTTACTGATTTACATGTGAAAATATGTTTGCTCTATTCACGCTAAAAGGACTGTATTTTAAATGGAGTCTGGTTGGTTCAGCGCTAGCTACGTCATAGCTGTTTCTGGGAATCAGAAAGGTCTTTAATAGATTTTAAAAAGTTATATCTCTGAAGGGTTAAGACACGTAACACCTATTGTTTTTAGTTCATTAGGATGTGCACCAAGTAGCACACTGATAACATTTCTGCGGAATTTTAACAGTTTGCCTACGGAGTTATCTCTTGATAAGGATCTCAATGGAAAAATGCATATTGCTTCAGGAAATATTGATTGTGCAATGATAAAAAATGTATGTATGTATGTATGTGTATATACATATGTGTGTGTGTGTATGTGTGTATATATATATATATATATATATATATATATATATATATATATATATATATATATATATATATATATATATATATATATATATATATATATATATATATATATATATATATCCTGTATTATTGTTTGATTGGCTTCCTGTCCACAGGGGCTGCTGACTTCGCCGGGCCCAGTGACCTCATCATGGGACGCGGTAACCCTGACGACAGCGAGGAGGACGAAGACAGCGACACGGACGACATCGACCACAGCGGTGAGACGAGAAACCGTTTATAATCTATGAGAAACCCTAAGTGGGTTTTTTAATACAGAAATATGGGTTTCTGACGCCCAAATTACTCAAAAATAACATCTTCTGATATTAGTCAAAATAATAATTTCTATAAATGATGTTTGTTGACCAGCAACGTAAATAAATGATTTGACAGTTTCCAGACATTCAAATTAGAAACAATGCACATTAATACATATAAAACTGGAATTTAAAAATGTTCATGTTGTCCCCATGTTGTCCCCATGTTGTCCCCATGTTGTCCCCATGTTGTCCCCATGTTGTCTTCATGTTGTCTTCATGTTGTCTTCATGTTGTCTTCATGTTGTCTTCATGTTGTCCCCGTGTTGTCCCCGTGTTGTCCCCGTGTTGTCTTCATGTTGTCTTCATGTTGTCTTCATGTTGTCCCCGTGTTGTCCCCGTGTTGTCTTCGTGTTGTCTTCGTGTTGTCCTCATGTTGCCCTCATGTTGCCCTCATGTTGCCCTCATGTTGCCCTCATGTTGTCCTCATGTTGTCTTCATGTTGTCCCCATGTTGTCCCCATGTTGTCCTCATGTTGTCCCCATGTTGTCCTCATGTTGTCCTCATGTTGTCCCCATGTTGTCCTCATGTTGTCCTCATGTTGTCCTCATGTTGTCCCCATGTTGTCCTCATGTTGTCCCCATGTTGTCCTCATGTTGTCCTCATGTTGTCCTATATCAATGTTCTTTTTAATTCCCCAAAATAACATGATTGATTCCACACAACGCTCTTTGCCAAGTACAAATCTCTACTTTCATTAATTTTGGGGCGTCTTATTCAATTTTATAGCATTTGAAACCAAATTGAAGTGTTTTTGAAATAGTATTGAGAGTAAAAGTTGACATATTCCAGTCTGTGATTATCATCAACATCCATTCCTTTAATTTTAGTCTCAATAATTCCTAATTTCTGCTTTTCTAACTCAAACATTAGGTATAATTTCCTATAAATGAGGTTTATTGACCATAAATTCCAAAAATAACTAAAACTAAAGTTAATAAGTTAGTGTTACGTAGTGTTAAAAACGTCAAAAAAGTGACAAACATTGTAAAAAAAAGCCTCAAAAGTGTTGAAAAAAGGGACAAAAACATAAAAAGTTAAAAAAAATCAACAAAATTGTTGATTTTTATTTTTCCAGGAAGACACCACGAGGGATAAAATGCACTGAGACCGTGTTGAATGTTGATTTTACACTTTAAATGAACCCCAAATTTATGTTTCTAGCAACGGAGGAGAGCAAAGAGACCGATGCCTTTGGAAACTTCCTGAAGGAGAGGAAGGAAGTGGTTCAGGTCCGGAACAGAAAGGGCGCGACCCCCGGGGACCTCTGACCCCTGACCTCTGACCTCTGCAGCCCGACGTCTAACTCCGCCGCGGAGGAAAGACCAAATGAAGGTGAGGGGGGGAAGGTTTCCCCTCTGTGGGGTTCAGACTATCACCTGGAAGAGACACTGCTTCCTCAAATGAGACTACACCTGAACTTCCTGTCTGACCCCGTGACCTCACACATTCAGTCAAGCTGATTGGCTGCTCCTTCCCTTAAAGAAAAGTTATATTTTTATATCAGAAACAACTCTTCTAACCTGTGTAATCTGTGTGGTTTTCTTTACTGTCGTCTTTTGTTTGTTAAAATCACTGAAACATTTATGATTTTCAAAATAAAAGTGAGCTTTTAGTTCAAATTGGTCCAAATTTCTGACGTTTTCCTCAACAAGACGATTCAAACCCAGAAGTGACGCGTGCTTGTTGTAGTGTTAGACCCCAATGTCTCGGGTACCCCCGCAAGGCCAGAACAAAGGCTCACACAGCAGCTTCTATTTGAGTCTTCATGTTGCCCTCATGTTGCCCTCATGTTGCCCTCATGTTGCCCTCATGTTGCCCTCATGTTGCCTTCATGTTGCCCTCATGTTGCCCTCATGTTGTCTTCATGTTGCCCTCATGTTGCCTTCATGTTGTCTTCATGTTGCCCTCATGTTGCCTTCATGTTGCCTTCATGTTGCCTTCATGTTGCCCTCATGTTGCCCTCATGTTGCCCTCATGTTGTCTTCATGTTGTCTTCATGTTGCCCTCATGTTGTCTTCATGTTCCCTCATGTTGCCCTCATGTTGTCCTCATGTTGTCCTCATGTTGCCCTCATGTTGTCTTCACGTTGTCTTCATGTTGCCCTCACGTTGCCCTCATGTTGCCTTTATGTTATTGTCCTCATGTTGTCTTCATGTTGTCTTCATGTTGTCTTCATGTTGTCTTCATGTTGCCCTCATGTTGCCCTCATGTTGCCCTCATGTTGTCCTCATGTTGCCCTCATGTTGTCTTCATGTTGCCCTCATGTTGTCTTCATGTTGCCCTCATGTTGCCTTCATGTTGCCTTTATGTTATTGTCCTCATGTTGTCCTCATGTTGCCCTCATGTTGCCTTCATGTTGTCCTCATGTTGCCCTCATGTTGTCTTCACGTTGTCTTCACGTTGCCCTCATGTTGCCCTCATGTTGCCTTCATGTTGCCTTTATGTTATTGTCCTCATGTTGTCCTCATGTTGCCCTCATGTTGCCCTCATGTTGCCCTCATGTTGCCCTCATGTTGCCCTCATGTTGCCCTCATGTTGTCTTCATGTTGTCTTCATGTTGTCTTCATGTTGTCTTCATGTTGTCTTCATGTTGTCCTCATGTTGTCCTCATGTTGTCTTCATGTTGCCCTCATGTTGCCCTCATGTTGCCTTTATGTTATTGTCCTCATGTTGCCCTCATGTTGCCCTCATGTTGCCCTCATGTTGCCTTTATGTTATTGTCCTCATGTTGCCCTCATGTTGCCTTTATGTTATTGCCCTCATGTTATTGCCCTCATGTTATTGCCCTCATGTTATTGCCCTCATGTTATTGCCCTCATGTTATTGCCCTCATGTTGCCCTCATGTTTCCCTCATGTTATTGCCCTCATGTTGCCCTCATGTTTCCCTCATGTTATTGCCCTCATGTTGCCCTCATGTTTCCCTCATGTTCTAAAAACCAGAACCAGCTCTCTGAACGGTAACAAGATGGGGGCGGGGGGCTCTGAATGGTAACAAGATGGGGGCGGGGGCTCTGAATGGTAACAAGATGGGGGCGGGGGGCTCTCTGAATGGTAACAAGATGGGGGGGGCTCTCTGAATGGTAACAAGATGGGGGCGGGGGGCTCTCTGAATGGTAACAAGATGGGGGGGGGGGGCAGCTCTCTGAATGGTAACAAGATGGGGGGGGGGGCTCTCTGAATGGTAACAAGATGGGGGGGGGGGCTCTCTGAATGGTAACAAGATGGGGGCTCCTTTTATCCACCGTGTTCCCATCAGAACATCGACAGTTGCTTTCTTTGTTCTGATGTCTCTGATCTCTGGTTGTCCCTCTGTCTCTGAGTGTTTGTCTTCATTCATGTGTCTCTCTCGCTCTGTGAATGGATTCAGATTCTCCGCCTGCCGACCATCTGGCGACACGCTCGCTTCCCCCCCGCCCACCCGGCAGCGTGGAGGCGAGGAGCGGCTGACTCACTCTCCACGCTCTGAAAGCGGTGGTGAAATCTATTATTATTTGAGCCACTTTCTTCTTCTCCTCCACGTTTATCTGACAGCTTTTCATCTCTGCAGGTTAATGGAAGTGGCACAATGTGGACTTATATATATATATATATATATATTATATCAATATCGTGATATGAAACTAGATTTTGATTTTGGATATTAGTATTATAGATATATATAGATAGATATATAGATAGATAGATATATATAGATATGTGTATGGATATAGATAGATAGATCAATAAATCGATATTATATCAATATTGTCATATGAAACTAGATTTTGAATATTAGTATTATAAATAGATATAAGTGATGTCTTCTACTTTTTAATTAATTTAATTGTTTTATTTAATACAGGGACAGTGCAGTCACACAGCACAGAATATAAATATAATGAAATACTAGAATACAATATACATGAAATACTACTAGGATAAAATACAATAATATTTGAATATCTACAAGTTGGGAATCCTAAAGTCAAAGCAAGTGTGAAGATTTTTTTGCTAAAGCACCAATTCGTGTTGACACTGTAAAGGTTTTGCTTCAGTCTCGTTGCCCAGGTGCTGCACTTCTATAATGACAATCAAGGCTTTCTATTCTATACCTTTGTTACCCCCCCGATTCCCACCGGTTGCAGGCTGCCTGCGTATCGGCTCCGCCGTCCGTCAACAGCCACCGGGTCCGGATCGGTGCCAGTGCACCTTACAGCAACAGGGTCATTCTAAGTGCTTTACATACAAAGATTAAAATAATAAGTTACTGTGCAGCACATAAATATTAAAGAGCCGTTAAAACAGTCAAAATAAGACGAAAATACAAGTTACATTGAGCCATTGAGCTAACGTTCAACGCACGGCAGCAGCTCATCAGCATCTCCACACCTGGACCACGACCCTGCATCCAATCAGCATCTCCACACCTGGACCACGACCCGGCATCTAATCGGCATCTCCACACCTGGACCCCGACCCTGCGTCTAATCAGCATCTCCACACCTGGACCACGACCCTGCATCCAATCAGCATCTCCACACCTGGACCACGACCCTGCATCCAATCAGCATCTCCACACCTGGACCCGACCCTGCATCCAATCAGCATCTCCACACCTGGACCCCGACCCTGCGTCTAATCAGCATCTCCACACCTGGACCACGACCCGGCATCTAATCGGCATCTCCACACCTGGACCACGACCCTGCATCCAATCAGCATCTCCACACCTGGACCCCGACCCTGCATCTAATCAGCATCTCCACACCTGGACCACGACCCTGCATCTAATTGGCATCTCCACACCTGGACCCCGACCCTGCAGCCAATCGGCATCTCCACACCTGGACCACGACCGTGCATCTAATCAGCATCTGTACAGCTGGACCACGACCCTGCATCCAATCAGCATCTCCACACCTGGACCACGACCCTGCGTCTAATCAGCATCTCCACACCTGGACCCCGACCCTGCATCCAATCAGCATCTCCACACCTGGACCACGACCCTGCGTCTAATCGGCATCTCCACACCTGGACCACGACCCTGCATCCAATCAGCATCTCCACACCTGGACCCCGACCCTGCATCCAATCAGCATCTCCACACCTGGACCCCGACCCTGCATCCAATCAGCATCTCCACACCTGGACCCCGACCCTGCGTCTAATCGGCATCTCCACACCTGGACCACGACCCTGCGTCTAATCAGCATCTCCACACCTGGACCACGACCCTGCGTCTAATCGGCATCTCCACACCTGGACCACGACCCGGCATCTAATCGGCATCTCCACACCTGGACCACGACCCTGCGTCTAATCGGCATCTCCACACCTGGACCACGACCCTGCATCTAGTCTGCATCTCCACACCTGGACCACGACCCTGCGTCTAATCAGCATCTCCGCACCTGGACCACGACCCTGCATTCAATCAGCATCTCCACACCTGGACCACATTCCTGCATCCAATCGGCATCTCCACACCTGTACTACGACCCAGCATCTAATCGGCATCTCCACACCTGGACCACGACCCGGCATCTAATCGGCATCTCCACACCTGTACCACGACCCTGCATCTAATCAGCATCTCCACACCTGGACCACGACCCTGCGTCTAATCGGCATCTCCACACCTGGACCACGACCCTGCATCCAATCAGCATCTCCACACCTGGACCCCGACCCTGCGTCTAATCAGCATCTCCACACCTGTACCACGACCCAGCATCTAATCAGCATCTCCACACCTGGACCACGACCCTGCATCTCCACACCTGGACCACGACCCTGCGTCTAATCAGCATCAGCAACATAATTAAATGTACATATTTATTGTCTGGCCTAATTTCAAAATACTTCCCCGAAGGGAAATTTAATGATATATTTTAGCATGTGTTAGCATGTTAGCATCCACATGTAAGCTAAGTTAGTAGATGGATGGAGAGAACTTTTATTTAAGATAAAATACAAGAACTATGTGAATATCTGACAAAGTTGGGAATACAAAATATATGTATGTGTGTGTGTGTGTGTGTGTGTGTGTGTGTGTGTGTGTGTGTGTGTGTGTGTGTGGCATCGTGACTGTGCTTCTGTTTTTGTGATCGTGTCTGCAGCCCACTGAGTAGGAGAGAGAGAGAGGGGGGGAGAACAGACAACAGTGTGGGCTGAATGTCAGCGGAGGTGAGTCATTACTGTTGCAGGCAGGCAGGCAGCAAGGCAGGCTGACAGGCAGACAGACAGACAGACAGACAGACAGACAGACAGGCAGACAGGCAGACAGACAGACAGACAGACAGCAGGACGGAGAGCAGGACAGAGCGAGCGCCTCGAAACACAAATTCAAACAGGCTTCTCAGAAGTTAATGAACATGCTTTAGGATGGATGGATGAATGGGTGGGTGGGTGGGTGGATGGATACACACACACACACACACTCTCACACACACACACACACACACACACGGCTTCTGATCCCCGCGATAGAAATGCATTTTGATTGGTTGACCTTGTCGTGAATGCAACTGGGAACTGACTCTCTGTCTGTCAGTGACCTCATCGTCAGTGACATCATCGTGCAGTCTCAAAGATGATGTCACTGTTCCAGTTATTCTGCTGCTGTTTCCCCCCCCCCCCTTATCTTTATCTTTACTCAACCTCTCTATTAGATTTAGTTCTTTCTGCCTTTTTAATTTTATATTACCTTTTATTTGTTATTCCATTCTGCTAAATATATTTATATCTTCTTTATTTTATTATATTATATTCTCATCTGTTTCATTCTGCAGCGCTTTGCTGCAGATGCTTTTGTTGTTTCTGTCCCTGACAGCGTTGCTCCGAGAGCTCTCATCTGATTGGCTGCAGGTGACATCATCAGTAGGGATGTGGCTGCAGCATCACACACACACACACACACACTGCAGCTGCATTACATCATCTGGTTCAGTGTGCAGTGGAGAGGAGGTGTGTGAGAACACTGTGTTCAGCTGTGGTGCATGATGGGAGCTGTAGTCCCCTGCTGTCTGTTCTTGTTGTTCCCCAAAAAAACCCAAGACGACGTCCTCAAATGTCTCATTCTGTCCACAACTCAAAAATATTTGGTTTCCTGTCTCAGAGGAGAGAAGACACCAGAACATATTCACATTTAACCCTTGTGTTCCCGTCAAAATGGAGAATCAACATTTTTGTCCCTTTTTTCACTTTTTTTTTGAGGACAGCATGAAGACAACATGAGGACAACATGAGGGCAACATGAAGACAACATGAGGACAACATGAAGACAACATGAAGACAACATGAGGACAACATGAGGACAACATGAGGACAACATGAGGGCAACATGAGGGCAACATGAAGACAGCATGAAGACAGCATGAGGACGACATGAGGACGACATGAGGACAGCATGAGGACAACATGAGGACAACATGAAGACAGCATGAAGACAACATGAAGACAACATGAAGACAACATGAGGGCAACATAACTAATTGGTTCATCTTTGCAGCTTTAGAACGAACTCTGACGAAGTTATTAATATTATTCTGAGTGAAAGAGACAGACGAGCAACAGATGGAGGGTGTGTGTGTGTGTGTGTGTGTGTGTGTGTGTGTGTGTGTGTGTGTGTGTGTGTGTGTGTG
>JABXJD010000394.1:230000-235000 GCA_013375575.1 Percina caprodes
ATGTTGTCTTCATGTTGTCTTCATGTCGTCTTCATGTCGTCTTCATGTTGTCTTCATGTTGTCCTCATGTCGTCTTCATGTTGTCTTCATGTCGTCCTCATGTCGTCTTCATGTTGTCCTCATGTCGTCTTCATGTTGTCTTCATGTCGTCTTCATGTCGTCTTCATGTTGTCTTCATGTTGTCCCCATGTTGCCCTCATTCTTTGTCATTTTGCGCTAACTTCACGTTTTTGGGGCTCTTGTTGCAGCCGGCGTGGTGGACTTGAACCTTTGCAGCATCCGGGACATGGAGGTGATCGAGCTGAGCAAGCGTGCGAGCGGCCAGGCGTTCGAGGTCATCCTGAAGCCGCCCACCTTCGACGGCGGCCCCGAGCTCAGGGCGACCACGCCGCCGCGCGGGAAACCCTCGCTGGAGGAGATCCAGAAGAAGCTGGACGCCGCCCAGGAGCGGAGGAAGGTGGGTGGAGACATGGAGAACAGCTGTTAACAGATTCCTAAAAGTTGGTACACGAGCAACACCTCGACCAAATGAACCATATGTTCATATAGCTCAGAAAAGATAGCTACCAACATTATAGAAGAGACTTCAGATCCAGTATTAGGGACCACTAAGGTCTATATAAAGAGACTTCAGATCCAGTATTAGGGACCACTAAGGTCTATATAAAGAGACTTCAGATACAGTATTAGGGACCACTAAGGTCTATATAAAGAGACTTCAGATACAGTATTAGGGACCACTAAGGTCTATATAAAGAGACTTCAGATACAGTATTAGGGACCACTAAGGTCTATATAAAGAGACTTCAGATACAGTATTAGGGACCACTAAGGTCTATATAAAGAGACTTCAGATACAGTATTAGGGACCACTAAGGTCTATATAAAGAGACTTCAGATACAGTATTAGGGACCACTAAGGTCTATATAAAGAGACTTCAGATACAGTATTAGGGACCACTAAGGTCTATATAAAGAGACTTCAGATACAGTATTAGGGACCACTAAGGTCTATATAAAGAGACTTCAGATACAGTATTAGGGACCACTAAGGTCTATATAAAGAGACTTCAGATACAGTATTAGGGACCACTAAGGTCTATATAAAGAGACTTCAGATACAGTATTAGGGACCACTAAGGTCTATATAAAGAGACTTCAGATACAGTATTAGGGGACCACTAAGGTCTATATAAAGAGACTTCAGATACAGTATTAGGGGACCACTAAGGTCACTAATGCAGATTATTGTCAAACTAAAAAACTCCTTCTGCCATCCCACCTGGTGCCGTCCCCGAGCTTCTACTTTTCAAAATAAAATACTTTAAAAAAAAATATATTTTTCTTTTCAAAGTAAAAGCTCTCATCAACTATCATGCTATTGAATGAAATACTTTAAATATTTTTTTATTTTTTTTAAATGGCAATCATACAAATGAATAAAATACTAACTGTGCCCCCCCCCCCTCTGTCGCCCTCTAGTGTCAGGAGGCGGAGCTGCTGAAGCATCTCGCCGAGCGGAGGGAGCATGAGCGTGAAGTGGCTCAGAAAGCTCTGACCAAAGAGCGCCAGGAGCATCGCGCCGACGCTGACAAGCAGCAGCGGCAGATGCACCTGAACGCCTCACCGGAGAGACAGCAGATGCACCTGAACGCCTCACCGGAGAGACAGCAGATGCACCTGAACGCCTCACCGGAGAAACAGCAGATGCACCTGAACGCCTCACCGGAGAAACAGCAGATGCACCTGAACGCCTCACCGGAGAAACAGCAGATGCACCTGAACGCCTCACCGGAGAAAAAGCAAGTGCACCTGATCGCCTCACCGGAGAAACAGCAGATGCACCTGAACGCCTCACCGGAGAGACAGCAGATGCACCTGAACGCCTCGCCTGTGAGACAGCAGATGCACCTGAACGCCTCACCGGAGAAACAGCAGATGCACCTGAACGCCTCACCGGAGAAAAAGCAAGTGCACCTGATCGCCTCACCGGAGAAACAGCAAGTGCACCTGAACGCCTCATCGGAGAAACAGCAGATGCACCTGAACGCCTCGCCTGTGAGACAGCAGATGCACCTGAACGCCTCACCGGAGAGACAGCAGCAGGAGGAGGTGAGGACTCATGTTTTTTCTGCTGTTTTCCCATATTTCTTGCAACCATCCAGATCCAGATTCAGATTTAGGAATGAATCCCTAAACGGAGTTTGTGTTTGTGTCTTTCAGGACAAGCACATTGTGGAGGTGAGAACCAGCTGGAGGAGAAGCAGGGCATTCTGGGTAGAAACACTGACACAGAACATGAACAGTGATGCGACAACAAATACACACAGGGTTTAACCGTTGTGTTGTCCTCCCAGGTCAAAGCTGAAAATGAGCAATTTTTGACACGTTTGAGATACTTTTTATTACTTTTTGATGCTTTTTTTCAACATTTTCTTAATTTTTGTACCACTACCGTCAGTATACTGCACCAATCACTAATACCAATACATCACCACTAGTTTTACACTGTTTTATTTCTGGAATTCATGGTCAAGAAACCTCATTTATATGAAATGATGTCTTCTTTTTTTCAAGTTTTTTTTTGGGGGGAAATGAAACACCCTAAATCCATTTTTTGTCTCTAAATCCATCCCACAGCCATAAGGCAGGACTCATACATATATATATATATATATATATATATATATATATATATATATATATATATATATATATATATATATATATATATACATATATATATATATAAATATATATATACAGTATTTTCAACGGTTTGAAAGACGTTAGCATGGTGCTAACTGCTAACTCCGCCCTCTTTCTGTCTTCTGCCTGCAGGTGTCCTGATGGCCTGATCACAACACAAGCTGAACTTTATCTGGAAGCCATTTTGGAGGCTGCCGAGCAGAGGATTGGTGGATTGGTGCACCGGCGAGCCGGCGCTGCTCCGCCCGACTGGGAGACAGACAGACAGGAAGAGACGCTGAAAAGAGTGAGAGAAGAAGAAAAGCAGGAGGACTGAGGGCGGGTTTAACTTCCTCTCTGCAACCAGGACTCCTCTTACCAAGATAAACTCTTTAAAATGAGAAAAACTGTCTGAGGCGCTGCAGATTCAGCCACCATTCGATGGAGGGTTTTACTGTGCTTTGTTGCTATGCCAACAGTGCCGATGTGTTCATGTTTGTGAGATTGTTCTAGCAAGGACACTAAATCTTCTGTAAAGTGTGAAAAGTTGGACCCAATCAGACCCAGCCAGACCCAACCAGAGTCAACCAGACCCAATCAGACCCAACCAGAGTCAACCAGACCCAACCGGACCCATCCAGACCCAACCAGAGTCAACCAGACCCAATCGGACCCAATCAGACCCAATCGGACCCAATCAGACCCAGCCAGACCCAACCAGAGTCAACCAGACCCAACCAGACCCATTTAGACCCAACCAGACCCAGCCAGACCCAACCAGACCCAGCCAGACCCAACCAGACCCAAACAGACCCAACCAGAGTCAACCAGACCCAACCAGACCCATTTAGACCCAACCAGACCTGTGTGTGTGTGTGTGTGTGTGTGTGTGTGTGTGTGTGTGTGTGTGTGTGTGTGTGTGTGTGTGTGTGTGTGTGTGTGTGTGTGTGTGTGCATGCATATTCCTGGCAACGTCAGTGTAAAGGAGTCAGGAGGATGATGATGATGATGAAGATGAACAGAAATCACATTATATTTTAAATTCAAGAATAAAACTTTAACCACTTTACGTCTTCGTTGTTTTTATTTTAACGCCACATTCAGCCTCTGAATAAATAATCACCAATAAATACATTTTAAATAAAAAAACATAATAAAATAATATAAATAATAAAAATAATAATATAATAATAAAATAATAATAATAGTCGTCCAGTTTCAAGACAAATTACAAACGTAAACAAAAGATATTTAACAAAACAATGAAAAGACAGCAGACAAATTCCAGCCAATCACAGAGAAGCTTACATCTTCAGAGGGCCAATCAGATTAGGTCACTGACACAAAGTTGAAATCAAAGATTCAAAATACTAATTTTAATTTCCATTTTTTGTCTCTAAATCCAATTTTTTGTCTCTAAATCCACATTTTTTGTCTCTAAATCTAAATTTCTGTCTCAAAATCCACATTTTTGTCTCTTAATCCACATTTTTGTCATTAAATTCAATTTTTTGTCCTAAATCCACATTTTCTGTCTCTAAATCCACATTTTTTGTCTCTAGATCCACATTTTTGTCTCTAAATCCACATTTTTTGTCTCTAAATCTAAACTTTTGTCTCTAAATCCACATTTTTTGTCTCTAAATCTAAATTTCTGTCTCAAAATCCACATTTGTGTCTCTTAATCCACATTTTTGTCATTAAATCCAATTTTTTGTCCTAAATCCACATTTTTTGTCTCTAAATCCACATTTTCTGTCTCTAAATCCACATTTTTTGTCTCTAGATCCACATTTTTTGTCTCTAGATCCACATTTTTTGTCTCTAAATCTACATTTTTGTCTCAAAATCCACATTTTCTGTCTCTAAATCACATTTTTTGTCTCTAAATCTAAACTTTTGTCTCTAAATCCACATTTTTTGTCTCTAAATCCACATTTTTGTCTCTAAATCCACATTTTTTGTCTCTAAATCTAAACTTTTGTCTCTAAATCCACATTTTTGTCATTAAATCCACATTTTTTTGTCCTAAATCAACATTTTTGTCTCTAAATCCACATTTTTTGTCTCTAAATCTAAATTTCTGTCTCAAAATCCACATTTTTGTCTCTTAATCCACATTTTTGTCATTAAATCCAATTTTTTGTCCTAAATCCACATTTTTTGTCTCTAAATCCACATTTTTTGTCTCTAAATCCACATTTTCTGTCTCTAAATCCACATTTTCTGTCTCTAAATCCACATTTTTTGTCCTGAATCCACATTTTTGTCTCTAAATCCATTTTCGTGTCAGTCCTGGTGTTGGACGATGG
>JABXJD010000394.1:245000-247500 GCA_013375575.1 Percina caprodes
TTTGGAGAAAAAAAAAGGATAAATAAACATTTAAAAAAATGACATTTTTGTTGTTTTTTGAAGTTTGTTTAAGCTTTTTTGATTTGTCGTCACATTTTAACTTTTTATGATGTCTTTGTTGTTTATTTCTGCATTTTTTGGACATTTTTATAGTTTTTCCCTCCATTTCTCTCACTTTTTTCAGTCTTTTACTTTCCTAAAACGCTCTAAATGAATAAAACCCCAGATCCAGTGAGACCAGAGACCAGAGACCAGAGACCAGAGACCAGATCCACTGAGACCAGAGACCAGAGACCAGTTCTGTAACGTGTGAGGAGCGTCGGATGGAAACATCCACGCTGTTATTTTACTATTTGGTGGAAGGAAACCAGATTTCTGATTAGGAGACTTTTGATATGGGTCAGATACCCCGAGGACATGGGGGACACTTTCCTGAAGTTCTTTCTCGATTTCTTTGGGATGTTATTTTTTTTTTTTTATGTTTTCTCCGACATTTTTTGTCACTTTTTGACGTTTTCTAAGTTTTCCCGAAGTTCTTTCTCACTTTTTATGATGTCTTTGTTGTCTATTTCTGCGTTTTTTGCACATTTTTGTAGTTTTTCCCTCCATTTCTCTCACTTTTTTCAGTCTTTTCTTTCCTAAAATGCTCTAACTGAAATAAAACAGCAGAGACCAGAGACCAGAGACCAGAGACCAGAGACCAGAGACCAAAGACCAGAGACCAGGGACCGGAGACCAGAGACCAGAGACCAGTTCTGTAACGTGTGAGGAGCGTCGGATGGAAACATCCACGCTGTTATTTTATTATTTGGTGGAAGGAAACCAGATTTCTGATTAGGAGACTTTTTGAGAACGGGTCAGATACCCGAGGACATCGGGGGGGGAGGGGGGGTTAATAAATCCATGTTAGCAACCGGAGACAAAAACCTGTAAAATCTTTGGAAGCTTTAGGATTGAGAGTGAAAAAGCACCGTGGGTGAAAAGGAGTGAAACGTGAAGTCAGCAGGAGATGTTATCAGATGTTGATCTCAGCCGACGGTGCAGAGAAGCAGAAGAGATGGAGAGATAACGGGAATCTCCCTCTCCGGTCGGCGCCGCCTCTATCAGATCTAGAGAGTCACATAAAGACACCTGAACTCATCACAGATCTTCAGAAAACCATCTGAACTCATCAGAGATCTTCATAAAGACACCTGAACTCATCACAGAGCTTCTTCATACAGACACCTGAACTCATCACAGATCTTCATACAGACACCTGAACTCATCACAGATCTTCATACAGACACCTGAACTCATCACAGATCTTCTTCATACAGACACCTGAACTTATCACAGATCTTCATACAGACACCTGAACTCATCACAGATCTTCATACAGACACCTGAACTCATCACAGATCTTCATACAGACACCTGAACTCATCACAGAGCTTCATACAGACACCTGAACTCATCACAGATCTTCTTCATACAGACACCTGAACTCATCACAGAGCTTCATACAGACACCTGAACTCATCACAGATCTTCAGAAAGACACCTGAACTTATCACAGATCTTCAGAAAGACACCTGAACTCATCACAGATCTTCTTCATACAGACACCTGAACTCATCACAGATCTTCTTCATACAGACACCTGAACTCATCATAGATCTTCATACAGACACCTGAACTCATCACAGATCTTCAGAAAGACACCTGAACTCATCACAGATCTTCATACAGACACCTGAACTCATCACAGATCTTCATACAGACACCTGAACTCATCACAGATCTTCATACAGACACCTGAACACGGAGCAGCTGGATTTCATCACCACGGCAACAACATGAAGCTCAGCGTCTGCAATCTGATGGTGAGCATCTTTATCTACTTTATACTGTCTGTCTGTCTGTCTGTCTGTCTGTCTGTCTGTCTCTTATTACTTTACAGTAATAATAAAGACGAGTATTTAAATGAGCACAACGTAACGTAGAACTGACATAACAGCTGTTATATAATTTAACGGTTATTTTAACTTTTGAGGGTCTTTTACATGCTGTCTCTGCTAGCGGTTAGCCGAATTAGCTGTTAGCTAAGCTAACGTTAGCTTCCCGGTGGAGACAGATGGTGCAGTGTCGTAACTCCGCGTTCATCATGACATCATCATGACATCATCATGGCATCATCTGCACATGCAGACGGATCGTGTCCCGACAATAGTGTCTCCTGTCTGGTCTGCAGGTGTGCTGCAGTGCATTGTGGGTAGTGGTGTCCTCCGGCGGGGTTAAAGACCCTCCCCCCCCCCCCCGGCTGTGACTCCCGGTTGGCGTTCTCCTCGGAGGTTTCCTCGTCGTCTGAAGGCAACGGGAACATCCACCGTAGATCTCTGTCTCCGTGGATCTGGAAGTCAGTCACACACACACACACACACACACACACACAGATACACACACACACAGATACACACACACACACACACAGATACACACACACACACACACAGATACA
>JABXJD010000394.1:272500-295000 GCA_013375575.1 Percina caprodes
GCAGCATGAAGGCAGCATGAGGGCAACATGAGGGCAACATGAGGGCAACATGAGGGCAACATGAGGGCAGCATGAAGGCGACATGGGGGCGACATGGGGGCGACATGGGGGCGACATGGGGGCGACACGGGGCAACATGAGGGCAACATGAGGGCAACATGAGGGCAACATGAGGGCAACATGAGGACAACATGAGGGCAACATGAGGGCAACATGAGGGCAACATGAGGACTAATGACAATCTGAAATCATAATACATTTTCTCTAAAGGGTTTGTAACAGATGGACGCAGACACACTTCCAGCCTCACAGGAACACTGAGTTCGTCTTATTTTATACTCACTATTTATCATTCTTGTTCTGGGTCGACTCGCTCTTTCCGTCGCACGCAACGATCTTGACTTTGTCCACCTTGACGAGGTCCGTCACCTCCCTGAACTCCACGTCGTTGAGGACGAACGTCCACACGTTGTCGCAGAACCTGTACGTGTTCAGAGAGCCCTGGGGACACAAACCGAGTCACCAACACAGAACCTGCATCCTGCACGGTCACCTTAACTAACCCTCATGTTGTCCTCGGGTCAAACTTGACCCGTTTTCAGTAAAAAAATAAATAAATGGGCCGTCAAAATAAGAGCTGACAATGTCAACAATAAAAACATCAAAAAAGCACCGACAACGTTGAACAAAAAAGGGACAAATGTTGGAAAAAGTGATAATGTTAAAAAAAGTGAACAAAACTTTTGTTTTTTTATGGTTTACGGGAAGACAACACAAGGGTTAATGTACCAAAAATCCTCAAAAGCATCAAGAGATAACTCATTTCTTGATTGGCCAACAAATTATTATTATTAATTATTATACTATTATTAGCCATTATTAAATCTGTGCATAATTTTTCATTTGGGCAAGTTTGATAGTATATAGATATAGAATACAGTTTGCTATGTCTGGTACACTTATCTAGCTTTGCTGTTGCAAACAGGGACAAATAATAATAAATAAAGGTTTTCTTATCTTATTGTACGTTATGACACAATAATGCCCGATATAGATAGATAGATAGATAGATAGATAGATAGATAGATAGATAGATAGATAGATAGATAGATAGATAGATAGATATACTGCAGAGTCACAGACTTCATGACTCTTTAATTTGGACAACAGTCCTTTGGCTGCTTGGTCCTGGTCTTGGTGTGAAGGGTCAGGAATCAACGTGGTCTCACCCTGAAGTTGACTCTGTTGCGGACTCGGTTGGCGAGCGCCGTGTTGATCGCTTTATCAAACTGAAGGAGGACCTGAAGAGCCAGCTGAGGAGTAATCTGCTGAGTCTACACACACACACACACACACACACACACACACACACACACACACACTTTAATTACCCACATTCTCCCTGATTAAACACATTACACCTGGTCATTACAGCGACTTTGTGTTTTTGAGGTTTTGGTACCATTGTGCCTGTAAAGAGATCTATCTATCTATCTATCTATCTATCTATCTATCTATCTATCTATCTATCTATCTATCTATCTATCTATCTGTGTGTGTGTATAACTTAAGATTTGACACTGTAGTGTAAATAAAAAATAATATTCAGTTCTCACTGCAATATCCATTGTGAACTAAGCCAAATACACTGTCACCACTTTTAAATGCAGCTTGCACACCTGCTCTTATTTATTTATTTATGGAGATTGTTTGATTTCAGTGTAACCAACTATACTCTTAACACTATTTATTCTCCAGGTACAGGAGATAAAAGCTGCCATATTTCAACAGTACGGACGAAATTGCATATTATTATTATTAACAACAACAGCAACAACAACAACTTCTGTCTGGAAGCAATCAGTGCAGAACCTGAAGCTAACCGCAGCTAACAAGCTAAAGTTAGCCCGCATTGAGATAACTAGCATCACTAACCGCCGGTTGTGGCTAGACGGGATACAGCTACGGCCGGAAGTCACGCAATATATCCACCAATATAATATAATGTTGATAATAATCACCCAGGACACGCGTATTCGTTCATCGGGAGTGTTATACCCAAACTACGCACTGCCTCCTAAACTTAAGTCATTTTTGTGCCTAAAGCGAGCTGTTGTCGCCGTAGCTGTATCCCTTCTAGCCCTTAGCACTTAGCAACATGCTAATAGCGTCTAGCCTTTGACCGCCGCGGCTGCACTTAGCTAGCTAGCTAGCAACATGCTAAAGTAGGCTAGATGTGTGCTAAAGTACCAGCTATTAGGTTAGTGTCACCTGTATGAGCTCGTCCAGACTCTCCTGGAGGCTGTTTCCCAGAGTCGTGTTCCTGTACAGCTGGTAAGCCATGATGAAAAAGAAATAACTTCAGTAAATTATCCTTGAAACGCACACAATGCTAACAGAGCTAGCTTAGCCGCTTCCCTCCACCGTATACAACAAACGAAGCGCGGTGCCACGGCTCAAGTAATGACACGGTTTCCGGTTTGATATTTCAAAATAAAACAATACCAGATTTTATGTGTTTCTTCTGCTTCTCTGATTTAACCCGTGTTGTCCTCCCGGGTCAAAAACTCACTAAAGATATAACATTTTTGTTTCTTTTTTAGTCTTTTCTTTTCGTTTTCACCACTTTATTTCCACTAGTTTTACACGACCTTAGGGAATTCATGGTCAAAAACCCCCATTTATATAGAATTATACCTAATATTTGAGTTAAAAATACAGAAATTATGAATTATTTTGACTAATAGTTAAGATCAAAGGATTAATAAAGAGCATCTGAGTCTATGGTGCAGCTACAGTAAAGCAAAGAGAAACAAGATGGAGGCGGCACATAATGAAGGTCCCCGATGGACCAGTGAGACTGACATGGACTGACCCCACCTCCCACGCTGTGCTGAGGGCGCTTATGAATAATAATAATAATAATAATAATACATTTGATTTGTAATACACTTTATATTCACGCAAATCCCAAAGTGCTACATGATAAAACAGGTAAGGGCTAAAATAAAAACACATGGAGAGCATGACAATATGTATATGAAATTATGTATATATTGTCCTTGTTTTATTCATGTGCGATGCCATGTTACATCCTGCTACGTCCTGCTGCGTCCTGCTGCGTCCTGCTACGTCCTGCTACGTCCTTCTACATCCTGCTGCGTCCTGTTACGTCCTGCTACGTCCTGCTACATCCTGCTGCGTCCTGCTACGTCCTGCTACGTCCTTCTACATCCTGCTGCGTCCTGTTACGTCCTGCTACGTCCTTCTACATCCTGCTGCGTCCTGTTACGTCCTGCTACGTCCTGCTACATCCTGCTGCGTCCTGCTACGTCCTGCTACGTCCTTCTACATCCTGCTGCGTCCTGTTACGTCCTGCTACGTCCTTCTACATCCTGCTGCATCCTGCTACGTCCTGCTGCGTCCTGCTACGTCCTGCTACGTCCTTCTACATCCTGCTGCGTCCTGTTACGTCCTGCTACGTCCTTCTACATCCTGCTGCGTCCTGCTACGTCCTGCTGCGTCCTGCTGCGTCCTGCTACGTCCTTCTACGTCCTGCTACGTCCTTCTACATCCTGCTGCGTCCTGTTACATCCTGCTGCGTCCTGCTGCGTCCTGCTACGTCCTGCTGCGTCCTTCTACATCCTGCTGCGTCCTGTTACATCCTGCTGCGTCCTGCTACGTCCTGCTACGTCCTGCTGCGTCCTGCTACGTCCTTCTACATCCTGCTGCGTCCTGTTACATCCTGCTGCGTCCTGCTACGTCCTGCTACGTCCTGCTACGTCCTGCTGCGTCCTGCTACGTCCTGCTACGTCCTTCTACGTCCTGCTACGTCCTTCTACGTCCTGCTACGTCCTGCTATGTCCTGCTGCGTCCTGCTGCGTCCTGCTACATCCTGCTACGTCCTGCTGGGCCTTGTAATGCCCACAGTGTCCTGCTAAGCCATGAACTACTACAAAGAACTACTACAAACTACTATTTTTTGTGACTGTTATTGCCACTCTTCATTCTAACCCCAACCGGTCGTCAGACACCGCCTACCAAGAGCCTGGGTCCGGGTCTGGGTCTGGGTCTGGGTCTGGGTCTGGGCCTGGGTCTGGGTCTGTCCCAGGTTTCTGCCTAAATGGAGTTTTTCCTCGCCACTGTCCCACTGTTGCTTGCTCTGGAGGAAACTACTAGAACTGTTGGGTCCTTGTAAATTATGATATCAGCTGTTCATCAGACCTCTGCAAACCCTGGAACACGCACCTGTACCGGTTTTAATTATTCGGCGTTGCTATTTGTAGGTTTGTGTGTTTGTGTGTTTGTGAGTCCCTTTTGTGTTATTTCTGGGAGTCATGTGTGTGTATTGTATGTTGTGTTTGTGTGTTTGCGTTGTTCCCCTCTTGTAATGTGTTATGTGTACTTTTTATCTGGACCTTGAGTCTGTAAAGAAAATAAAATAAATAATAAGACTTTTTTATGACTTTATTTTGACATACTTATATTTCAACATACTATACTAATATATACTTTTTTTGGGCACGTCATTTAAAATTGGGGTAAAATTAGAAGTTGGAAAAAGTTTTATAAATTGCAATGTGTTGAAAATCACGTATCGTGGCATAAGTACCGTGATGATATTGATTATATATATATATATATATATATATATATATATATATATATATATATATATATATATATATATATATACCATCCAAAGTGTACTCTCAGTGGCAGGGCACAAGACCAGATCCACCCAGGGCTGAGACTGAACAGTACTGGAAGAACATATGGGAGAAAGAGGCATCCCACAACACAGATGCTCAGTGGCTAGTGGATCTAAGACCAGATCACAGCAATCTCCCTGGACAAGAACCAGTAACCATAACAACGGCAGACATCCAAGAAAGAGTGGCAGGTATGAAGAGCTGGACAACACCAGGCCCTGACATGATCCACACCTACTGGCTGAAGAAACTAACTGCGCTCCATGAACGCCTGGCAGTACAAATGAACCAACTGCTGATGGATGGGACCCACCCAGAATGGTTAACCCAAGGACGGACAATCCTGATCATGAAGGATCCCCAGAAGAGAACAATCCCATCCAACTACCGGCCAATAACCTGCCTCTGCACAACATGGAAGCTCCTGTCAGGCATCATAGCGGCTAAGATGAGTAGGGACATGGCTCAATACATGCACAGGGCCCAGAAGGGAATAGGCAGTGACACCAGAGGAGCCAAGCACCAGCTACTGGGGGATAGAGCAGTCACTCGAGACTGCAAGACCAGGCAGACCAATCTGTGCACTGCCTGGATTGACTACAAGAAAGCCTACGACTCAATGCCACATACATGGATACTGGAATGCTTGGAGATGTACAAGGTCAACAGGACACTAATAGCCTTCATCAAGAACTCAATGAGGCTGTGGAAAACAAGACTGGAAGCCAACTCAAAGCCAATTGCACAAGTCACCATCAAGTGTGGCATATACCAAGGCGATGCACTATCCCGCTGCTGTTCTGCATAGGCCTGAACCCCCTCAGCCAGATCATCACAAAGACTGGCTACGGATACCGATTCCGAGGCGGAACAATCATCAGTCACCTCCTGTACATGGATGACATCAAGCTGTATGCCAGGAATGAGCGAGACATTGACTCACTGATCCACACGACCAGGATCTACAGCAACGACATTGGAATGTCGTTCGGACTGGACAAGTGTGGACGCATGGTATCAAAAAGAGGGAAGATGATCAGAACTGAGGGATCAAACTACCAGAAGGCCACATTGCAGATGTTCAGGATAGCTACAAATACCTGGGGTGCCACAGGCTAACGGAAACCATGAGGAGGCAGCAAGGAAGACGGCCACAGCCAAATATCTACAAAGAGTGAGGCAGGTCCTGAAAAGTCAGCTGAATGGGAAAAACAAGATCCGAGCGATCAACACATACGCCCTGCCAGTCATCAGATACCCCGCTGGTGTAATAAACTGGCCAAAGGAGGAGATAGAGGCTACTGACATCAAGACCAGAAAGCTCCTCACAATGCATGGAGGGTTTCACCCCAAATCCAGCACCCTGAGACTGTACACCAAGCGTAGCGAGGGAGGCCGAGGGCTAGTGAGTGTCAAGACCACTATCCAGGATGAAACAACGAAGATCCAGGAGTACATCAGAAAGATGGCCCCCAAAGATGAAGGGCTTAGTGAATACCTCAGGCAGCAGAAACCCGAAGGTGAGGACAAGGAAGATGAAGAACCATCATGGAGGGACAAGCCGCTGCACGGCGTGTACCACAGACAAATAGAAGAAGTGGCTGATATCAAGAAATCCTACCAGTGGCTGGAAAAGGCTGGACTGAAGGACAGCACAGAGGCACTAATCATGGCAGCACAAGAGCAGGCACTCAGTACAAGATCAATAGAGGCTGGGATCTACCACACCAGGCAGGACCCCAGGTGCAGACTGTGCAAGGATGCCCCTGAGACAGTACAGCACATAACAGCAGGGTGTAAGATGCAGGCAGGAAGAGCGTACATGGAACGCCATAACCAGGTAGCTGTCATAGTGTACAGGAACATCTGCCACGAGTATGGGCTGGAAGTCCCAAGGTCAAAATGGAAGACACCTCCTAAGGTAGTCGAGAACGACCGAGCTAAGATCCTGTGGGACTTCAAGATCCAGACTGACAAACTGGTGATGGCTAACCAACCAGACATCGTGTTGATGGACAAACAGCAGAAGAAGGCAGTAGTGATAGATGTGGCGATCCCAAGCGACAGCAACATCAAGAAGAAGGAACACGAGAAGCTTGAGAAATACCAAGGGCTGAAAGAGGAGCTAGAAAAGATGTGGAAAGTAAGAGCAACAGTGGTGCCGGTGGTAATCGGAGCACTGGGGGCTGTGACCCCCAAACTGGGAGAGTGGCTACAGCAGATTCCAGGTAAAACATCAGAGGTCTCTGTCCAGAAGAGTGCAGTCCTAGGAACAGCTAAGATACTGCGCAGAACCCTCAAACTCCCAGGCCTCTGGAAGAGGACCCGAGGTTGAGGATGACACATACCACCCCACAAGGGGTGAGAAGGGGATTTTTTTTTTTAATATATATATATATATATATATATATATATATATATAGGAATAGGCGGTCTATATACATACTGAGATGCATACAGTTGTGTAGATTAGTAGCTCAGTAAATATGAATATGAGCGTATAGAAATGCTGAATGTAGTGAAGAGTTTAGTGGCTCAGATGTTAGCCCAGCTCCATCTAACACCAGCGGAAGGCCAAGCAGACGCATGTTCGATTCCCACACCTGGCTTTATACCTGACTTCTCCTGTGTCTTTGACTTGTAAAACTAATTAAATTAAATCCTGTAACTGTGTTGTTTCTGGTTGGAACTGTTTTTTTTGACATACTATACTATGACTTTTTATACTTTTTGACATACTATACTATGACTTTTTATACTTTTTTGACATACTATACTATGACTTTTTGGACTTTTTTGACATACTATACTATGACTTTTTATACTTTTTTGACATACTATACTATGACTTTTTATACTTTTTGACATACTATACTATGACTTTTTATACTTTTTGACATACTATACTATGACTTTTTATATTTTTGACATACTATACTATGACTTTTTATACTTTTTGACATACTATACTATGACTTTTTATACTTTTTGACATACTATACTATGACTTTTTATATTTTTGACATACTGTACTATGACTTTTTATACTTTTTGACACTATACTATGACTTTTTATACTTTTTGACCTACTATACTATGACTTTTCATACTTTTTGACATACTATACTATGACTTTTTATATTTTTGACATACTATACTATGACTTTTATAACTTTTTGACATACTATACTATGACTTTTTATACTTTTTGACATACTATACTATGACTTTTTATATTTTTGACATACTATACTATGACTTTTCATACTTTTTGACATACTATACTATGACTTTTTGTACTTTTTTGACATACTATACTATGACTTTTCATACTTTTTGACATACTATACTATGACTTTTTATAACATTTTTGACATACTATACTATGACTTTTATACTTTTTTGACATTCTATACTATGACTTTTTATACTTTTTTGAAATACTATACTATGACTTTTCATACTTTTTGACATACTATACTATGACTTTTCATACTTTTTTGACATACTATACTATGACTTTTTGGACTTTTTTGACATATTATACTATGACTTTTTATACTTTTTTGACAAACTTTACTATGAGCGAGGACTAGGTGGAGAGATTATATCTCCAACCTGGCCTGGGAACGCCTCGGGATCCCCCAGTCGGAGCTGGTTGATGTGGCTCGTGAAAGGGAAGTTTGGGGTCCTCTACTGGAGCTGCTGCCCCCGCGACCCGATACCAGATAAGCGGATGAAGATGGATGGATGGATGGATTTTGACTTTTTTGACATACTATACTATGACTTTTTGATACTTTTTTGACATACTATACTAGTACTTTTTTCAACTTTTTTTAACATAGTATACTTACATACTATATGACTTACTACATTATGAATTTTTCTGCTACTTTCAACATCCTTTACATAGACTTTCTTTGACTTAATACTATGACTTATTTCGACTTTTTTATGACTTATTTTCGACATACTATACTAAGAAAATGACACTACCATTTCTGTGTGAGAAACTTATACTACTATTGCTTTTATTGGGGATTTAGCTCAGATGGTACAGTGCTAGCTTAGCATGTGAGAGGTTGAGGGTTCAATTCCCTCATTCTCCACGGAGCTTTGCAAATCCTGCAGTCTTTGACTTATTACTCAAATTAAACTAAATCCTGTAACAGTTGCTGTAAACATACTACAGTATAACTGTTTTTGACATACTACACTATGACTTATTGACTTTTTGATATACTATGACTTTTGTCAACATACTACAATATGACTTATTTTTGTCTTTTTTCAACATATTGTACTATGTCAGAGTTACTATGACTTTTTCGACTTTTTTCGACCCACTATACTAAGAAAACAACACAAACCTTTCTGAAGGATAAACTTCTTCTACTGTTGCTTCCACTGGGGAATTAGCTCAGATGGTAGAGTGCTAGCTTAGCATGAGAGAGGCTGAGGGTTTGATACCCTCATTTTCCAGAGAACTTTACATTAATAATAATATATTTAATTTATGTAGTGCTTTTCATGAACTCAAAGCCTCTTTACAGGGCAGGAAGATAACAGAAACAATGCACAACTAAACTGAACAGACCAAGATTGAGACACAGCCTTCTCCTGTGTATCTGACGTCTGACATCAATTAAACTACATCCTGAAACTGGCTGTTAATGTGGAAACGATGACTTTCTTCCATATACTATACTATGTTTTATGACTTTTTCAACATACTATACTATGACTTTTTTTGACATAGTATACTATAACCTTTCTTTGGGAGAAACTTCAACTACTTCTTGTCCACTGGGGACTTAGCTCCAATGGTAGAGCATTAACTTCTCATGTGAGAGGTTGAGGGTTCGATTCCCTCGTTCTCTAGAAGAAGTTGCATTCATCTGTGTATTTATACAAATTAAACTAAATCCTGAAACTGTGTTCTGGTTTCATGTTCTTTATTGACATACTATACTATGACGTTTTTACTTTTTTGACATACTCTAATATGACTTTTTTTTACTTTTTTGACATACTATACTATGACTTTTTATACTTTTTGACATACTATACTATGACTTTTGTTTGACTATTTTGACTTTTTTGACATACTATACTATGACTTTTTATACTTTTTTGACATACTATACTATGATTTTTTATACTTTTTTGACATACTATACTATGACTTTTTATACTTTTTGACATACTATACTAAGACTTTTTATACTTTTTGACATACTATACTATGACTTTTTGGACTTTTTTGACATACTATATTATGACTTTTTATACTTTTTTGACATACTATACTAGTACTTTTTTTGACTTTTTTTAACATAGTATACTTACATACTATATGACTTACTATATTATGAATTTTTCTGCTACTTTCAACATCCTTTACATAGACTTTCTTTGACTTAATACTATGACTTATTTCGACTAATTTATGACTTATTTTCGACATACTATACTAAGAAAATGACACTACCATTTCTGTGGGAGAAACTTATACTACTTTAGCTTTTACTGGGGATTTAGCTCAGATGGTACAGTGCTAGCTTAGCATGTGAGAGGTTGAGGGTTCAACTCCTTCATTCTCCACGGAGCTTTGCAAATTCTGCAGTCTTTGACTTATTACTCAAATTAAACTAAATCATGTAACAGTTTCTGTCAACATACTACAGTATAACTGTTTTTGACATACTACATTATGACTTATTAACGTTTTGATATACTATGATTGAAATAACTTACAATAATGTCAACATTTACAAAAACATTGAAAATGCATCAAAAGTGGAACTTGGTCCAGACCTTTATGACATCGTTAGACAAACCAAACCAGACCAAACGAGCTTTTACAGTTCATTATAACATACATTACATATACATCAACATCGTGTAAAAAAGAGTGCATCTTAAAAAAAAATCATATCGTTACAAACACCAACAGGTTTGAGTTTGCTCATAAACATCAAGAATATAAATAGAGATGAATCTTTGAGTACTGCAAAGAGACGTTCAACGTGTAGCCCTCGCGTTGTCCTCGGGTCAAATTTGACCATATTTTATATTATAATTATGGGTTTCTTTGAACCAAATTGCCCCAAAATAACATGAACGCGTGGATGTACGTAGTATGGAAGCCACGTAAAAGTCATGATTACTTTCCTTAAATTGTGGGTGTTTTTTATTTTCCAGCATTTGAAACCAACTGTGATCCACTCAACACCCTCTGATCTCAACTATGAGTCAAAATAATCCATAATTTCTGGGTTTTTTAACAAAAAAAATAGGTATTCTTATTAAAAAGTGACAATCGTTTCAAAAAGCGTCAAAAAAACATTGAAAAAAAAGAAGTTAATTTGCATTTTTGACCCAGAAGGACATGTTCCCAGTCGCCGGGAAGACAACCCGAGGGTTAACGAGGCTTCAGGAAGAGTCGCTGTTGGATAAATGAGCCTGGTATACAGCGGGGTTTGAAAGTTTGGGCCCCACAGGTAAAATTGTGTATTAATGAGCATAAAGAAGCCAAGAAAAGATGGAAAAATCTCCAAAAGGCACCATCAAGAGGCGTAAACTGAAGGTTTTGCCATGGCCTTCACAATCTCCTGACCTCAACATAATGGTCTGTCACGCACTGCTCCTTTAAGGTCTATCCATAGATGTTCCATTATGTTGAGGTCAGGAGATTGTGAAGGCCATGGCAAAACCTTCAGTTTACACCTCTTGATGCATGCTAGAAACTCTGCAGGGGGCCCAAACTTTGGCAGACGCCATTTTGTTGTTTTCTGTTATTTTGAAAGTGTAAATGATGAAATAAAATCTAACTTTTTGTGACATATTATATGAATGTCTAATCTAATCTGTCATTTGATACTTTTTGGAGATTTTTCCATCTTTTCGTGGCTTCTTTATGCTCATTAATACACATTTTTACCCGGGGGGCCCAAACATTCGAACCCCACTGTACGTCTGTATATAAACACCAGGAATACATGATAAGACATTTATAATTCAGTGTAAAACATGGCTTTTATTTGTAATTAAACAGACCTCTTGATACTTGAATACTGCACTTAAAGGTCCAATGTGTAGCGTTGAGATCCCAACTCTCGTTTTCAGTTGTTTTCCATTCAATAAAACCTGCTGCGTTTCTCCACTAAGTACTGTACATCTTCTCTTTTTGACATCTTAAATCGTTTTCTATAAAATGTATTGTTTCTATTCAGGGTTTTTTATGCATAAATTTAAAAAAAACAATGCTTCCGGCGGGGTTTTCACAGTTCAAAGTGGAGTATTACAACTACGGTGGCCTTCACGCTTCAAAAAGCCTGTTTCCTGCTTTTTTCAAGCTCCTTTTTCTGTTTCTGTGAGAAGAAGAAGAAGACTCCTGTTCCTGAAATTAGGATTTTAAATCTGTGTGGTCCTCCATGTCTCCTTCTTCTAACTCGCCGGGGCTGGGAAGCTACGATACCGTTAGCAGCGTTAGCAGCAGCTGGGAGTTCATCATGTGACAATGTTTGTGTCTTTCCTCCAATGTTTTGGTCACTTTTTCAACGTTTGTCGACTTTTTCTGAGCCTTTTCAAATTTGTTTTAGTTTTTCCCCAAATTTTTAACCCTCATGTCCTCATGTTGTCCTCATGTTGTCTTCATGTTGTCTTCTTGTTGACCTCATGTTGTCCTCATGTTGCCCTCATGTTGTCCTCATGTTGTCTTCATGTTGTCCTCATGTTGTCCCCATGTTGTCCTCATGTTGTCCTATATCAATGTTCCTTTAATTCCCCAAAATAACATGATTGATTCCACACAACGCTCTTTGCCAAGTACAAACCTCTACTTTCATTAATTTTGGGGCGTCTTATTCAATTTTATAGCATTTGAAACCAAATTGAAGTGTTTTGAAATAGTATTGAGAGTAAAAGTTGACATATTCCAGTCTGTGATTATCATCAACATCCATTCCTTTAATTTTAGTCTCAATAATTCCTAATTTCTGCTTTTCTAACTCAAACATTAGGTATAATTTCCTATAAATGAGGTTTATTGACCATAAATTCCAAAAATAAATAAAACTAAAGTTAATAAGTTAGTGTTACGTAGTGTTGAAAATGTCAAAAAAGGGACAAACATTGAAAATTAGCGTCAAAAGTGTTGAAAAAAGGGACAAAAACGTAAAACAAAGCTTTAAAAAAAAGGTTGATTTTCAATTTTTGACAGGAAGGCAACACAAGGGTTAAAGCTTTTTTATACATTTGTGTAATTTTTTTACAGCCATGTGTCTCAGTAGATATGTTATGTAGTTGAGATGCTGAACTATTTGACACCTGGTATGATAAATGGCTTTTAAAATCATCAGAGTTCGCGTTAAAGAGCAAAAACACAGAAAGAGCACCTTAAAACCACTGGGTCGGGTTGAGAGCTCCACTTATCAGCAAAATTGACATCATTTTCTGCATTGTGGTGCATTTTTCTGCAACAATTTGGGCTTTTTGTGCATCAAGTTATGGGGAAAATGTCATTTTTTGTGTATTTTATTTGGAGGGGGGGTTGGGGGGTTTGCACTAGCCAGTTTTGATTATTTGGGGGGTGTAATCCCCCCCCCCTATAAATTACGCCTATGCCAAGAGTCACCCTGTTAGTGATGGCGTTGCATAGTCTGTCCACCAGAGGACGCTCTACAACGTCCCCGTTAGTGATGGCGTTGCATAGTCTGTCCACCAGAGGACGCTCTCCAACGTCCCTGTTAGTGATGGCGTTGCATAGTCTGTCCACCAGAGGACGCTCTACAACGTCCCTGTTAGTGATGGTGTTGCATAGTCTGTCCACCAGAGGACGCTCTACAACGTCCCTGTTAGTGATGGCGTTGCATAGTCTGTCCACCAGAGGACGCTCTACAACGTCCCTGTTAGTGATGGCGTTGCATAGTCTGTCCACCAGAGGACGTTAAAATAACTAAAACTAACTAATGTTAAGTTTTTAAGCCAAAACGGGGGCAGAAGTGTTTCCAAATGTCTCCAATTTAGGGGCTCGGAAACGCCGTGGTAGCTCGGTAAGATCCATCAGCTAACCAACTCTTTCTCTAGCTTTGGTCCGGGACAGGAAGTAGAACAGGGACAGGAAGTTTTTTGTCGCATTGTTGTTGCCTCTATTTCAAGTTTGTTGCCTTTTCGCCCCTTTTTTGTCGCCTTTTTGTCGGAAGTAGTTATTTTGGAGATTCTGGTCCACTAGTGGCTGTTGGAGCAGTGTTTTCCATTGAGAACGAGCTAGCATGCTACGGTTAGCCACCTCGTCTCTAGTGACGTAGAAAGACGTGCAGATGTTGGACAGCTCACCCGGAGACTGAAGACAGAGGACACTCAGAAACCAGATCAGAGGACATTCAGAAACTGGATCAGAGGACATTCAGAAACCAGATCAGAGGACACTCAGAAACCGGATCAGAGGACATTCAGAAACCGGATCAGAGGACATTCAGAAACCGGATCAGAGGACATTCAGAAACTGGATCTCAATCAAAACAGCATGGAGGGTGTTTTTTCCAAGTGTGTATGTATGTAGAAGCACCACAGACCCAAAATTTTGTTTTCAAATGCTATAAAATTGAGTAAGACACCCAAAAATTAATGAAAGTAGAAAGAGCGTTGTGTGGAATCAATCATGTTATTTTGGGTAATTATAAAGAACATTGATATAGGACAACATGAGGACAACATGAGGACAACATGAGGACAACATGAGGACAACATGAAGACAACATGAGGGCAACATGAAGACAACATGAGGGCAACATGAGGACAACATGAGGACAACATGAGGGCAACATGATGACAACATGAGGACAACATGAGGACAACATGAGGGCAACATGAAGACAACATGAAGACAACATGAGGACAACATGAGGGCAACATGAGGGCAACATGAGGGCAACATGAAGACAACATGAAGACAACATGAGGGCAACATGAGGGCAACATGAAGACAACATGAAGACAACATGAGGGCAACATGAAGACAACATGAAGACAACATGAGGACAACATGAGGACAACATGAGGACAACATGAAGACAACATGAGGGCAACATGAAGACAAAATGAAGACAACATGAGGGCAACATGAAGACAACATGAAGACAACATGAAGACAACATGAAGACAACATGAGGACAACATGAAGACAACATGAAGACAACATGAGGACAACATGAGGACAACATGAAGACAACATGAGGGCAACATGAAGACAACATGAAGACAACATGAGGACAACATGAAGACAACATGAGGACAACATGAGGGTTAAAGCTGTTTTTGACCCTTTCTTCACACTTTGAGTCTTGCGTATCTGGAGAACAACGATAACGCCATTAATAACTACGTTAGTTGTCATCGCGCAGATAAAAGTCCCAGAATGCAATTCAAAAGGTAAATAAGAAGGAACAGAAACCCTCACGTTCTACAGACCATTTCTGTTCAAATATACAGTCATACTGTTAATACGCGGGTCTTTCTTAGAGTGTAGAAGCAGCATAAATCGCTCCGGGCTCGTTCAAACTCTCACACGATGTTCACACTTGGCGTTGTTTTGACAGCCGACCAATGACAAGCCGAGTAGCCAGACCTGTCGTTTCCATAACAACAGGAAAAAATGGAGTCGCAGCACAGCGAGTTACATGATATGACCGGGTGCTTCCTGTTCAGGGAACTCGCTTCGTTTTATCTAACGTAGTTATTCTTTCTCTAGCTCGCTCCACCACTTTGTTTATCTGATGTTAGCACCGCTACACGTACCGCGCTAGGATACTGTAGCTGTTGTTATAGCAACAACAGACGCTCTCAGCTGTTTTTGGAAAACAAAACACTGCCAGCAACCGTCAAAAAAGACGCCAAGTGGAAAGATAACATTAAAGGTCCCATGGCATGAAAATGACCCTTTATGAGAAGTTGCCCCCCCCAGGAGAGAGAGACATCATGGCTTTAAAACGACCAAAGTGGCAGTTGGTCAAGGCCACACCCCAGCATTAGGGGACCACTAAGGTCTACATAAAGAGACTTCAGATACAGTATTAGGGGACCACTAAGGTCTACATAAAGAGACTTCAGATACAGTATTAGGGACCACTAAGGTCTATATAAAGAGACTTCAGATACAGTATTAGGGACCACTAAGGTCTATATAAAGAGACTTCAGATACAGTATTAGGGACCACTAAGGTCTATATAAAGAGACTTCAGATACAGTATTAGGGGACCACTAAGGTCTATATAAAGAGACTTCAGATCCAGTATTAGGGGACCACTAAGGTCTATATAAAAGAGACTTCAGATCCAGTATTAGGGGACCACTAAGGTCTATATAAAGAGACTTCAGATACAGTATTAGGGACAACTAAGGTCTATATAAAGAGACTTCAGATACTGTATTAGAGAACCACTAAGGTCTATATAAAGAGACTTCAGATACAGTATTAGGGGACCACCAAGGTCTATATAAAAGCATCCAAAGAGCACCATGTCATGGGATCTTTATAAGGGAAAACTGTTATTTTGTCCTCGCTGGGATCCGGTAGTGGTAACTTAACATTTACAGTCAGGTCCATAAATATTGGGACATCAACACAATTCTAATCTTTTTGGCTCTATACACCACCACAATGGATTTGAAATGAAACAAACAAGATGTGCTTTATCTGCAGACTTTCAGCTTTAATATGAGGGTATTTACATCCAAATCAGATGAACGGTGTAGGAATTACTACAGTTTGTATATGTGCCTGCCACTTTTTAAGGGACCAAAAGTAATGGGACAATTGGCTGCTCAGCTGTTCCATGGCCAGGTGTGTGTTATTCCCTCAATATCCCATTTACAAGGAGCAGATAAAAGGTCCAGAGTTCATTTCAAGTCTGCTATTTGCATTTGGAATCTGTTGCTGTCAACTCTAAATATGAGATCTAAAGAGCTGTCGCTATCAGTAAAGCAAGCCATCATTAGGCTGAAAAATCAAAACAAACCAATCAGAGAGATAGCTAAAACATTAGGTGTGGCCAAATTAACTGTTTGGAACATTCTTAAAAAGAAAGAACGCACCGGTGAGCTCAGCAACACCAAAAGACCCGGAAGACCACGGAAAACCACTGTGGTGGATGACCGAAGAATTCTTTCCCTGGTGAAGAAAACACCCTTCACAACAGTTGGCCAGATCAAGAACACTCTCCAGGAGGTAGGTGTATGTGTGTCAAAATCAACAATCAAGAGAAGACTTCACCAGAGTGAATACAGAGGGTTTACCACAAGATGTAAACCATTGGTGAGCCTCAAAAACCGGAAGGCCAGATTAGAGTTTGCCAAACAACATCTAAAAAAGCCTTCAGAGTTCTGGAACAACATCCTTTGGACAGATGAGACCAAGATCAACTTGTACCAGAGTGATGGAAAGAGAAGAGTGTGGAGAAGGAAAGGAACTGCTCATGATCCAAAGCATACCACCTCATCAGTGAAGCATGGTGGTGGTAGTGTCATGGCGTGGGCATGTATGGCTGCCAAGGGAACTGGTTCTCTTGTATTTATTGATGATGTGACTGCTGACAAAAGCAGCAGGATGAATTCTGAAGTGTTTCGGGCAATATTATCCGCTCATATTCAGCCAAATGCTTCAGAACTCATTGGACGGCGCTTCACAGTGCAGATGGACAATGACCCAAAGCATACTGCGAAAGCAACCAAAGAGTTTTTTAAGGGAAAGAAGTGGAATGTTATGCAATGGCCAAGTCAATCACCTGACCTGAATCCGATTGAGCATGCATTTCACTTGCTGAAGACAAAACTGAAGGGAAAATGCCCCAAAAACAAGCAGGAACTGAAGACCGTTGCAGTAGAGGCCTGGCAGAGCATCACCAGGGATGAAACCCAGCGTCTGGTGATGTCTATGCGTTCCAGACTTCAGGCTGTAATTGACTGCAAAGGATTTGCAACCAAGTATTAAGAAGTGAAAGTTTGATTTATGATTATTAATCTGTCCCATTACTTTTGGTCCCTTAAAAAGTGGCAGGCACATATACAAACTGTTGTAATTCCTACACCGTTCATCTGATTTGGATGTAAATACCCTCATATTAAAGCTGAAAGTCTGCAGATAAAGCACATCTTGTTTGTTTCATTTCAAATCCATTGTGGTGGTGTATAGAGCCAAAAAGAGTAGAATTGTGTTGATGTCCCAATATTTATGGACCTGACTGTATATAAACCGGATAATAAACCGGACTACGTATCGATTCGGATGCAGAGGCTGGATTTTAAGAACACCTGAGGAGAGTTGGCCGGACGCAAAAACTCGTAGCTGGTCACATCATAGCTGCCCCAACGTGTTCATCGTAAAAAAGCACCGACAGGACACAACGTCTACGAAATGCATCTGGAAAAACATTCAAAAAAGACACTTTTAGCAAATGTAGAAAGAGTATAAAAAAAAAATAATAATGTTCTGGTTTCAGACACAAAAAGGTATAAAAGATCCAGCAGGCGAGGCGTTAGTCCGTTCTGTCTCTCTGGTCCTGATCCTCGTCTTGCCCCCCCCCCCTCAGTCGTGGAAGCGTTGGCAGGCCTTCTTCCAGCGGCACGCCGTGCACCACTGGTCCCGGTGCTCGATGCCGTACACCTTACGGCACTTCTTGGCCTCGCCACGAATCCTCCTGACAACGAGAGACGCCGCTGACATCATCACGTCACACAGCAGGAATCTGGAGATACTTTTTACTGTTTTACAGACAGTTTGACACAATACTTCATAGGACATTAATATCTCTACTGTTGTCTCTCTACTGTCGTCTCTACATACTACTCTCTACTGTTGTCTCTCTACTGTTGTCTTTCTACTGTTGTCTCTCTACTGATGTCTCTACATACTACTCTCTACCGTTGTCTCTCTACTGTTGTCTCTCTACTGTTGTCTCTCTACTGATGTCTCTACATACTGCTCTCTACTGTTGTCTCTCTACTGATGTCTCTCTACTGATGTCTCTACATACTACTCTCTACTGATGTCTCTCTACTGTTGTCTCTCTACTGTTGTCTCTCTACTGATGTCTCTACATACTGCTCTCTACTGTTGTCTCTCTACTGTTGTCTCTCTACTGTTGTCTCTCTACTGTTGTCTCTACATACTGCTCTCTACTGATGTCTCTCTACTGATGTCTCTCTACTGTTGTCTCTACATACTACTCTCTACTGTTGTCTCTCTACTGTTGTCTTTCTACTGTTGTCTCTCTACTGTTGTCTCTCTACTGTTGTCTCTCTACTGATGTCTCTACATACTGCTCTCTACTGTTGTCTCTCTACTGTTGTCTCTCTACTGTTGTCTTTCTACTGTTGTCTCTCTACTGATGTCTCTACATACTACTCTCTACTGTTGTCTCTCTACTGATGTCTCTCTACTGTTGTCTCTCTACCGTTGTCTCTCTACTGTTGTCTCTCTACTGATGTCTCTACATACTACTCTCTACTGTTGTCTCTCTACTGTTGTCTCTCTACCGTTGTCTCTCTACTGATGTCTCTACATACTACTCTCTACTGTTGTCTCTCTACTGTTGTCTCTCTACTGATGTCTCTCTACTGATGTCTCTCTACTGATGTCTCTCTACTGTTGTCTCTCTACTGTTGTCTCTCTACCGTTGTCTCTCTACTGTTGTCTCTCTACTGATGTCTCTCTACTGATGTCTCTCTACTGTTGTCTCTCTACTGTTGTCTCTCTACTGTTGTCTCTCTACTGATGTCTCTCTACTGATGTCTCTCTACTGTTGTCTCTCTACTGTTGTCTCTCTACTGATGTCTCTCTACTGTTGTCTCTCTACCGTTGTCTCTCTACTGTTGTCTCTCTACTGATGTCTCTACATACTACTCTCTACTGTTGTCTCTCTACTGTTGTCTCTCTACCGTTGTCTCTCTACTGATGTCTCTACATACTACTCTCTACTGTTGTCTCTCTACTGATGTCTCTCTACTGTTGTCTCTCTACCGTTGTCTCTCTACTGTTGTCTCTCTACTGATGTCTCTACATACTACTCTCTACTGTTGTCTCTCTACTGTTGTCTCTCTACTGTTGTCTCTCTACTGATGTCTCTCTACTGATGTCTCTCTACTGTTCAGAGTACACACTGACCTGCAGGGGGCGCTCTGATGCTGCAGCCACTGCTCTCCTACGCTGAGTGAACGCACCCTGAAGGCCAGACCCTGCAGTGGAGAGAGAAGAAGAAGAGTCAGGGAGCTGGGATGAGCCATCTGACATAATATTATATTATATTATATTATATATCATTCATATATGTTGTATTTATCTTTTCTTTAGAGCACTCGTGTCAAACTCAACCGGCCCCTTTACATTTTGATAATATCAATTAAGGCTCACAACTAATTCACCCTCCTAGTTTTTGTCACTTTTGCTGGTGGGGGGGGACAATTTTGACAGAAACTATGTATGTGTGGATTTATAATATTTTATTTTGAGGGCAGAAACAAAGAGTTCCTCTCCCTATTTAATCTTCATCACTGTGTGTGTGTGTGTGTGTGTGTGTGTGTGTGTGTGTGTGTGTGTGTGTGTGTGTGTGTGTGTGTGTGTGTGTGTGCTGTGGCCTACTACAGAAAAAATAGTCTTAATGTCCCTGTTGCTGTTTCTGTCAAAACAAGCTGCAGTTTCCCCTTTCAACCTGCAGGGGGCATCACTGCAGCACCACACACACACACACACACACACACACACACACACACACACACACACACACACACACACACACACACACACACACACACACACACACACACACACACACACACACACACACACACACACACACGCTGCTCTGGGCCGCTGCAGGAAACAAACCGTCTGCTGTTCGGCTGCAGAGAAAACTGAATTAGAGAAGTGTGTTATTCATGTTCAGGGGCGGGCGTTAAGTTTAAGGGGATCCACAGAGTCTGATATTCTCCAGAGAGTCTGATTGGTTGCTTTATCAGATGATTATCAGAAGATTTTGTTGCTTTATCAGAAGATTTTGTTGCTTTTTTAACCATATTGGAGTTTTATTCAACAATATTGATGCTTTTCTCGTAGTTTTTGACACTATTGGTCCAGGAGGAGAGGGTGGTGGGGGTTGAAAAGGGGGTGTGCGTGTTAAATCATGTGTCTAAGTGTGAGAGATTGTGTGTGTGTATATATATATATATATATATATATATATATATATATATATATATATATATATATATATATATATATATATATATATATATATATATATATGTGTCTGTGTGCGTGAGAGTGTGTGTGCATGTGTGTGTGAGAGAGTGTGTGTGTGCGTGTTAAATCGTGTGTGTACGTGAGTGTGTGTGTGTGTGTGTGTGTATATATTTGTTTGTGTGTGTATGTGTGAGAGAGAGAGAGAGAGACAGAGAGAGTGTGTGTATGTGTGTGTGTGTGTGTGAGTGTCGGTGTGTGTGTGTACGTGAGAGTGTGTGTGTGTGTGTGTGAGAGTGTGTGTGTGAGTGTCGGTGTGTGTACGTGAGAGTGTGTGTGTGTGTTTTCATATATTAGCATATTCTTCTGTAGTGTGTGTTTTGTCTTCTATCCTCCAACTGGACGGCACAAAATGTCTTCTGAATAAAGAGACAGGTGTTTCCGTGGTTACCTGTCGGGGGCAGCTGGGGGGCGGGGCCGTCCAATGACAGGCGGGCGCCATCAAAGCTTCGGCTGATGTGACGGGACTGATGGGCGGAGCCTAAAACACAAAATATCACAGTAAGGCTGCACCACCACATCTGTACCACACATGTTCTCTGTGTGTGTGTGTGTGTGTGTGGGTGTGTGTGTGTGTGTGTGTGTGTGTGTCTTTGTCCCGCCCCCTACCTGGTAGGAGTGATCTGATTGGACCTGGGTGAAGCTGGCGGGGGCGGAGGGGGCAGAGCGACTCAGGACGCTGGGGGAGGAGACGGGGGAGGGAGGTGGGGGGCTGGGAGGAGGAGGGGGAATGGGTGGGGAGGTCGGGGCAGGAGGAGGAGACTGCTGCTGCTCGGCCCTCTGGGTAATCTCCGTGTAGTAGAAATCCTCCTCGCTGCGGGAACAACGCTCGTGGTCGCTGCCGCCGCGGCTGGAAGAGGTCAGAGGTCAAAGGTCAGAGGTCAAAACTTAGAACCACAAGGCATTTGTTCTATTACTGTGTGTGTGTATATAAGTGTGTGTGTGTATATTTAAGTGTGTGTGTGTGTGTGTATAAGTGTGTGTGTGTGTGTGTGTGTGTTACTGTGTGTGTGTGTGTGTCTGTGTGTGTGTGTGTGTGTCTGTGTCTGTATGTGTCTGTGTGTGTCTGTGTGTCTGTGTGTGTTACTGTGTGTGTGTGTGTGTGTGTGTGTGTGTGTCTGTGTCTGTGTGTATAAGTGTGTGTCTGTGTGTGTATAAGTGTGTGTGTAAAGGGAGTGTGTGTGTGTGTGTGTGTGTGTGTGTGTGTCTCACCACAGGTGAGTGGTCCTGACGTGGCGTTTCATCCCGACCACGGACGTCAGCACCTTGCCGCAGCTCGGCCACAGACACCTGAACGCAACCTTCACCGAGTTCTGCATGGGGGAGACGCCAGAGCAGGGGGAATGAGAGGGGGAGACGCCAGAGCAGGGAGAATGAGAGGGGGAGACGCCAGAGCAGGGAGAATGAGAGGGGGAAACACACATTCCTCGCTGCATCCATCAGTGCCTTCAAAATTCCACACTAACATGCTATTTACATGTCTCATTCCC
>JABXJD010000394.1:300000-305000 GCA_013375575.1 Percina caprodes
TTTCTGACATATTTTAATCTCAGGCTAATAAATACTCTTCATTCTAACCCCAACCGGTCGTCAGACACCGCCTACCAAGAGCCTGGGCCTGGGTCTGGGTCTGGGCCTGAGTCTGGGTCTGGGTCTGGGTCTGGGTCTGTCCCAGGTTTCTGCCTAAAAGGAAGTTTTTCCTCGCCACTGTCCCACTGCTGCTTGCTCTGGAGGAAACTACTAGAACTGTTGGGTCCTTGTAAATTCTGGAGTGTGGTCTAGACCTACTCTATCTGGTCTAGACCTGCTCTATCTGGTCTAGACCTGCTCTATCTGGTCTAGACCTGCTCTATCTGTAAAGTGTCTTGAGATAACTCTTGTTATGAATTGATACTAAAAATTAAATTGAATTGAAATTGAATTGAATTAAATAAAAAAGGTATTTGAGCCGTGATTTGCACATTTTATTAGTTTCTCTGTATTAATCCTTTTGGGACGAAGGACACTGACATGTCCAGCAGCAGTTTTAGCAAGAAGACAGTAAAAAAAGACAGTATAGAGAAAACAATAATGGGAAGAAGAAGAAGAAGAAGAAGAACAACAACAACAACAACAACAACAACAACAACAACAATCGGCTGTAAAAGGACATTAACCATAAATTATCAGTCAAAAGTGTCAGTGCAGGTCCAGGTGTGTATGGACAGTATGTATTGTCTCTAAATCCTCATTTTTGTCTCTAAATCCTCATTTTTGTCTCTAAATCCTCATTTGTTGTTGCCCATTACTTTAACTTGCCTTTAGTTATGTGTGTAAGTTGCTCGGCTGATATAATATATTATATTATATTATAATATATTATAATATAATATAATATAATATATTATAATATAATATGACTGAGTGATAGAAACACACTACTGTGCACCTCTACTGTACAGACACACCCCTGTGTGTTTGCAGCTCTGAGCCAATCAGATTCCTTCAGTGCGGAGTTCCCCCCCCCCTCAGTGAAACGCACACAAACACCAACCTCGAACTACTTCATCGCTGCACCTCGGTTCTGGTTTTTAACTCGAAAATGTCCACAAAACACACAAAGTCTCAACTTCTTTAGGTTCCAAAATCTGCACACGGCACCACAGTCTGAACAACAACACTCAGGTTACAGGCAGGAAAAAGAGCCCCCCCAAAAAAAAGGCCAAAAGTTTTTTCCACAGAAGAGACTCAACATGATTCATCCCACAACAATAACTCACACAGGAGACACTTTGCGAAGTGAAGTCTGCACGTTTTTCACGTACTTGTGGACTTTCACCCCCCACACACTCAGCCCCTCCCCCCCTTGACCTTTAAACCCAGTGAAGAAGAAGAGAAGTCCGCACAAGGTGTCACATACCTGCAGAGTCCGAGGCTGCAGCCCAACAACTAGCCTTGTTCAGGGTGCCCGCCTGCGCGTCCGCTGCTGCTGAATGGGAGCTGAGTGAGTGCAGCAGGCTGCAGCCAGTCTCAACGCCTCCTGGAGGGGGGGTGATGGGGGGGGGAGACACACAAAGCACGGAGCGGATCACAAAGGTTGGAGGGTTAGTTGTTCTGTCTGTGGAGGAAATATCATAGACAGTGAAAGAAATGGACCCGCAGACCCCGTTGCTCTGGACGGAGACCGGTGAAGCGCTTTAAAAAAATAAAGATTTGAAGTCTATTAGAAGCTCTTTTAAAAAAAATATAAAAACTAAAATAAAATTAAAAATGTATAATAAAAAAAAAATTAAAAAAAAAATTAAAAAACAATAATTAAAAATACAAAATTAAAAAAATACTAAAATTAAATAATTAAAAAAATTAAAAAGAAGCTCTTTCCAGGTGATGCTGAACGTTACTGCGCAGCCTCCCACTGAGCTGGAAGACGTTGCCTATTTTTACCAAAACGTTGCTACGGATCCATAACGTTAGCTACAAGCTAACGGAGCCTTTTATACGTTGTCGTGTTCCTTTAGAAATAAACAACCGACAAATAGAGTCTTTAAAGCTTCAGATGGAAAGTTATTCTCTGTCAAAATGAATGGGAGTCAATGGGATGCTAACGCAGGTGATAGCTTGTTAGCTGATGTGTCTGATGGAACATTAGGCTCTAAATCCCATTCAGTCTGCTGTTACACCGCTATGTGGACAACAGGAGACCACGTCTCCCAGCTCAGCATCACCTGGAAACAGCTTCTTTTTTATTTGTTTAAATTATTTTAATTTTAATTTTTAATTATTTTAATTTTAATTTTAATTTTAATTTTAATTTTAATTTTAATTTTAATTTTAATTTTAATTTTAGTAAAAAAAAATTTAAAAGCTTGTAATAGACTTCAATTTTTTTATTTTATTTTTTATTTATTTTAAAAGAGCTTCTAATAGACTTCAAATTTTGTATTTTTTTATTTTATTTTTTTAAGTTAACTATTAACATATTTCAGATATAGACATTTTTAAAGGGGTCAGATTTGACACGAGGACAACGGGGGGGGGGGGGTCAATAGATCCGCTCCTGGTTTTCCCAGCAGCCTTTGCGGCGGCTCTGCAGCTTCGTAGTAAACAACAGAACCACGTGGGGAGGAGCTGGATGCTGATTGGTGGAGCGCAGCCGCGCAGGAACACACCCCACCGAGGAGCTCTGTTGTTTACCGACTTTCTGCTAAAATACACACTCAACTGTCCCACTACCGTCCTATTATACTCCTAAAATACTCCTAAATACTCCTGTATTTCTCTATACTAACACTACTTCAATAAAACACTTATTAGGTGGTATGGCACGTTTTTTTAACCACAATATGCTGCAGGAGGACTCACAAAGTACGTTAAATACTGAGTAGTAGTGTTTTTATCATGTTGAAACGCTTAAAGACAGATATCTAGAATACTTCTGTGTTATACTTCATGTTAATGGCGTCAAAGTACTGCAGCTAGCTATAACATTTATGTTAGAAGTGCAGATAATAGACAGAAGAGACAGCTAGCTAACATTAGCAACCATAGCAACAAGCAGAAGAGACAGTTAACAACCATAGCAACAAGCAGGAGACAGCTAACTAACAAGCATAGCAACAAGCAGAAGAGACAGCTAACTAACAGCCATAGCAACAAGCAGGAGACAGCTAACAGACATAGCAACAAGCAGAAGACAGCTAACTAACAACCATAGCAACAAGCAGAAGAGACAGCTAACTAACAGCCATAGCAACAAGCAGGAGACAGCTAACAGCTATAGCAACAAGCAGAAGACAGCTAACTAACAACCATAGCAACAAGCAGAAGAGACAGCTAACTAACAACCATAGCAACAAGCAGGAGACAGCTAACTAACAACCATAGCAACAAGCAGGAGAGACAGTTAACAACCATAGCAACAAGCAGGAGACAGCTAACTAACAAGCAGGAGACAGCTAACTAACAACCATAGCAACAAGCAGAAGAGACAGCTAACTAACAGCCATAGCAACAAGCAGGAGACAGCTAACAACCATAGCAACAAGCAGGGGACAGCTAACTAACAGCCATAGCAACAAGCAGAAGAGACAGCTAACTAACAGCCATAGCAACAAGCAGAAGAGACAGCTAACTAACAACCATAGCAACAAGCAGGGGACAGCTAACTAACAGCCATAGCAACAAGCAGAAGAGACAGCTAACTAACAACCATAGCAACAAGCAGGGGACAGCTAACTAACAGCCATAGCAACAAGCAGGAGACAGCTAACAGCCATAGCAACAAGCAGAAGACAGCTAACTAACAACCATAGCAACAAGCAGAAGAGACAGCTAACTAACAATCATAGCAACAAGCAGAAGAGACAGCTAACTAACAACCATAGCAACAAGCAGAAGAGACAGCTAACTAACAACCATAGCAACAAGCAGAAGAGACAGCTAACTAACAGCCATAGCAACAAGCAGGGGACAGCTAACTAACAACCATAGCAACAAGCAGAAGAGACAGCTAACTAACAACCATAGCAACAAGCAGGAGACAGCTAACTAACAACCATAGCAACAAGCAGGGGACAGCTAACTAACAACCATAGCAACAAGCAGGGGACAGCTAACTAACAACCATAGCAACAAGCAGGGGACAGCTAACTAACAACCATAGCAACAAGCAGGGGACAGCTAACTAACAACCATAGCAACAAGCAGGGGACAGCTAACTAACAACCATAGCAACAAGCAGGAGACAGACTATTGACATTTTGTTCGTGTTTTTAAGACAGGGAAACCGCTAATACCGTTAAATAACCCGGTATTATAGGAGTATTATATAGAATATTACAAGAGTATTACAAGCTAAGTGAAAGTGTTGGAGTGTTTTTATCCGTTTTTGGTCGTGATACGCTCATGTTTTTTGTCACGTTTGCGTGTGTAACTATGTAGTTGGCTGGAGAACGACTGTGTGTGTGTGTGTGTGTGTGTGTGTGCGCGCGGGGCTGCACGTACGTGTGCTACGTGCAGATATTGACGAGCCCGCTGCTCTTAAAGGGACAGCGCCCTGTTTGAGTTTTGAAGTTTTGACCTACTTCTTTACTTACTGATAACAGCAACCATTTCTGCTGAATCTGACTCATTTATTCAAAGCTGGATGCCCCCACACACACACACACACACACACACACACAGAACTAGACACACACACACACACACACACACACACACAGAACTAGACACACACACACACACACACAGAACTAGACACACACACACACACACACACAGAGACTCAAACACACACTGAAAGATATACACACACCCATATACATAGAGAAAGACAGACACACACAGACACAAACACAAAAACACACACACACACAATGAGGCTCAAACAGACACACACACACACACACACATACATAGAGAAAGACAGACACTCACACACACACACACACACACACACAAACACATAAAAACACACACTCACACACACACATACACAGAAAGACACACACACACAGACACACACTGTCGGTAACATTTTGTCATGACGCAGC
>JABXJD010000394.1:310000-327500 GCA_013375575.1 Percina caprodes
AATCATCCGGGTCAACGTTGATTTATTGGTGTTTAGGCTTGGGGGTTTAGGGTTGGGGGTTTGGGGACCCTTCTGATATCGGGGGACATGTTGGAATCATCCGGGTCAATGTTGATTTATTGGTGTTTAGGGTTGGGGGTTTGGGGTTGGAGGTTGGGGACCCTTCTGATATCGGGGACATGTTGGAATCATCCGGGTCAATGTTAATTTATCGGTGTTCGGGTTGGGGGTTTGGGGTTGGGGGTTGGGGACCCTTCTGATATCGGGGGACATGTTGGAATCATCCGGGTCAACGTTGATTTATTGGTGTTTAGGGTTGGGGGTTTGGGGTTGGAGGTTGGGGACCCTTCTGATATCGGGGGACATGTTGGAATCATCCGGGTCAATGTTAATTTATCGGTGTTCGGGGTTGGGGGTTTGGGGTTGGGGTTTGGGGACCCTTCTGATATCGGGGGACATGTTGGAATCATCCGGGTCAACGTTGATTTATTGGTGTTTAGGCTTGGGGGTTTAGGGTTGGGGGTTTGGGGACCTTTCTGATATCGGGGGACATGTTGGAATCATCCGGGTCAATGTTGATTTATTGGTGTTTAGGGTTGGGGGTTTGGGGTTGGAGGTTGGGGACCCTTCTGATATCGGGGGACATGTTGGAATCATCCGGGTCAATGTTAATTTATCGGTGTTCGGGTTGGGGGTTTGGGGTTGGGGGTTGGGGACCCTTCTGATATCGGGGGACATGTTGGAATCATCCGGGTCAACGTTGATTTATTGGTGTTTAGGGTTGGGGGTTTGGGGTTGGAGGTTGGGGACCCTTCTGATATCGGGGGACATGTTGGAATCATCCGGGTCAATGTTAATTTATCGGTGTTCGGGGTTGGGGGTTTGGGGTTGGGGGTTGGGGACCCTTCTGATATCGGGGGACATGTTGGAATCCTCTGGGTCAACGTTGATTTATCGGTGTTCGGGGTTGGGGGTTGGGGACCCTTCTGATATCGGGGGACATGTTGGAATCATCCGGGTCAACGTTGATTTATCAGGGTTGGGGGTTGGGGACCCTTCTGATATCGGGGGACATGTTGGAATCCTCCGGGTCCACGGTCTTCAGTCGGTACGGCAGCCGGCCCTTGTTGATCTGCAGACACATGACAGCACACGGTTACTTCCTGCTTCGCTGCTCTCTCCAGGTCAGAAACCCTTCAGCGGGGCAGCACCAGCGTGTCGTACCTTACAGAAGAAGTACAGGCCCGCGGTCGCCAACAGCAGAACCAGCGGCAGGACGATCCCTCGGACTCGGAAAAACCATGGATCTGAACACAAGACCATCAAAACCACCGTGAGTCCCACGTTAACCTCGTGTTGTCTTCACGTCAACATGGAAAATCAACACTTTTGTTGACGCTTTGTATCGATGTTTTTAACTTTTTCTTAAGTTTTTGTCCCTTTTTCAACACTTGACGCTTTCTTTTCAATGTTTGTCCTTTTTTTACGTTTAACACTAACTTATTAACTAGTTTCACAGTTATTTTTGGAATGTATGGTCAATATTTATTATATAGTTAGAGATTTGGCCATTTGGTTCAGGAAGAACCATTCTCCATTAAAAACCTGAAATATGTCCCAAAATTAGGAATGGCTGAATTAGGACAGCAGTTTCTATGGGGGGGGGGGGGGATTGGGCAACGAAAGGCGACGAAAAGGCGACAAAAAGGCGACAAAAAGGCAACAAAAAGGCAACAAAAAGGCAACAACAAGACAACAAAAAGGCGACAAAAAGGTGACAACAAAAAGGCGACGAAAAGGCGACAACAAAAAGGCGACAACAAAAAGGTGACGAAAAGGCGACAACAAGACAACAAAAAGGCGCCAAAAAGACAAAAAACGAAAAAAAGTCAACAAGACAACAAAAAGGCGACAAAAAGGCGACAAAAAGGCGACAAAAAGGCAACAAAAAGGCAACAAAAAGGCAACAACAAGACAACAAAAAGGCGACAAAAAGGTGACAACAAAAAGGCGACGAAAAGGCAACAAAAAGGCAACAAAAAGGCAACAACAAGACAACAAAAAGGCGACAAAAAGGTGACAACAAAAAGGTGACAACAAAAAGGCGACAAAAAGGTGACAACAAAAAGGCGACAACAAAAAGGCGACAACAAAAAGGCGACAACAAAAAGGCGACAACAAGACAACAAAAAGGCGCCAAAAAGACAAAAAACAAAAAAAAAGGCAACAAGACAACAAAAAGGCGACGAAAAGGTAACAAAAAAGCTACAAAAGGCGCCGAAAAGGCAATAACAAGACAACGAAAAGGCAACAAAAAGGCAACAAAAAGGCAACAAAAAGACAACAAAAAGGCGACGAAAAGGCGACAAAAATGCGACAAAAAAGGCAACAACAAGACAACAAAAAGGCGACGAAAAGGCGACAAAAAAGGCAACAAGACAACAAAAAGGCGACGAAAATGCGACAAAAAAGGCAACAAGACAACAAAAAGGCGACGAAAATGCGACAAATAGGCAACAACAAGACAACAAAAAGGCGACGAAAATGCGACAAAAAAGGCAACAACAAGACAACAAAAGGCGAAAAGGCGACAAAAAGGCAACAAGACAACAAAAAGGCGACGAAAAGGCGACAAAAAAGGCAACAAGACAACAAAAAGGCGACGAAAATGCGACAAATAGGCAACAACAAGACAACAAAAAGGTGACGAAAAGGCGACAACAAGACAACAAAAAGGCGCCAAAAAGACAAAAAACGAAAAAAAGGCAACAAGACAACAAAAAGGCGACAAAAAGGCGACAAAAAGGCAACAAAAAGGCAACAAAAAGGCAACAAAAAGGCGACAAAAAGGTGACAACAAAAAGGCGACGAAAAGGCACCAAAAAGGCAACAAAAAGGCAACAACAAGACAACAAAAAGGCGACAAAAAGGTGACAACAAAAAGGTGACAACAAAAAGGCGACAAAAAGGTGACAACAAAAAGGCGACAACAAAAAGGCGACAACAAAAAGGCGACAACAAGACAACAAAAAGGCGCCAAAAAGACAAAAAACGAAAAAAAAGGCAACAAGACAACAAAAAGGCGACGAAAAGGTAACAAAAAAGCTACAAAAGGCGCGAAAAGGCAATAACAAGACAACGAAAAGGCAACAAAAGGCAACAAAAAGGCAACAAAAAGGCAACAAAAAGACAACAAAAAGGCAACAAAAAGGCGACAAAATGCGACAAAAAGGCAACAACAAGACAACAAAAGGCGACGAAAAGGCGACAAAAAGGCAACAAGACAACAAAAAGGCGACGAAAATGCGACAAAAAGGCAACAAGACAACAAAAGGCGACGAAAATGCGACAAATAGGCAACAACAAGACAACAAAAAGGCGACGAAAATGCGACAAAAAAGGCAACAACAAGACAACAAAAAGGCGACGAAAAGGCGACAAAAAAGGCAACAAGACAACAAAAAGGCGACGAAAAGGCGACAAAAAAGGCAACAAGACAACAAAAAGGCGACGAAAATGCGACAAATAGGCAACAACAAGACAACAAAAAGGTGACGAAAAGGCGACAACAAGACAACAAAAAGGCGCCAAAAAGACAAAAAACGAAAAAAAGGCAACAAGACAACAAAAAGGCGACAAAAAGGCGACAAAAAGGCGACAAAAAGGCAACAAAAAGGCAACAAAAAGGCAACAAAAAGGCGACAAAAAGGTGACAACAAAAAGGCGACGAAAAGGCACCAAAAAGGCAACAAAAAGGCAACAACAAGACAACAAAAAGGCGACAAAAAGGTGACAACAAAAAGGTGACAACAAAAAGGCGACAAAAAGGTGACAACAAAAAGGCGACAACAAGACAACAAAAAGGCGCCAAAAAGACAAAAAACGAAAAAAAAGGCAACAAGACAACAAAAAGGCGACGAAAAGGTAACAAAAAAGCTACAAAAGGCGCCGAAAAGGCAATAACAAGACAACGAAAAGGCAACAAAAAGGCAACAAAAAGGCAACAAAAAGGCAACAAAAAGACAACAAAAAGGCGACGAAAAGGCGACAAAAATGCGACAAAAAAGGCAACAACAAGACAACAAAAAGGCGACGAAAATGCGACAAAAAAGGCAACAAGACAACAAAAAGGCGACGAAAATGCGACAAATAGGCAACAACAAGACAACAAAAAGGCGACGAAAATGCGACAAAAAAGGCAACAACAAGACAACAAAAAGGCGACGAAAAGGCGACAAAAAAGGCAACAAGACAACAAAAAGGCGACGAAAAGGCGACAAAAAAGGCAACAAGACAACAAAAAGGCGACGAAAATGCGACAAATAGGCAACAACAAGACAACAAAAAGGCGACAAAAAGGCGACAAAAAGGCGACAACAAGACAACAAAAAGGCGATATAAAGGCGATGAAAAGGTGTGTGGATTCTACGTGCTTGTGACACATTGTTGTGAGCATTTCCCAAATCTATAATAATAAACTACATGTTATTGATATTTAATAATCACAGTCAGCTTACCAATTAAAGTGAGCGAGAGCAGACGAGAGCTCTTGGAGGAGAAGTTATGAGAGAAAACAAACAGCTGATAAACACAGCTGTAGCTTCCTTGGTGGGCGGGCTCTGCAGCCGGAAACAGGAAGTGGGCAGAGTGATTGACAGCTGCCTGGGTGGAGTTGTGTGCTGAGCCGGAGGAGGTGAAGCTGAGCTGGAAGGAGCCTCCTGGGAACTGTGGCTGGACGGAGCAGCTGATGGTGAAGGTGGAACCCCTGAAGACCTGGAACCCCTGCTGCTGGGCCTCGGAGACCCCGTCCATGGAGAAGGACACAGAGATGTTGGGCTGAAGGAGCAGGTCTGGGAACACAGAGAGATGATTCGCCTTTTCATCGCCTTTTTGTCGCCTTTTTGTCGCCTTTTCGTTGCCTTTTCGAAGCCTTTACCATAACATTCAAGTTTTTGTCAATACTCAATGATGATAAAGGATAAATTCTGCTGTAAAATCACACGCTACTTGTTTCCTTTGCTCACTATCTCTCAGATCATCAGTCATATGGTAGCTACGGTAGCTGAGTGTCCCATTATGCACGTTAATAATCAGTGCTATGGAAACCAATAGCTGTCAATGGGACATAATGAGAACGTTATTGTCATGAATGATGTCATAGATGATGTCACTGCTGGGCTTACTTGAGCAGATGAGTTTCAGGATTAAAGTAGAGGTGTGTGATTCTGCACAGTCCCACAGAGTAGTATTAGATCCAGGTTCAACACAGTCAGACTTAATACTCCAAACAGGAATCTGACTGAGGTCTGAGGACGCTTCTGTTTCTTGTAGAGAAACAACAGAACCACAGTGCAGCCCTCTGCAGGCAGCAGCTGCTATCTTCTGGTTCATGCTGTATTCAAATCCCCTAGTGGCTGGTCTCCAGTCCCCCAGGTGGTTCAGCTCCAGGGTCCCTGCACAGCGACTGGCTCCTTCCACCAACCTGATGGGCTCTGAACACAAACCATCAGCAAAATGTGAATTTCATTACAACAGATATGAAGCAAATACCTAAAAGGAAACTGGAATTCTGTGCAATATTTAATATTTAACCATTTCATTTCATTACTATGCAAACCTTAATTATTTAATATTTAGTACTTAACCCTCATGTTGTTCTATTCTACTCTAAAAGCTGCCTCCCTCTTCTACCTGAGCAGGTGAGTCCAGCAGCTGTTCCAGGTGAGCAGGTCTTTCTATCTGAGCTTCTACAGTCCAGCAGAGCAGACTCGTTGCCTCCACACTGGAACTCTTTGGTCCACATTGGAGGCTCCCTGTCTCCATAGAGCACCCCCTGGAGGACTAAAGGAGCCCCACAGCCAAGCTCCCTGCAGACCACCTCTGCATCCTGCTGGTCAAAGTCCTGTTGACACACTGAGGACCAGCGCTGGGTAGACTGGTTAGTCTTCACCTCCAGTCTGCCTGAGCACCGACCAGTCCCCTCCACCAGCCTCACAGAGTCTGGAGGGACGATAGAAGATAAAATAGAGAGAGAGAGAGAGAAAAGACACCAGACTTGTGAAGGTTAGATTTGATAGAAGATAAAACAGAAAATAACACACGCTTGGTCGTCTCCTTTAGCATCATATAACACGCTTGGTTGTCTCCTTTAGCGTCATATAACACGCTTGGTCGTCTCCTTTAGCGTCATATAACACGCTCGTCCCTTTAGCGTCATATAACACGCTTGGTCGTCTCCTTTAGCGTCATATAACACGCTTGGTCGTCTCCTTTAGCGTCATATAACACGCTTGGTCGTCTCCTTTAGCGTCATATAACACGTCAACCTGGGGCATTGCTGCCATGGATGATGCCATTGATGGGCTTACCTGAGCAGGTGAGATTTACAATCAAGGGAGAGAATTCTAATGCTGTGCACTCTCTCAGGGCAGATCCAGACCGGCAGTCACGTTGGATCCTCCACACAGGTCTTGACGAGGACTTCTTTATCTCTCCTTCAGAAAGAGCGAAGCCACAGTCCAGCTCTCTGCAGGCAGCAGCTGCTAACGTCGGGGGTCGTTGAGAGTAATCAACTGGTCTCCAGTCCCCCAGGTGTTTCAGCTCCAGGGTCCCTGCACAGCGACTGGCTCCTCCCACCAACCTGATAGACTCTGGACACAAACCAAAGAGGCAGCAAAATAAAAATAAAATGACTTTCATTATTAACCCTCGTGTTGAAAATCAACACATTTGTTGACGCTTTTTATCGATGTTTTTAACCCTTTTTTCAACACTTTTGTCACTTTTTTTGACGTTTTCAACACTACGTGACACTAACTTATTAACTTTAGTTTTACAGTTATTTTTGGAATTTATGGTCAATAAACCTCATTTATAGGAAATTATACCTAATGTTTGAGTTAGAAAAGCAGAAATTAGGAATTATTGAGACTAAAATTAAAGGAATGGATGTTGATGATAATCACAGACTGGAATATGTCAACTTTTACTCTCAATACTATTTCAAAACACTTCAATTTGGTTTCAAATGCTATAAAATTGAATAAGACGCCCCAAAATTAATGAAAGTAGAGATTTGTACCACACGTTGTGTGGAATCAATCATGTTATTTTGGGGAATTAAAAAGAACATTGATATAGGACAACATGAAGACAATATGAGGACAACATGAGGAAACCATGAGGACAACGTGAGGACAACATGGGGACAGCATGAGGACAACATGAGGGCAACATGAGGACAACATGAGGACAACATGAGGGCAACAGGAGGACAACATGAAGGCAACATGGGGACAACATGAGGACAACATGAAGACAACATGAAGACAACATGAGGGCAACATGAGGACAACATGAAGACAACATGAGGGCATCATGGGGACAACATGAGGACAACATGAGGGCAACATGAGGACAACATGAAGACAACATGAGGGCAACATGAAAACATAATGAGGACAACATGAGGACGACATGAGGACGACATGAGGACAACATGAAGACAACATGAGGACAACATGAGGTCAACATGAGGACAAGATGAAGACAACATGAGGACAACACAAATCAAAGCTGCCTTCCTCTTCTACCTGAGCAGGTGAGTCCAGCAGCTGTTCCAGGTGAGCAGGTCTTTCTATCTGAGCTTCTACAGTCCAGCAGAGCAGACTCGTTGCCTCCACACTGGAACTCTTTGGTCCACATTGGAGGCTCCCCGTCTCCATAGAGCGCCCCCTGGAGGACTACAGGAGCCCCACAGCCAAGCTCCCCGCAGACCACCTCTGCATCCTGCTGGTCAAAGTCCTGTAGACACACTGAGGACCAGCCCTGGGTAGACTGGTTAGTCTTCACCTCCAGTCTGCCTGAGCACAGACCGGTCCCATTCACCAGCCTCACAGAGTCTGGAGGGACGATAGAAGATAAAATAGAGAGAGAGAACAGACGCCAGGCTGAGAATAAAGAGATTAAATTCAGTGATTACAACTGAACTCACCAACTTTCTAAGAAAATCGGTGTCCCTAACCCTCGCGTTGTCTTCCCGTTAAAACCACGAACTTGTCCTTCCAGGTCAAAATTGAAAAATATATTGTTTTTGTCGCTTTTTCGGATTTATTTGTCACCTTTAAAAATGCTCTTGACGCTTTAAAGAAAAACCTGAGACAGAGGTGATGTCATAAATGATGTCACTATAGGCTTACCTGAGCAGGTGAGAACCATGGCAGAGGTTGATAAAACGCTCCTTAACGACTCCCACAGAAGAGATTGAGACAGAAGAAATGCACCGTTGATAATCCACAGTTCTCCTGTCTGTTGCAGCGGTGTCTGTCCTTTGTAGACCACAGAGCCACAGTCCAGATGTCTGCAGAACAGATTCGAATCCTTCAGGGTCCATCCTGGATCAACCAATTGTCTCCATTCCCCCAGGTGTTTCAGCTCCAGGGTGCCTGCACAGCGACTGGCCCCCCCCACCAACCTGATGGGCTCTGAAAACAAACCAGAGTCATCAGCAAAAAATAAAATGACTTTTATTATTAAGAGCTCCTTCTTAACATTTACACCTGCAGACATTCATTCTCATGTATTGTCCAAGCCTTGTTTGCACTGTCACTAACCCTAACCCTTGAAGACAACACAAGGACAACATGGGGGCAACAAGAGGGCAACATGGGCGCCAGGAGGGCAACATGAGGACAACATGAGGACAACATGAAGACAACATGAGGGCAACATGAGGGCAACATGAGGACAACATGGGGACAACATGAGGACAACATGAGGACAACATGAGGACAGCATGAGGGCAACATGAAGACAACATGGGGACAACATGAGGGCAACATGAGGACAACATGAGGGCAACATGAAGACAACATGGGGACAACATGAGGGCAACATGAGGACAACACAGGGACAACATGAGGGCAACATGAAGACAATATGAAGGATAACCCAATCAGAGCTGCCTCCCTCTTCTACCTGAGCAGGTGAGTCCAGCAGCTGTTCCAGGTGAGCAGGTCTTTCTATCTGAGCTTCTACAGTCCAGCAGAGCAGACTCGTTGCCTCCACACTGGAACTCTTTGGTCCACATTGGAGGCTCCCCGTCTCCATAGAGCACCCCATGGAGGACTAAAAGAGCCCCACAGCCAAGCTCCCTGCAGACCACCTCTGCATCCTGCTGGTCAAAGTCCTGTAGACACACTGAGGACCAGCGCTGGGTAGACTGGTTAGTCTTCACCTCCAGTCTGCCTGAGCAGAGACTGGTCCCCTCCACCAGCCTCACAGAGTCTGGAGGGACGATAGAAGATAAAATAGAGAGAGAGAACAGACGCCAGACTGAAGGTTGGAGTTTTCCTCATTTAAAGCATTAAGATTAATTTCCAAAAGATGTTTTTAATTCCTCTTTTAATTAACTGCTGTATATAAGTAATGGTTGGTCTATACGTTCTGTGAGACACCTGACCAATCACCAGACTGCTTGCATCACACCTATCTGGGCATTACTGTTATAAATGATGTCACAGATGATGTCACTAACGGGCTTACCTGAGCAGGTGAGCTTCATGAAGGAAGCGAAGCCTGAGTTCACACTCCGTCAGAGCAGTGTTAGCGTTAGCACAGTGAGCTTTGATCCACCGCGTATGGTTGTAAGAGGTCAAAGGTGAAGGTTCCCATGCTACAGAGAGCGGGGCCACAGTCCATGTCTCTGCAGACCGCCGCTGGATTCAGGGTCCAGTGAAAGATGTTGTCCTGTTCAACCACAGGTCTCCATTCTCCCTGAACCTTCAGCTCCACGGTTCCTGCACAGCCTCCCCCCGCCAACCTCAGCTCTGCACAGAAACCAGCTCGTCATCAGCATCCCTCGGGAATGTAATCGGGAAAAAATTAAAACAGCTGCACTGAAACAAATTTAACGTAGAAGAATAGAAACTCACTGACGACTGGCAGCAAGTTCCTGTGAATCCTTTTAAAGGCACACTGCAAAACCCTTAAAAAGCCTTTTCATCGCCCTTTTGTCACCTTTTCATCGCCCTTTTGTCACCTTTTCATTGCCTTTTCATAGCTGTCTTGTGGCCTTTTCGTCACCCTTTCATCGCATTTTCACACCCTTCGTCGCTTTTCGTCGATTTTACGATTTTCCGCATTTTGTCGCATTTTCGTCACCCTTTCGTCGCCTTTTCGTCGCCTTTTCGTCACCCTTTCGTCGCATTTTCGTCACATTTTCGTCACCCTTTCGTCGCCTTTTCGTCGCCTTTTCGTCGCCCTTTCGTCGCATTTTCGTCAACCTTTCGTCGCCTTTTCGTCGCATTTTCGTCACCCTTTCGTCGCATTTTCGTCACCCTTTCGGCGCCTTTTCGTTGCCTTTTCGTCACCCTTTCGCATTTTTTTTCGATTTTCACCACCCTTTCGTCATTTTCGGCTTTTCGTCGCCCTTTCGTCGCATTTTCATCGCATTTTCGTCACCCTTTCGTCGCCTTTTCGTCGCATTTTCGTCACCCTTTCGTTGCCTTTTCGTCAACCTTTCGTCGCCTTTTCGTCGCATTTTCGTCACCCTTTCGTCGCCTTTTCGTCGCCTTTTCGTCGCCTTTTCATCGCCCTTTCGTCGCATTTTCATCGCATTTTCATCGCATTTTCGTCACCTTTTTGTTGCCTTATCATCGCCTTTTCGTCACCCTTTCGTCGCCTTTTCATCGCCTTTTCATCGCCTTCTTGTCGCCTTTCCGTAGCCAACTTCATATTTAATAGAAAATGTGGCCTAAAAATAGTTCGTAGTCCAAAGAAGATCAATGATCGGTCATAAGATATATTTTTTAACCATATATCTCAACAACTATTCCAGAGATTCACTGTAACAAATTTAACATGCAATTTACAATAACTTCCTGTAACGGCTGTCCTGCAAGTTCCTGTGAATTCTTCTTCCAGTAAAGGTACCGTACTTCATTTACAGTATTTTATGTATTCATGTAAAATACAAAACAATTAAACACAACATGAGATTAAAAAGTAAAAATATTGATAAAATAATATTTACAGAACTTTAGTGGCTATATTGTGTTTTTTACAGTAATACTTAGACTACTGGGATTTGAACTGTAATACTTAGACTGCTGTGATGTTGTCATGGCGACAAGGTTGTAATGTACCTTTACAGCATGCTACTGTAAAATCATCTCCAGTTGTGTTACTGTGAAATCTGAAGTAATAACTGGAGATTTCAGACATTATTAACAGTGTGATTATGTTTTTGATAAATCGTAATTTCTCTTTTCTTTCTCTGCATTTACCTCTCGAGAGATGTCCTTCAGTCTGGAGACCTGAGGAGAAAATCAGAAGATAACAATTACATAGATAGATAGATAGATAGATAGATAGATAGACAGACAGACAGACAGACAGATAGATAGACAGATAGATAGATAGATAGATAGATAGATAGATAGATAGACAGACAGACAGACAGACAGATAGATAGACAGATAGATAGATAGATAGATAGATAGATAGATAGATAGATAGATAGATAGATAGATAGATAGATAGATAGATAGATAGATAGATAGATAGATAGATAGATAGATAGATAGATAGATAGATATTATAGTGTTCCGGCAGCAAATTATCAGTCACACTGCAAAGAATATAAATAAATTAAATACTAGAATACAATGTACATGAAATAATACTAGGATAAAATACAATAACTAATATTTGAATATATACAAGTTGGGAATAGAACAATGTGCTATTTAAATAGACTCATTAACTCCTATATAGCACTGTAACTGTGAAAATTTACATTTACAAAAAGGGCAACATGAGGGCAACAAGAGGGCAACATGTAGGCAACATAAGGACAAGATGAGGGCAAGATGAGGGCAACATGAGGGCAACATGAGGACAACATAAGGACAACATGAGGGCAACATGAGGACAAGATGAGGGCAACATGAGGGCAACATGAGGACAACATGAGGACAACATGAGGGCAACAAGAGGGCAACATGTAGGCAACATAAGGACAAGATGAGGGCAAGATGAGGGCAACATGAGGGCAACATGAGGACAACATAAGGACAACATGAGGGCAACATGAGGACAAGATGAGGGCAACATGAGGGCAACATGAGGACAACATGAGGACAACATGAGGGCAACAAGAGGGCAACATGTAGGCAACATAAGGACAAGATGAGGGCAACATGAGGGCAACATGAGGGCAACATGAGGACAACATAAGGACAACATGAGGGCAACATGAGGACAAGATGAGGGCAACATGAGGGCAACATGAGGACAACATGAGGACAACATGAAGACAAAATGAAGGTAACATGAGGACAAGATGAGGGCAACATGAGGACAACATGAAGACAAAATGAAGGTAACATGAGGACAAGATGAGGGCAACATGAGGACAACATAAGGACAACATGAGGGCAACATGAGGACAAGATGAGGGCAACATGAGGGCAACATGAGGACAACATGAGGACAACATGAAGACAACATGAGGGCAACATGAGGGCAACATGGGGACAACATGAAGACAACATGGAGACAACATGAGGACAACATGGGGACAACATGAGGACAACATGAGGACAACATGGGAACAACATGGGGATAACATGGGGACAACATGAAGACAACATGAGGACAACATGAGGGCAACATGGGGACAACATGAAGACAACATGGGGACAACATGAGGACAGCATGGAGGCAACATGAGGACAACATGGGGACAACATGAAGACAACATGAGGGCAACATGAGAACAACATGAGGACAACATGAGGACAGCATGGAGGCAACATGAGGACAACATGAGGACAACATGAGGACAGCATGGAGGCAACATGAGGACAACATGGGGACAACATGGGACAACATGGGGACAACATGGGGACAACATGAGGGCAACATGGGGACAACATGAAGACAACATGGGGACAACATGAGGACAACATGGGGACAACATGAGGACAGCATGTATCAATGTTCTTTTTAATTCACCAAAATAACATGATTTTCTGAGCCTTTTCAAACTGTAGCGTTGAAGAAAGGGACAAGAAAACGTAAGAAAAAAGTTAAATAGCGTCAACAAAAGCGTTGATTTCCAGAGTCCTACCTGAGCTCCAGAGCAGCAGCAGCAGCAGCAGGTGATCCATGTCCAGGTGGAGCGTCTCTCTGCCGTCTGATCCCGTCTGTCCTCCCGTGTGCTGTCCTTTCTCTTGTCCCTGTCCTCTTATCTGTACAGGCAGAGGCGGAAATTTTTTAGCTTGACGTTGAACTGCATTTCTGAGAATCTGCCTTGACGGGATGTTGTTAGAAGACAGATGTTCTCTACAGATTAACGCCGTGTGGAGTCTTATCAGTGTTTCCGCTGGATGTGTGAACAGCAGCAGAGCGTCGTTCACATCACACTGAGTCTCCGCCGCTGCTGCTGTGTGTTGCATGCAACTCTTTGACTCATCACAGGTTAACTCCGGTGTTGTCTTCCTGTCAAAATGGAAAATCAACCCTTTTTCTTATGTTTTTGTCCCTTTGACACTTTTTTTTCCATGTTTGTCACTTTTTTTTTTAACGTTTTTACACTTTTTCAATGCGTCATGTTGCCCTCATGTTGTCCTCATGTTGCCCTCATGTTGTCCTCATGTTGCCCTCATGTTGCCCTCATGTTGCCCTCATGTTGCCCGCATGTTGCACTCATGTTGTCCTCATGTTGTCTTCATGTTGTCCTCATGTTGCCCTCATGTTGCCCTCATGTTGCCCTCATGTTGTCCTCATGTTGCCCTCATGTTGCCCTCATGTTGTCCTCATGTTGCCCTCATGTTGCCCGCATGTTGCCCGCATGTTGCACTCATGTTGTCCTCATGTTGTCTTCATGTTGTCCTCATGTTGTCCTCATGTTGCCCTCATGTTGTCCTCATGTTGTCCTCATGTTGCCCTCATGTTGTCTTCATGTTGCCCTCATGTTGCCCTCATGTTGTCCCCATGTTGTCCCCATGTTGTCCCCATGTTGTCCTCATGTTGTCCTCATGTTGTCCTATATCAATGTTCTTTTAATTCCCCAAAATAACATAATTGATTCCACACAACGCTCTTTGCCAAGTACAAATCTCTACTTTCATTAATTTTGGGGCGTCTTATTCAATTTTATAATTTTTTTCCCTCTGCTACAGGAACTGGCCTCTGTGGAAACAGAAATTCAAGCTGCAAGTCCTTGTTCAAGGAATCAGCAAAGGCCTCCCCAGTGCACGGGGTCTCAGGACCCAAAACTTGGGAGGGGAGAAAGGATGTTAGATGGGATCCGATCCAAAGGACCAATTGTTAGGATAATTCATCAAAGAATGGACAAAAATCACTGGAGTTCTCTCAAAAGTTGGTTTTTACTTGCAAGTCGAGTGTTTTACAGGACAGAGAAATCCCTGCAAACAGCAGCTTTTTATAAGGAAAAGGGAGTAGTATTACGAAGAGATCGTGTCTTCTTATCTCTGGTCAGGACCGGCGTCTCCTCCACATGTGAGTTCTCTCAAAAGTGTGTTTTTACTTGCAAGTAGAGTGAGTTTTACTGCACTCACTGCACGTACAGAAAATAACTAATGATATCCTTCAACAGCAGTTTTTCATAAGAAAAAGGGAGTAGTATTACAAAATCAACACGGTCTTCTTATCTCTGCTCAGGACCGGCATCTCCTCCACATGTGCTCTGTCCTAAGGGGTCTTCTTCCACTACAATACACTACACCACATTACACTACACTACACTACCACTACACTACACTACACTACCACACCACTATACTACACCACATTACACTACATTTCAATTTAATTTATAGTATGAATTCATAACAAGAGTTATCTCAAGACACTTTACAGGTAGAGCAGGTCTAGACCACACTCTATAATCTACAGATAGAGCAGGTCTAGACCGCTCTATAATTTACAGATAGAGCAGGTCTAGACCGCTCTATAATCTACAGATAGAGCAGGTCTAGACCGCTCTATAATTTACAGATAGAGCAGGTCTAGACCGCTCTATAATCTACAGATAGAGCAGGTCTAGACCGCTCTATAATCTACAGATAGAGCAGGTCTAGACCGCTCTATAATTTACAGATAGAGCAGGTCTAGACCGCTCTATAATCTACAGATAGAGCAGGTCTAGACCGCTCTATAATCTACAATAATAATAATAATAACAACTTTGACTTATATAGCGCCTTTCACAAACCCAAGGACGCTTAAAAAACGAGGGGGGGGGGGGGTTAAAAGGTGAAGGTGTGAGGCCAGGAGAGATTAAATCCATAAGCCTCAGTGAAGAGGTATGTTTTAAGCTGGTTTTAAAGGTTATAATAGAGGAGGCAGAGCGAATAGCAAGAGGAAGCTGGTTCCAGAGCGATGGTGCACTGACACAGAAGGCTCTGTCACCAAATGTCCGGAGCCTGGATTTAGGGACAACAAGCAGGTCCTTGTCAGAGGACCGCAGGGACCGGGACTGAGTGTATGGGTGGAGTAGATCTGTTAGGTACTGAGGTGCAAGTCCATGGAGAGATTTGTATGTCAGTAGGAGAATTTTATATTTGATCCGGGACTTAATAGGTAGCCAGTGGAGCAGGTCTAGACCGCTCTATAATCTACAGATAGAGCAGGTCTAGACCGCTCTATAATTTACAGATAGAGCAGGTCTAACCCGCTCTATAATTTACAGATAGAGCAGGTCTAGCCCGCTCTATAATTTACAGATAGAGCAGGTCTAGACCGCTCTATAATCTACAAATAGAGCAGGTCTAGCCCGCTCTATAATGTACAGATAGAGCAGGTCTAGACCGCTCTATAATTGACAGATAGAGCAGGTCTAGACCGCTCTATAATTTACAGATAGAGTAGGTCTAGACCGCTCTATAATTTACAGATAGAGCAGGTCTAGACCGCTCTATAATTTACAGATAGAGCAGGTCTAGACCGCTCTATAATTTACAGATAGAGCAGGTCTAGACCGCTCTATAATTTACAGATAGAGCAGGTCTAGACCGCTCTATAATTTAATTTGTCACTTTTTGATGTTTTCTAACTTTTACCGAAGTTCTGTCTCACTTTTTACAACGTCTTTGTCGATTTCAGTGTTCTTAAATCTTTATTTTTCTTAAAATTCTATAAATTAAATAAAACACCAAATTCAATGAGACCAGTTCATGTATTATTTTTTTTTAATTTTATTATTATTTTTTTTTACAATTTGGTTGAAGTAAAACTCAAATTTCTGATTAAGAAACTTTTTGAATACGGGTCAAATTAGACCCCGAGGACAACCGGAGGGTTAAGATGCAATAGGACAGCTCGACCAGCAGATGTCACCATGGTAACAGGTCAGTGCATCACTCGTCAGTGCTTTCAACCCAGAAGGTGCAGACTCCAGAAAACAAGCAGTACATGAGCTTTAAATGAGCAAAACTACAAAAAAACAAGAGCAGTTTCATGTTTTTTCCTGAATTCATGCAGGAAAATGAACAACTATACTGTTTATTATATATTTACAGAGCAAAAAGACACATTTAGCATTAATAACATTAATAATAACAACAATAACAACTCATTACAGATACTGCATATAGAGCTTTCTCATGCAAAATTGGGGATATGAGTTTTTGAATACATTCAAGATCAATCAGTAACCATAGCAACACACAAAAACCTTTTTTTTTTACACAACTTTGACAGGAAATGTGCAGATGATCTCATGACATCATAGACAGTTAACCCCCCCATGTTGTTTTAATATTACGTCTTTTCCCCACAATGTGGTTCCTGAAATATTCAATTTGCAGCGTGAGCCACGGCGCCCTCCGCCACGGCGCCCTCCGACACGGCGCCCTCCGACACGGCGGCGGCGTCCTGAACCGGAGCGAGAGGAAGCGAAGAGCTGCGGCGCCTCAGAGACGGAGAAATGGAGGGAAGAGCCTGGAGGGAGGAGGGAGGAGGGAGGAGGGAGGAGGGAGGAGGGAGGAGGGAGGAGGAAATAATTACAAGAGGAGTGGATCAATCAGTCTTTCTTTTTCTTTGTCTCGTTCCCTTTCTTCCCTCCATACTCTGTTGATCTTTAGTGCATATATATATATATATATATATATATATATATATATATATATATATATATATATATATATATATATATATATATATATATATATGTCTCTTTATATAGACCTTAGTGGTCCCTAATACTGTATCTGAAGTCTCTTTATATAGACCTTAGTGGTCCCTAATACTGTATCTGAAGTCTCTTTATATAGACCTTAGTGGTCCCTAATACTGTATCTGAAGTCTCTTTATGTAGACCTTAGTGGTCCCCTAATACTGTATCTGAAGTCTCTTTATATAGACCTTAGTGGTCCCTAATACTGTATCTGAAGTCTCTTTATATAGACCTTAGTGGTCCCCTAATACTGTATCTGAAGTCTCTTTATATAGACCTTAGTGGTCCCTAATACTG
>JABXJD010000394.1:332500-362500 GCA_013375575.1 Percina caprodes
TTTGAAGTGGCAACAAATGAAAATCCAAAATTCCGTGTGTCACAAAATTAGAATATTACTTAAGGCTAATACAAAAAAGGGAGTTTTTAGAAATGTTGGCCAACTGAAAAGTATGAAAATGAAAAATATGAGCATGTACAATACTCAATACTTGGTTGGAGCTCCTTTTGCCTCAATTACTGCATTAATGCGGCGTGGCATGGAGTCGATGAGTTTCTGGCACTGCTCAGGTGTTATGAGAGCCCAGGTTGCTCTGATAGTGGCCTTCAACTCTTCTGCGTTTTGGGTCTGGCATTCTGCATCTTCCTTTTCACAATACCCCACAGATTTTCTATGGGGCTAAGGTCAGGGAGTTGGCTGGCCAATTTAGAACAGAAATACCATGGTCCGTAAACCAGGCACGGGTAGATTTTGCGCTGTGTGCAGGCGCCAAGTCCTGTTGGAACCTGAAATCTCCATCTCCATAGAGCAGGTCAGCAGCAGGAAGCATGAAGTGCTCTAAAACTTGCTGGTAGACGGCTGCGTTGACCCTGGATCTCAGGAAACAGAGTGGACCGACACCAGCAGATGACATGGCACCCCAAACCATCACTGATGGTGGAAACTTTACACTAGACTTCAGGCAACGTGGATCCTGTGCCTCTCCTGTCTTCCTCCAGACTCTGGGACCTCGATTTCCAAAGGAAATGCAAAATTTGCTTTCGTCAGAAAACATGACTTTGGACCACTCAGCAGCAGTCCAGCTCTTTTTTTCCTTAGCCCAGGTGAGACGCTGCGCTGTTTCTTGGTCAACAGTGGCTTGACACGAGGTATGCGGCAGTTGAAACCCATGTCTTTCAAGCGTCTCTTGGTGGTGGATCTTGAAGCACTGACTCCAGCAGCTGTCCACTCCTTGTGAATCTCTTTTTTCACAATCTTGACTAGGGCGCGGTGATCCCTATCGCTTGTACACTTTTTCTGACCACAGTTTTTCCTTCCCTTTGCCTCTCTATTAATGTGTTTGGACACAGAGCTCTGAGAACAGCCAGCCTCTTCAGCAATAACCTTTTGTGTCTTTCCCTCCTTGTGCAATGTGTCGATGGTCGCCTTTTGGACAGCTGTCAAATCTGAAGTCTTCCCCATGTTTGTGTAGGCTTCAGAACTGGACTGAGAGACCATTTAAAGCCCTTTGCAGGTGTTTTGAGTTAATCAGCTGATTACTTTGTGGCACCAGGTGTCTTCAAAATGTAACCCTTACACAATATTCTAATTTTGTGACACACGGAATTTTGGATTTTCATTTGTTGCCACTTCAAATCATCAAAATTAAATGAAATAAACATTTGAATGCATCAGTCTGTGTGCAATGAATAAATATAATGTACAAGTTACACCTTTTGAATGCAATTACTGAAATAAATCAAGTTTTTCAAAATATTCTAATTTACTGGCTTTTACCTGTATGTGTGATATAGGTGTGTATATGTGTGATATATGTGTTATATATGTGTGATATATGTGTGTATATGTGTGATATATGTGTGATATATGTGTGTATATGTGTGATATATGTGTGTATATGTGTTATATATGTGTATACATGGTGTTTACATACACATGCTTAAGTTGACTAAAAGTAAAATTTATTTTAATACCTAAATTAAAAATGAGGTAAAATCCAACCTTTAAGGACACCAATTTTCTTTGTGAATGAATAACGTATTGTAAATAAATAAATGTTCTTATTTAAGTATACATACCCATGTTAAATTCCCATAGAGGCAGGCATTAAATAGTTATTTGATTCAGGATATTATGCATCCTGATAAAGTTCCCTTGGCCTTTAGAATTAAAATAGCCCCACATCATCACATACTCTTCACCATGCTTAGAGATAGGCATGGTTTTATTTCAGTTAGACTAATACCTGGTTTGATTTGCATTGAGAGATGATTTTATAGAAAGTATCCCATGCCTATCTCTAAGCATGGTGAAGAGTATGTGATGATGTGGGGCTATTTTAATTCTAAAGGCCAAGGGAACTTTATCAGGATGCATAATATCCTGAATCCAGGAAATAACTGGCCTTTAATAATAAAAATCTGCCTGCCTCTATGGGAATTTAACATAGGGGTATGTATACTTATGACCCCTGTATTTTAAATAAGAACATTTATTTATTTACAATACGTTATTCATTCACAAAGAAAATTGGTGTCCTTAAAGGTTGGATTTTACCTCATTTTTTAATTTAGGTATTAAAATAAATTTCCAAAACATGATTTTTTTATTCCTCTTTTTAGTCAACTTAAGCATGTGTATGTAAACTTTTGAGCACCACTGTATGTGTGTATATGTGTGTATATGTGTGTGATATATGTGTGATATATGTGTGTACATGTGAAGTTGTGTGTATATATGTGTGTATATATACACACATATATACACACAGAACAACAGGAGGGTTGAACGTCTAACATGAATCTTTATATTTAATATTTCTCAGTCTCCCCGACCTGAAACAGAGCGACTTTGCTGATGATGCTGTAGTTGACGTCCACGGCCATGTCCAGCCGCATCTTGGTAGGAAGCTGCACCAGCAGCTCCTGTTCATCTGCAGATACAACAACATGCACATGAACTCAACACGAGGCGTTCAGGGACAACCTTTCTGATCACATATGGTTGAAACCACGGTTCAAAATTAGCACCAATGACGAGCCAAATGCTGGTAAAATATCATAATATAGTTTCTGAAATGATTCCCATCCATCCGTCTTCATCTTATCTGGTGACACATCCTCCTCGCAAACTTTCTACTTCCTGTCTGCTCTCGGGTCCTCTGACCCGCTAACTGTAACACGTAACATATCGTTAAGACTGTTTCTCTTAACCCTCGTGTTGTCGTCCCGTCAAAATCAACACTTTTTCTTACGTTTTTATCCCTTTCTTCAACACTTTTGATGCTTTTTATTCAATGTTTCAAAGCTAGCTCTTTAGAAGAGACCTCAGGGACCGCTAGCTCTGTAGAAGAGACCTCTGGGACCGCTAGCTCTTTAGAAGAGACCTCCGGAACCGCTAGCTCTTTAGAAGAGACCTCAGGGACCGCTAGCTCTGTAGAAGAGACCTCGGGGACCGCTAGATCTTTAGAACAGACCTCGGGGACCGCTAGATCTTTAGAAGAGACCTCGGGGACCGCTAGCTCTTTAGAAGAGACCTCGGGGACCGCTAGATCTTTAGAAGAGACCTCCAGGACCGCTAGATCTTTAGAAGAGACCTCCGGGACCGCTAGCTCTTCAGAAGAGACCTCCGGAACCGCTAGCTCTGTAGAAGAGACCTCGGGGACCGCTAGATCTTTAGAAGAGACCTCTGGGACCGCTAGATCTTTAGAAGAGACCTAGGGGACCGCTAGATCTTTTGAAGAGACCTCCGGGACCGCTAGCTCTTTAGAAGAGACCTCGAGGACCGCTAGCTCTTTAGAAGAGACCTTGGGGACCGCTAGCTCTTTAGAAGAGACCTTGGGGACCGCTAGCTCGTTAGCTTTTAGCCGCAACAATTGGTACTTTTCTGTCTTTTGTGGTTATTAAGTGATGGAAATATGAATCAGACGTGGCGTTTGGGGTCGTGTACGATCCCTTCGGTTCCTGAGGGTTGGTCTAAATACAAGGCCTCGTACATATCACAGGAATATTACTCGTTAGGGGATTCTTAAGATTACGAGTTAGCTTTTTTTGCGATGATGGTGTGTGGAATGGGCCGATGGGGTCCAGGGTGGGGGTGGGGGTGTGGTGCTTACCCAGCATGCCCTGGCTCTTCCAGGTGTAGTCGTACCAGGTCTTGATGCGGTTCTGGACGTCCCGGGGGATGTGGTAGTTGTTCATGTACTTGATGGTGCTGTCCATGCAGGCGCGGTAGTAGTTCTCCCCGGCGGTCGCTGCACCCACCACGTCCCGCATCTGGGGGAGGGATGGAGGGATGGAGGGATGGATGGATGGATAGATAGATAGATAGATAGATAGATAGATAGATAGATAGATAGATAGATAGATAGATAGATAGATAGATAGATAGATAGATAGAGAGAGAGAGAGAGATAGAAAACCATCACAGCAGAATCAGAAGGACTTTTGTTTGCTCATTTGTTACATTTTTTGTATGACTTTTATACAATATATATAAATAATATAATAAAAAATACTAATAATAAAAATAAAAAAGTAAAATAAAATAAAAAAATAAAGAAAAATAAAATAAAATAAAAAAAATAAAGAAAAATAAAATAAAATAAAAAATAAAATAAGATAATAAAAATAAATAAAAGGTTAACTGACCTGACCAATCATGATGGAGAACGCGAAGACGCCAACGAAGTAGTTGAGGAGCTGGAAGCAGATCTCGAAGACGGTGGAGGGGTCAGGGAGCCCCCCAATGGTGATCAGGGTCTTCACCGCAAAGTAGTAGCAGCGGATGTAACTACACACACACACACACACACACACACACACACACACACACACACACACACACACACACACACACACACACACACACACACACAGGGACACACACACACACACACAGGGACACACACACACACACACAGGGACACACACACACACGCACGCACACACACACACAACATGGTGATCAGCGTCTTCACCGCAAAGTAGTAGCAGCGGATATAAATGCAGACAGACACATACACACACACACACACACACACACACACACCACACACACACACACACACACACACACACACACACACACACACACACACACACACACACACACACACACACACACCCATAGGGACACACACTATGCAGAACCATCGGTTTCTTACGCATTCCCCTTCCCGTTGTAGACCCACTTGGTGGATCCCAGACCCTCGTAGGCCGAGCCCCAGTAGAAGAGACAGGCGTTGATGTGCAGAGAGTACAGCAGGTAGGAGGACGTTCGGATCACCCTGACAACAAACAACCCCGCGGGAGGATTAAACACACGTGGAGTTCCTCAGGGATCAGTTTTGAGGTCCTTTGCTTTGAATGTTTATATAAGATGAGATAAAACTGGTGAAAAATGGCATCAGATCATCAAAGGTGCAAAGAACAAGTGTAATTAATAAGAAACGCTCCTCCTAACTGCAACGAATCTGTTTGTATGCAGACGACAGTTTCATGTTGCTGTCGTTTTGATGCCTTAATGTCACAAAACTTTATAAACTTCCACCACAATTAAACAAAGATGTAAATTATATGGAGGCTCCTGAATTACATCACCTCAACTTATCAGAAGCTAAAGCAAGCAGTGTTTTAGTTGTAAACCTTAATATGCTAAGCTACACCCTGTAACACCATGCCATGCTACGCTACACCCTATAACACCATGCTATGCTACGCTACACCCTATAACACCATGCTATGCTACGCTACACCCTGTAACACCATGCCATGCTACGCTACACCCTATAACACCATGCTATGCTACGCTACACCCTATAACACCATGCTATGCTACGCTACACCCTATAACACCATGCTATGCTACGCTACACCCTGTAACACCATGCTATGCTACGCTACACCCTGCAACGCCATGCTATGCCCTACTATGCTAAGCTATGCCTTACTATGCTACGCTACACCTTACTGTGCTACACTATGCCTTACTATGCTAAGCTATGCCTTACTTTGCTACGCTACACCTTACTATGCTACGCTACGCCTTACTATGCTACCTTGGGCCCTACTATGCTACGCTATGCCTTAAAATGCTACAGTATGCCATACTATGTTATGCTACACCTTACTATGCTACGTTAGGCCCTACCATGCTACACTACGCCCTACTATGCTACGCTACGCTAACTAGCTGCTAGCTGTTCTCACCTGTAGATGTACGCTTTCTTCATCACAGCTTCCATCCTGTCGTTGAACTCAAAGAAGGCCATGTACTGGGGGGGACAGAGGGAGGACAGTTGGACGCGGACCTCAACACTCAGAACTAACCTCTCGGGGAGAAGAAATCAGTCGTAACCTTCAGCAGACGAGGGAACCTCAGCAGAGAGTTCACGCCGGTGAAAAAGTAGAATATCTCCATGGGAACCAGACTGATGATGTCCATCTGCAGACAGACAGACAGACAGACAGACAGACAGACAGGCAGACAGACAGGCAGACAGACAGACAGACAGACAGATAAGTGACCTCAGTCTTCAACAATCAAATAACAGTAATAATAATAATCAGATGAATGAAATTATGTTATCAAAGTAGAACCCAGCCTGAGATCATGAGGGGTAAACCTGTTTTTTGATGGGGATGATGGGGGTATTTCAATTCCAAAGACCAAGGGAACTTTATCAGGATGCATAGTATCTGATCCATTAAATAAGGGGGTGTATACTTATGCTCCTGTATTTTAACATAGGGGAACGTTGTGTGGAAATCATGTTATTTTGGGTAATTATAAATAACATTGATATAGGACAACATGAAGACAACATGAGGACAACATGAGGACAACATGAGGGCAACATGAGGACAACATGAGGGCAACATGAGGGCAACATGAGGACAATATGAGGACAACATGAGGGCAACATGAAGACAACATGAGGACAACATGAAGACAACATGAGGACAACATGAAGACAACATGAGGACAACATGAGGACAACATGAGGACAACATGAAGACAACATGAGGACAACATGAAGACAACATGAAGACAACATGAAGACAACATGAGGACAACATGAGGACAACATGAGGGTTAAACCACTACATGGGTCTACTTCCTGCTTTGCCCCGTCACTATGAACCTGCTGTGGGTTTTAATTGCTCCTTAATCAACAACCTATGTGGATGTTTTTGAGGACAGTCTGATGCAGAAGTCTAGTTCCTGTTCTTACCTTGAACCTCTCGGTGGTCATGTAGTTGTCTCTCATGTCCTTTTTATCACACTGAAATGAAAACAAGTTGCAGGTTAGAGAAGCTGTTATTCCTGTTTTTGAATATTTTATCTTTTTCAAGTTTATCAAAAACATTTTTTTTTTATGCTTTTTTCCAGGTTTTCAACTTTTTCTGAAGTTTCTGTTGAAACAGGAGACGTCTCTTATGTCCTAAAACCACATTTCTGTTGCCTTTTTAAAGGTTTTTGTTGCCTTTTTAAAAGTTTTTGTTGCCTTTTTAAAAGTTTTTGTTGCCTTTTTAAAGGTTTTTGTTGCCTTTTTAAAAGTTTTTGTTGCCTTTTTAAAGGTTTTTGTTGCCTTTTTAAAGGTTTTTGTTGCCTTTTTAAAGGTTTTTGGCGCCTTTTAAAGGTTTTGTTGCATTTTTAAAGGTTTTTGTTGCCTTTTTAAAAGTTTTTGGCGCCTTTTTAAAAGTTTTTGTTGCCTTTTTAAAAGTTTTTGGCGCCTTTTTAAAGGTTTTTGTTGCCTTTTTAAAAGTTTTTGGCGCCTTTTTAAAGGTTTTTGTTGCCTTTTTAAAGGTTTTTGTTGCCTTTTTAAAAGTTTTTGGCGCCTTTTTAAAGGTTTTTGTTGCCTTTTTAAAGGTTTTTTGCGCCTTTTTAAAGGTTTTTGTTGCCTTTTTAAAGGTTTTTAGCGCCTTTTTAAAGGTTTTTGGTGCCTTTTTAAAGGTTTTTGTTGCCTTTTTCAAGGTTTGTATTTGTTCATACACGTCTCGCATCTTAAAACCAGCCTCTGGAGACTCGAGCAGTCGCAGCGACACCATCAGCTGGCGAGTCAAGCTGATCCGGTTCAGACTGCTATGACATGGATTTCGTGAATATTCGGTCTGATCTGGGCTAAAAACCCTAAAACCAAAAGCTGATGCCACGTACCACGATGTCTCCTCCGCGGACGAACTGCAGTCGGGGCTGGAAGACGAGGATGTCCAGGATGTAGATGAAGTCGCAGGTGTAGTCTATCAGCAGCCACAGGTGGAGGTTTTCGGGGGTTTGGTAGGGGAACGCCCAGCGGACTGGGATCAACCACACGTTCCAGTTCCACGCCGCCACGACACAGAACAGCCACATCACGTAGATCAGATCTGGAGACAAGAACATTGGTATATATATATATATATATATATATATATATATATATATATATATATATATATATATATATATGTAAAGACTATAATAAAGAATAAAGACTCACCAGTGAAAGGGTCGATGCTGGAGGGGAAGCGGTACTCCACAACGGCTCGGAGCCAGTCGGGCATCGGGGGCAGTTGGGGCAGTTTGGGAGGTCTGGGAAACACAACTGGACGTCCCAAAATTTCAAAGGGGAGGACGAATACCTTCTTTTCCTCCTCTTCTTCTTCTTGTTCTTCTTCTTCCTTTCCTTCTGCAGGTGCGTCGTCCTTCTTCTCCTCTGGAGGAGGAGGAGGAGGAGGAGGAGGAGGAGGAGCTTTGCTCGGGGCTGCAGACATCAGACAGAATATATATCATATGCTTACAGACTCTGGTTCTGAAAGACCGTCATTACTTACAGACTCTGGTTCTGAAAGACCGTCAGGACTTACAGGATCTGGTCCTGAAAGACTGTGAATACTTACAGGTTCTGGGTCTAAAAGACCGTCAGTACTTACAGGATCTGGTTCTGAAAGACCGTCAGTACTTACAGGCTGAAGGACTTTCTTCCTCGGACTCATCTGGGTCCACGAGTCGGTCTCTCCTGAGCTCTGATCTGCCTCTAAACAGCCGGACCAGCTGGCCCAGACGCTCCTGGACCTGGGTGCCGCCGCTGGCTGCAGACAGAGGCCTCCTGCAGGACGGCAGACAGTCATTCCCCCTGCTCTGGTGATCCCCCTCTCATTCCCCCTGTTATGGCATTTTCATTAGTCCTCTCATTCCCCTTGCTGTGGTGTTCCCCCCTCTCATTCCCCCTGCTCTGGTGTTCCCCCCTCTCATTCCCCCTGCTCTGGCGTTCCCCCCTCTCATTCCCCCTGCTCTGGCGTTCCCCCCTCTCATTCCCGGGGGGTTTGTGTTGCAGTCTCGGGCTTTGAGACCTTTGGCAACGACACTGATGTCAACGTTTCTCTGGCTGTTTGTATCAATCACAACGTCTCGTTCTCTGGGACTAAAGTTATTAAAGTTACCATGGCAACTACAGCAACGGCGGCAGTGTCAACGTGTGTGTGTGTGTGTGTGTGTGTGTGTGTGTGTGTGTGTGCGTGCAGTTTCTCTCACTCGCTGTCTGCAGTCAGCAGGTCTTCCTGACTGGACCAGGTCTTCAGATTAACAGCTGCTTCTTCTTCTGCAGCTCTGAGGGGACACAGGAAGACACGAGGACATCAACACGGAGACAAAAGTGTCTGCAATCGTTAATTTCATTGTTGATTTGTTGTTCAGTCAACGATGAGTTCATTTCCTGAAAAGAAATCACAACTCTTAATGGTTAATTAATGGTTAAAGTATTTTTTGATGCAGAAACGTTCTGTTATATCAAAATAAACCGAACATATTTCGGTTTGTTAGCAGTTGTGTAAGCATTTTAGCATGTTAGCATGAATTAGCATGTAATCAATATTATTAGCATGTTAGCATGAGTTAGCACATAAGCAATATTATCAGCATGTTAGCATGAGGTAGCATGTAAGCAATATTATTAGCATGAGTTAGCATGTAAGCAATAGTATTAGCATGTTAGCATTAGGTAGCATGTAAGCAATATTATCAGCATGTTAGCCTGAGGTAGCATGTAAGCAATATTATTAGCATGAGTTAGCATGTAAGCAATATTATTAGCATGAGTTAGCATGAGTGCACTGAGTGTAAATGCATCCTTAGAAAATCATCCAATCAAAACCTTTTTTCCCAATTTTTTCTACAAAGTAAAAACCAAAAATCAACCTTTTTCTCCTCTCGGGCTTCCGTAGTTTTCTTACCGCTGAAACAAGACGTTTTATTTTGCTATAACTGAGTGTTGACGTTACCTGAGCGTTGACGGCCGGACACTCTCACGGCTGCACTCCGGTTCGCTGCTGGTGATAATTTGGGGAATGTTCAGGTCCCGATCCACGTCCTCCACCTTCAGCACCGGACCTTCACCCAGACCTCGCCCCCCCCTCCCTGAGGGACAGAGCAGATCTGTTGGACTGCAGGAAGACATCGTCCTTCACCGGAGACATAAAGGCGGCCGACAGACACGCTAGCTAAGCCTAGCACTGAACACACATCCACTTCCTGTAAAATCACAGCTGGAAAGAGTATAAAACTATTCTACTTAAGTAAAAGTACTATTACTTTGATGAACATTTAGTACAAGTAGATTGAACGATATAGACATCTACTTAAGTAAAAGTACTATTACTTTGATGAACATTTAGTACAAGTAGATTGAATGATATAGACATCTATTTAAGTAAAAGTAAGTAAACTGTTTCTTCTGAGTTTTATCTGTTTTTATTTTTTAACTGATTTTGTGTAAAGCACTTTGAATTGCCCTGTTGCTGAAATGTGCTCTACAAATAAAGCTGCCTTGCCTTAGCTTTCCTTAACTTCATTTATTTTTCTATCAGTATTTATCGGCCGTACTTGGGGTTAACAATAAATAACTGAACTTATTATTTAAAACAATAAATAACTTAACAACGTCATCTTGGACTCACATCTACCCACAACACACAGATTATAAAAACTACTTTACAAAGTGCACAAAAGCATTGCTCAACCACAGTAAAGTGAGTAATTCGTTAACATCCACTTCCTGTAGGATCACCTGTAGCGTGGTTAGCTGGCAGCTCGTGGCGAAGCAGGGCGGAGCCGCAGTGCATGATGGGAGTGGTGATGGGGATGTGGGATGGCACAGATGGCACAGAAATGGTTTGTTTTGGCACTTAAAGGTTTTGATCTACACACAAAGAATTACGTGTCTATAAGGTTTCCCTAAGGGTCTGCTGGAGGAGGGTGGGGCTAAGGCTGCTGAGGATTCTGGGAGTTGGAGTTAAGGCGCCTAAAGCGGCTGACGATGCTCGCATAGCAGCGTCGCGCGTGGTTGGGGACCTGGGACAGCTCCTGGGTCAGCTGGGCGAGCTGTGGGGGCGGGGACGGCAGGGACAGATTGGACAGTTGGGTTGGCATAGACGGCATGGACAGATTGGACAATTGGGGCAATTGGGTAGGCATGGACAGGTTGGACAGGTTGGACATCTTGGACAGCGGGGACGGCATGGACAGCTTGGCGGGGGGGTTCAGGTTATGGTCGTGCATCAGCTTGCTGCAGCTGTCCAGACACTCGGCGGCGTGCGGGATTCGAAGCAGAAGCGTCTTTATCGGAGAACAAACGTCGGGAACTGGACGGAGAAAAAGTCAAAAACCAAGACGTCAAAGACCATAACTGCATTTACAACTGCTACGTTTCCCCCTCTCATTCCCCCTGCTCTGGTGTCTCCCTCCTCTCATTCCCCCTGCTCTGGTGTTCCCCCTCTCATTCCCACTGCTCTGGTGTTCCCCCTCTCATTCCCCCTGCTCTGGTGTCTCCCCCTCTCATTCCCCCTGCTCTGGTGTTCCCCCTCTCATTCCCCCTGCTCTGGTGTCTCCCCCTCTCATTACCCCTGCTCTGGTGTTCCCCCTCTCATTCCCCCTGCTCTGGTGTTCCCCCTCTCATTCCCCCTGCTCTGGTGTTCCCCCTCTCGTTCCTCCTGCTCTGGTGTTCCCCCTCTCATTCCCCCTGCTCTGGTGTTCCCCCTCTCATTCCCCCTGCTCTGGTGTCTCCCTCCTCTCATTCCCCCTGCTCTGGTGTCTCCCCCCTCTCATTCCCCCTGCTCTGGTGTTCCCCCTCTCATTCCCCTGCTCTGGTGTCTCCCCCTCTCATTCCCCCTGCTCTGGTGTCTCCCTCCTCTCATTCCCCCTGCTCTGGTGTCTCCCTCCTCTCATTCCCCCTGCTCTGGTGTTCCCCCTCTCATTCCCCCTGCTCTGGTGTTCCCCCTCTCATTCCCCCTGCTCTGGTGTTCCCCCTCTCATGTGCTGTATTGATTTTTCCCCCACCCCAAAAAACTAGTAATAAGTTGGTGTTAGTGGTGTTTATGCATGGTGGTGAAAGTGAAAAGAAGTGGGAAAAGTGTCAAAAAAGGGACAAAAACGTCAGAGAAAGAGTGGATGTTCTTGTTTTGGGGGGGCGACATGTGCATGGTCCAAAGGAAGACAACACAAGGGTCAATGGGAATTAATGTCCCCATACGGGATCAATAAAGAGTATAAATTAAATTAATTATAAATAAAATTATAAATTAATATCTGAGCCCACAACATGGCTCTTATCCGGCGCAATGTCAGGCTCTGTCCTTAAAATGGATTATAGTATATATATATATATATATATATATATATATATATATATATATATATATATATATATAGCGGGTCGGGTACAGTATGTACACAAGGTAAAGGTTTTCTGCTCTCACCTCCACATCCACCTTCTTCTGCATTGGCCTGAGAGATTAAGAAGAAAGACCGTTAATCATAAAGAATGAAACATATAACTACATTTACATTGATATACTTTAGACAACCGTTCTATTATTACAGTGCAACAAAGGTCAGATAAAAGATAAGATAAAAACAATAAATCTGAAGGGAAAGTGAAATTATCTGTCCATGCAGAAAGATCATTTCTATATAATTTATAAATCTATTTAAATCAAAATTAATTTATAATAATTAGATGAGATAATTTCACTGGACAAGCTTAATTTAATAAACAGTAATAAACAGTAAACTTAAATAAAGATTATAGTGTAAAGTTGAACCCTTAAAACAAGATGTTGTTTTTTATCTTGTTAAGAACCAATCAATCAACCATGCAACTTATATTTCATTTCAGGGTCCAAATTTCAAATTAAAATCATTATTTTTGGAGACGTTTTTCAAAAGATTTCGTCACTTTAAAAAAAAAAAGTCCTCCCAAATTTCCGATGTTTTGTCAATGTTTTATCAATTTTTTTGTCGATTTTTCGGCACTTTTTGTTGTGACGTTTTTCTTTTTTTAACGCATTAAAATTTAATAAAAGGACCAAATTCAATGAAAATACAGAACTGATCTTTTATTTTACTTGTAAAGAGTAATGGTTGTACATGGAACCGTCCACGTTATGTTTTTAATGTATGTAATTGCAAGAAAACCAAATTTCTAATATAGAAATTATACTATAATTCATAATTCTCTCACCTCTTCATGTTCTAGTTGCAGTTCCTCCTCCCTGCCGGTCACCTGTTGGGCCGGCGGCTCCTGTTGAACCTGCATAAGAAATAAAATAAAAATACTTTAATGAATGTTGAGAAAAGAAGAACAGATATGAACCAACAGGCCGCTTTTTTATCCCTCCTGTTGAATATGCACAACCTGCACAGCATAAAAATATTTTTGGTGAATATTTCCAGAGGCAGGGGGGTTAGCAGGGTTCGCTAACGCTAACCGTTCCCAGACTGCAGAGTTGGTTTGGCCTCTTGTCTCTCCAGTCGCTGCTGCCCTCCTTCTGCCATCGTTACTCCAGCCTTTAAAGCCCAGAGGATAATATGCACACGACCTGCCTCCCTGACTATAGGCTGAGAGAGCTTGGGGGGGGGGTTAGGGGGTCATTCAGAACACAAGACAAAAAAAGAGTGTTCTTGCAAAACAGAACATGGCAAAATAACCGTTTTTTTCTCGATTTATACTATTTTGGTTGTCGTTCGGAGCCAAATTTGAAATTCAATTAATTGCTCAGCCCTAGCTTACTGTTTGGTACTGACAACCAACGGATTGGGTGCTGCACCTAAGACGTATAATAGCACGGAGACACCCCCCGGGAGCGTGAACGGGTCTCCTGGTTGTAGTCTCACACCTAAAGCTCCTATAAAAGGTGTCCTGGAGACAGCTGGCTCCGTAAGAATGGAAACGGTCTCAGTGTCGTAACTCTGAGACAAGCAGCTGAAACATCTTCCGGGGCTGCAGTGGTTGTTCCTCAGAGGGAAGAAAAAGCTTTTCGAACTGTGATTATTTATTAAAAAATAAAATTAAAATACTTTAATGAATGTTGAGAAAAGAAGAACAGATGTGAACCAACAGGCCGCTTTTTTACCCTCCTGTTGTCTTCGGGTCTAATTTGACCCCTTTCCAAAAAGCTTCTCTATCAGAAATTTGGGTTAATAATAATAATCAGTTCACTACTTTCATTGAATTTTAATTTTGTAGCATTTGAAGAAAAAACAATTGGTAAAAGAACTTTAAAAAAAGAGAGAAAAATAAAGTGACAAAAATGTCAAAAAAAGTGATATATATATCAGATACAGTATTAGGGACCACTAAGGTCTATATAAAGAGACTTCAGATACAGTATTAGGGACCACTAAGGTCTATATAAAAGAGACTTCAGATACAGTATTAGGGACCACTAAGGTCTATATAAAAGAGACTTCAGATACAGTATTAGGGGACCACTAAGGTCTATATAAAAGAGACTTCAGATACAGTATTAGGGACCACTAAGGTCTATATAAAGAGACTTCAGATACAGTATTAGGGACCACTAAGGTCTATATAAAGAGACTTCAGATACAGTATTAGGGACCACTAAGGTCTATATAAAAGAGACTTCAGATACAGTATTAGGGACCACTAATGTCTATATAAAGAGACTTCAGATATAGTATTAGGGACCACTAATGTCTATATAAAGAGACTTCAGATATAGTATTAGGGACCACTAAGGTCTATATAAAAGAGACTTCAGATACAGTATTAGGGACCACTAAGGTCTATATAAAGAGACTTCAGATACAGTATTAGGGACCACTAAGGTCTATATAAAAGAGACTTCAGATACAGTATTAGGGACCACTAAGGTCTATATAAAGAGACTTCAGATACAGTATTAGGGACCACTAAGGTCTATATAAAGAGACTTCAGATACAGTATTAGGGACCACTAAGGTCTATATAAAGAGACTTCAGATACAATATTAGGGACCACTAAGGTCTATATAAAGAGACTTCAGATACAGTATTAGGGACCACTAAGGTCTATATAAAGAGACTTCAGATACAGTATTAGGGACCACTAAGGTCTATATAAAGAGACTTCAGATACAGTATTAGGGACCACTAAGGTCTATATAAAAGAGACTTCAGATACAGTATTAGGGACCACTAAGGTCTATATAAAAGAGACTTCAGATACAGTATTAGGGACCACTAATGTCTATATAAAGAGACTTCAGATACAGTATTAGGGACCACTAAGGTCTATATAAAGAGACTTCAGATACAGTATTAGGGACCACTAAGGTCTATATAAAAGAGACTTCAGATACAGTATTAGGGACCACTAATGTCTATATAAAGAGACTTCAGATATAGTATTAGGGACCACTAATGTCTATATAAAGAGACTTCAGATATAGTATTAGGGACCACTAAGGTCTATATAAAAGAGACTTCAGATACAGTATTAGGGACCACTAAGGTCTATATAAAGAGACTTCAGATACAGTATTAGGGACCACTAAGGTCTATATAAAAGAGACTTCAGATACAGTATTAGGGACCACTAAGGTCTATATAAAGAGACTTCAGATACAGTATTAGGGACCACTAAGGTCTATATAAAGAGACTTCAGATACAGTATTAGGGACCACTAAGGTCTATATAAAGAGACTTCAGATACAGTATTAGGGACCACTAAGGTCTATATAAAAGAGACTTCAGATACAGTATTAGGGACCACTAAGGTCTATATAAAAGAGACTTCAGATACAGTATTAGGGACCACTAATGTCTATATAAAGAGACTTCAGATACAGTATTAGGGACCACTAAGGTCTATATAAAGAGACTTCAGATACAGTATTAGGGACCACTAAGGTCTATATAAAAGAGACTTCATATACAGTATTAGGGACCACTAATGTCTATATAAAGAGACTTCAGATATAGTATTAGGGACCACTAATGTCTATATAAAGAGACTTCAGATATAGTATTAGGGACCTCTAAGGTCTATATAAAGAGACTTCAGATACAGTATTAGGGACCACTAAGGTCTATATAAAGAGACTTCAGATACAGTATTAGGGACCACTAAGGTCTATATAAAGAGACTTCAGATACAGTATTAGGGACCACTAAGGTCTATATAAAGAGACTTCACAACAGATAAATAATAAATTAATTACGTGACCATATAACTGCCGTGAGACCATGTTGAATGTTACTGCTGGATGTCTCACCTGATGTGACCCTGTGGAGGTGATTGGAGCCTGTGACTGTGGTTGCTGGGTGATGGTTTGGGGGACCGGACTCTCCAGGTCTCTCCTGTCCGATGGGGTCTCTGCATATGTTGAAAAGGCCGTGTTGGTGGTCTCATCTTCAGCCGGGCCGATGTCCACCAGGCTCCTGGGGAAGAAGACGAGGGGTCATGATGACAGACAGTGTCCTAGGGGTTCGTGCAACACGATTAATAATAAATTATAATAATAATAATAATAATAATAATAATAATAATAATAATAATAATAATGTATACTTTATTAATCCCACTAGGTACAAAAAGTCAGATGAACTGAACAGGTCCCGGTGACCCGGAAGACAACACAAGGGATAAAGAAACCTTTTAGAAAATGGGTCAAATGAGACCTGACACCAACAGGAGGGTTCACCCATTTACCTTGTTGGCTCCATTTCCTCCATTTCTGCCTTTTTTACAACCCCTTAATGCTAATTGGAGGCTCATGAAGGATTCTGATGGACTGATATCAACCCACTGAGCCAACCCGAAACGTTTTTGTCACTTTTTCAAAGTTCTGTCATCGTTTTTTTTCTCCAAATGTTACATTCATTCATTTGATCACCAAAACTCAATGAAAGTTGTAAACTGATCAATTATTTTACTTGGGAAGAGCGTTGCATGGAACCATCAATCAACTTTTTTGACAATTTGGTTGAAAGAAAGCCAAATTTCTGATATAGTAACCTTTTAGAAAATGGGTCACATGTGATCCGAGGCCATCAGGGGGGTCAGTATTAGGGGACCACTAAGGTCTATATAAAGAGACTTCAGATACAGTATTAGGGGACCACTAAGGTCTATATAAAGAGACTTCAGATCCAGTATTAGGGACCACTAAGGTCTATATAAAGAGACTTCAGATACAGTATTAGGGACCACTAAGGTCTATATAAAGAGACTTCAGATACAGTATTAGGGACCACTAAGGTCTATATAAAGAGACTTCAGATAAAGTATTAGGGACCACTAAGGTCTATATAAAAGAGACTTCAGATACAGTATTAGGGACCACTAAGGTCTATATAAAAGAGACTTCAGATACAGTATTAGGGACCACTAAGGTCTATAAAAAAGAGACTAGTGGAGCTTACTGATTGAGTTTTTTCTTTTCCTGTGTTACTTTATTTTCTTCAGGACTCCTATTGTTTCTGCTGTCTTCACTCTCCTCCTGCAGGCTCTGCAACCTAGACGGGGAGCAGTATAATATAACAATAATGCATGTTAGGGTTAAAATAATATAATATAATATAATATAATATAATATAATATAATATAATATAATATAATATAATATAATATTATATAATATTATATAATATTATATTATATAATATAAGCAGCAGCATCTCGGAGGCTACTTCAGACGTTACAGAAGTCTCTCGTTAGCATCTCGGAGGCTACTTCAGACGCTACAGAAGTCTCTCGTTAGCATCTCGGAGGCTACTTCAGACGTTACAGAAGTCTCTCGTTAGCATCTCGGAGGCTACTTCAGACGTTACAGAAGTCTCTCGTTAGCATCTCGGAGGCTACTTCAGACGCTACAGAAGTCTCTCGTTAGCATCTCGGAGGCTACTTCAGACGTTACAGAAGTCTCTCGTTAGCATCTCGGAGGCTACTTCAGACGCTACAGAAGTCTCTCGTTAGCATCTCGGAGGCTACTTCAGACGTTACAGAAGTCTCTCGTTAGCATCTTATATGCTACTTGTCGCAAAGTTTCGCATGTGCGACTCAAATCTGCGCTCTCCTCCCATTGGGCAGTGACAGGAAGCGTGGAAATGACGCTTGCCAGTGCACACATATGGTAACCAATCAGCTGCGAGAGACCTTTTAGTGGACAGAGAGCTGCAGTAGCTATGAGCAGCTAACTCAACATGTGAGATATCAGCTGATCGGTGGTTGTGGTTCCATGACGATAGACTTACTCTGGGTCGTCCTCGTCTTCCTCCTCCTGGATGTTGGACAGTCTGTTGTGAAGACAGGAGAGTCTCGGGTCAGCGTTTTGGACGTCTTTGTCTCTGTCTTTGTCTCTGTGTCTTTGTCTCTGTTTATCTTTGTAAATTATAGAGCGGTCTAGACCTGCTCTATCTGTAGATTATAGAGCGGTCTAGACCTGCTCTACCTGTAAATTATAGAGCGGTCTAGACCTGCTCTATCTGGTCTAGACCTGCTCTATCTGTAAAGTGTCTCGAGATAACACTTGTTATGAATTGATACTATAAATGAAATTGAATATGTGACTCACTGCTCGCTGCAGTCTGGCAGCGTTTCCGTGACGATCTTAGCCAAATGCTGGACCTCCAGCTGTCGCGCTGCCTCCTCCGCTGCCTTCCTGGCCATCTCCTCCGCGTTGCGGGCCGCCTCGAGGTGGTCTTGCTGCAGTCTGCACAGCAGGGAAGAGCTACATGCAAAACTCCAGGAAAACACACTTTCAAACAAAGTCTACACTGTAAATAATGTGAAATCTCCACTTATTTCCTTCAGATTGCACAGTAGCACTACTGTATATGATTTCTCTTATGTCCTAAAACCAGCCTCAGGAGACTCCACCAGCTGAGTCTCTATTGGCTGTTGAAACAGGAGACGTTGCCTACGTCCTAAAACCAGCCTCTGGAGACTCCACCAGCTTAGTCTCTATTGGCTGTTGAACAGGCGACGTCTCTCACGTCCTAAAACCAGCCTCTGGAGACTCCACCAGCTGAGTCTCTATTGGCTGTTGAACAGGAGACGTCTCTCACGTCCTAAAACCAGCCTCAGGAGACTCCACCAGCTGACTTCTCTATTGGCTGATGAACAGGAGACGTCTCTTACGTCCTAAAACCAGCCTCAGGAGACTCCACCAGCTGACTTCTCTATTGGCTGTTGAACATGAGACGTCTCTTACGTCCTAAAACCAGCCTCAGGAGACTCCACCAGCTGATTTCTCTATTGCCTGTTGAACAGGAGACGTCTCTTACGTCCTAAAACCAGCCTCTGAGACTCCACCAGCTGACTTCTCTATTGGCTGTTGAACAGGAGACATCTCTTACGTCCTAAAACCAGCCTCTGGAGACTCCACCAGCTGACTTCTCTATTGGCTGTTGAACAGGACACGTCTCTTACGTCCTAAAACCAGCCTCTGGAGACTCCACCAGCTAACTTCTCTATTGCCTGTTGAACAGCAGACGTCTCTTACGTCCTAAAACCAGCCTCTGGAGACTCCAACAGCTGACTTCTCTATTGGCTGTTGAACAGGAGACGTCTCTTACGTCCTAAAACCAGCCTCTGAGACTCCACCAGCTGACTTCTCTATTGGCTGTTGAATAGGAGACATCTCTTACGTCCTAAAACCAGCCTCTGGAGACTCCAACAGCTGACTTCTCTATTGGCTGTAGAACAGGAGACGTCTCCTACGTCCTAAAACCAGCCTCTGGAGACTCCACCAGCTGACTTCTCTATTGGCTGTTGAACAGGAGACGTCTCTTACATCCTAAAACCAGCCTCTGGAGACTCCACCCGCTGACTTCTCTATTGGCTGTAGAACAGGAGACGTCTCTCACGTCCTAAAACCAGCTTCTGGAGACTCCACCAGCAGTGACACCATCAGCTAGTCTGAGTCAAGCTGACATGAGACGGATCAGACCGCTGAACCCTTTCCTTAAAGTCCAAAAACGGTTTTGTCTTGTGTCAAATCTCTGGTCTGAACTGGGCTTAAATGTACTTGTGGAAAAAAAAGAGGAAAACAGTAAATGAAGCAGGAAGAGTCATCACTGACCTTTCTTCCACGTGAGCGGGAACCGATTCTCCAGCTTCCTTCTCGATGCTGTCCGTCCTAGGAGCACTTGGATCGATCCGGGTCTTTGTCTCTCCTCTCTGAAACCAACCACAGACATACATCTCACTCGGATCTTCTTCACATGAAGAAACAGCCGTGGTACTACAGGAAATACTCGGACTGGTCTGGTCTGGCCCAACGGCCATGTGTCTCTAATTTTGGTCACTTCACCTCGCACCTTTAGAGAGCCCGTATTATATTATTCTTATCTTCAGGGTCATAACTGTATGTTGAGGTTGGACCAGAATAGGTTTCCATGGTTTCATTTTCAAAAGACATCATATTATACGCCATTTTGTCGCCTTTTCACCCCTTTTCGTCCCTTTTCGTCTTTTGGAGATTCTGGTCTACTAGTGGCTGTTGGAGCAGTGTTTTCCATTGAGAACGAGCTAGCATGCTACGGTTAGCCACCTCATCTGTAATGACGTAGAAAGCCGTGCAGATGTTGGACAGCTCACCCGGAGACTGAAGACAGAGGACACTCAGAAACCGGATCAGAGGACATTAAAAAACCGGATCAGAAGACATTCAGGAACCGGATCAGAGGACATTCAGAAACCGGATCAGAGGACATTCAGAGGACATTCAGAAACCGGATCAGAGGACATTCAAAAACCGGATCAGAGGACATTCAGAAACCGGATCAGAGGACATTCAGAACCCGGATTAGAGGACATTCAGAAACCGGATCTCACTCAAAACACCATGGATGGGTTTTGTAAGCGTGTGGAAGCACCAGAGACACAAAACAACCCCCATATCCCAGAAAAAGTGATTTTTTTTAAAATAATATGGGCACTTTAAGTTTTAAGTGTCCGTTGACTGGTAGACCAGGAAATCAGGATTTGCTCAGTTAACTTCTGACAAGCTTTAGTGAAATAATATTGCAGGTAATGCAATCATACTCACCAGAGTCTCGTTGTCCTGGGACTCCTCTCTCACCTCCTTCTGCGTGATGGCTTTGTCCTCGTCGTGTCCGACGTCCTCCAGCACCAGGGCCGTCTGATCCTGGACGATGCGGACTGAACGGCACACGGCGGAGAAAGCAGGGCTGAGGATTATCTGCACGTACTGTATGTGTGTTTGTACACATCAACATCCGGAAACCCACTACCCTCATCTCATCCTCCGGGGTCCCTGGGACCCGTCCTGGTCTCTAACACGTATCCCACTACCCTCACCTTGTCCTCCGGGGTCCCTGGGACCTGTCATGGACTCAAACGCGTATCCCACTACCCTCATCTCGTCCTCCAGGGTCCAGGGACCCGTCCTGCACTCAAACGCGTATCCCAGTACCCTCATCTCGTCCTCCGGGGTCCAGGGACCCGTCCTGCACTCAAACGCGTATCCCACTACCCACATCTCATCCTCCGGGGTCCCTGGGACCCGTCCTGGACTCTAACATGTATCCCAGTACCCTCATCTCGTCCTCCGGGGTCCAGGGACCCGTCCTGCACTCAAACACGTATCCCACTACCCACATCTCATCCTCCGGGGTCCCTGGGACCCGTCCTGGACTCTAACACGTATCCCACTACCCTCATCTTGTCCTCCGGGGTCCAGGGACCCGTCCTGCACTCAAACGCGTATCCCACTACCCTCATCTTGTCCTCCGGGGTCCCTGGGACCCGTCCTGCACTCAAACGCGTATCCCAGTACCCTCATCTCGTCTTCCGGGGTCCAGGGACCCGTCCGGCACTCAAACGCGTATCCCACTACCCACATCTCATCGTCCGGGGTCCAGGGACCCGTCCTGCTCTTGAACGCCTATCCCACTACCCTCAATATTTGAATATATACAAGTTGGGAATACAATAATGTGCAGCTGCTTAACTAGTACTGATGAATGTAGATGGAGCATTAGAGCAGGACTGTGGTGTCTCAGAGTCAAACTTTACAAGTGAAATGGGTCATTGTTATCACATTATTAATCAATTCATTTTGACCATATGGCGTTATGGTCATATGGTGATAAGCCGTTTAAACACCTGCACTGTTTTAGCACCGGTATCGTAAAAACCCAAGCGGTACCCAGCCCTGGTCCCAGTGAGACCAGTGAGACAGCTTCCTGTCATTTTCATGTTCTCTCGTCTGTCCCGTGTGGTCAAGCAGACAGTAAGACAATTAAAAAAGAACTGCTTTCCAAGTGAATGCATTACCCTTCCCATGTTTGGACACATAAGTCTTGTCTGAGAGACTCACTGATTGGTTGATTGATGTCTTTTCAGGCGGACCAACAGAAACACTCACAGCTCTCATCTTATTCCATTTCCTTTATTTGCATCAACATACAGCGAAGTAGCGACGTCTGCAGTCAGTTAGCCGTCGTTATATCGTCAGCAAAGGCCTCTACAGCAAAGCAAGAGTCTGTCTGTCTGTCTCTCTGTCTCTCTTTCTGCCTGTCTCTCTTTCTGCCTGTCTGTCTGTCTGCTGCTGCCAGTGTCAGTGTGAGGGACTCTGTCCTGCTCATCCTCCTTTTATTTTAAGGGGCTCTTGCCGCCTCCCCCCCTGAAACAAAAGGAGAAGAGCAGCCCGGTTAGAGTACGCCTCAGCACTGACACCAACCCTGCCAATCAAAACCCAGTCTCTCGTTAGCATCTCGGAGGCTACTTCGGACGTTACAGAAGTCTCTCGTTAGCATCTCGGAGGCTACTTCGGACGTTACAGAAGTCTCTCGTTAGCATCTCGGAGGCTACTTCGGACGTTACAGAAGTCTCTCGTTAGCATCTCGGAGGCTACTGGACGTTACAGAAGTCTCTCGTTAGCATCTCGGAGGCTACTTCGGACGCTACAGAAGTCTCTCGTTAGCATCTCGGAGGCTACTTCAGACGTTACAGAAGTCTCTCGTTAGCATCTCGGAGGCTACTTCAGACGTTACAGAAGTCTCTCGTTAGCATCTCGGAGGCTACTTCAGACGCTACAGAAGTCTCTCGTTAGCATCTCGGAGGCTACTTCAGACGTTACAGAAGTCTCTCGTTAGCATCTCGGAGGCTACTTCAGACGTTACAGAAGTCTCTCGTTAGCATCTCGGAGGCTACTTCAGACGTTACAGAAGTCTCTCGTTAGCATCTCGGAGGCTACTTCAGACGCTACAGAAGTCTCTCGTTAGCATCTCGGAGGCTACTTCAGACGTTACAGAAGTCTCTCGTTAGCATCTCGGAGGCTACTTCAGACGCTACAGAAGCCTCTCGTTAGCATCTCGGAGGCTACTTCAGACGTTACAGAAGTCTCTCGTTAGCATCTCGGAGGCTACTTCAGACGTTACAGAAGCCTCTCGTTAGCATCTCCCTCCTCCCTCCCCTCTCTGTCTCTCTCTCTCTAAAATACCCCCCTTAGTCCCTAAAATACCCCATTATTCCCTAAAATACCCCGTCAGTCCCTAAATACCCAGGTGTCAGTGTGAGCTGTGGTTACTTACTGTTCTGCACCTCATCTCTGCCGGGCTCCTGCATGAGGACAACAAATATTATAAAGACATGTAAAAATACTATAAAGACATGTACAAATATTATAAAGACATATACAGCGATGTTCAGCTTTTCTTATTTAGATTCATACGTATCACAGATATCTCTATATCTGTCTCTCTATATCTGTCTCTCTATATCTCTATATCTGTCTCTCTATATCTCTATATCTGTCTCTCTATATCTGTCTCTCTATATCTCTATATCTGTCTCTCTATATCTCTATATCTGTCTCTCTATATCTCTATATCTGTCTCTCTATATCTATATCTCTATATCTGTCTCTCTGCATCTCTATATCTGTCTCTCTATATCTCTATATCTCTATTTCTGTCTCTCTATATCTCTATATCTGTCTCTCTATATCTCTATATCTGTCTCTCTATATCTATATCTCTATATCTGTCTCTCTGCATCTCTATATCTCTCTCTCTATATCTGTCTCTCTATATCTCTATATCTCTATTTCTGTCTCTCTATATCTCTATATCTGTCTCTCTATATCTCTATATCTGTCTCTCTATATCTCTATATCTGTCTCTCTATATCTGTCTCTCTATATCTGTCTCTCTATATCTCTATATCTCTATATCTGTCTCTCTGCATCTCTATATCTGTCTCTCTATATCTGTCTCTCTACATCTCTATATCTGTCTCTCTATATCTCTATATCTCTATATCTGTCTCTCTGCATCTCTATATCTATATCTCTATATCTGTCTCTCTGCATCTCTATATCTGTCTCTCTATATCTGTCTCTCTATATCTCTATATCTCTATTTCTGTCTCTCTATATCTCTATATCTGTCTCTCTATATCTCTATATCTGTCTCTCTATATCTCTATATCTGTCTCTCTATATCTCTATATCTGTCTCTCTATATCTGTCTCTCTATATCTCTATATCTCTATTTCTGTCTCTCTATATCTCTATATCTGTCTCTCTATATCTCTATATCTGTATATATTATTTATGTACGTATATGTGAGTAAATGATAAAGTCTGGTCTAGATCTAAATAATAGAGTGTGGTCTAGATCTAGATGGTAGAGTGTGGTCTAGATCTGGATGGTAGAGTGTAGTCTAGATCTAGATGGTAGAGTGTGGTCTAGATCTAAATAATAGAGTGTGGTCTAGATCTAGATGGTAGAGTGTGGTCTAGATCTAAATAATAGAGTGTGGTCTAGATCTAGATGGTAGACTGTGGTCTAGATCTGGATGGTAGAGTGTTGTCTAGATCTAAATGATGGAGTCTGGTCTAGACCTATAAAGGGTCCTGAGAGAACTGGTCTTGTGGGATTTGACCCTATAAATAGACTCACCTGTGTGTGTGCAGGCTGGGGCAACATGCGGCGATCCATCCCATAATACTGTCAACACAACACCCAAAGGGTCAGATCACAACGTAGACCCTCAAACACACAATAACACCGGCATTACGCGGTCTAACATCATATAAATTTGGGGCATTTTACTATTTTCTGCCCATGGTCCCTGGGCAGGAAGATTATAGACATTAAATTAAAAGTATTTACAGTTCAACAGATACAAAACAGATGAAATCATAAAAGTCTACAGACACACCGTATAATTTAAGGTGAAATCTACAGGAACTTACTGCAACAATAGTCGAGTTACTGCGAGTCCTTTCTACAGGAAACGTAGCGTACTTCCATTCACAGTATTTCATGTATTCATTGTAAAATACACAATAATTAAACACTTTATTTTTATTTTTGTATGTGTGATATATGTGTTTATGTGTGTATATATGTGTGTACATGTGTATGTATGTGTGTATATGTGTGTATATGTATGTGTGATATATGTGTGTATATATGTGTATATATGTGTGTTTATGTGTGTATATGTGTGTTTATGTGTGTATATATGTGTGTACATGTGTATATATGTGTGTATATGTGTGTATGTGTGCATAGTATATGTGTATATGTGTGATATATGTATGTATATGTAAGTATATGTGTGTATATGTGTGATATATGTGTGTATATGTGTGTATATGCGTGTATATGTGTGTATATGTGTGATATATGTGTGTATATGTAAGTATATGTGTGTATATGTGTGATATATGTGTGTATATGTGTGTATATCTGTGATATATGTGTGTATATGTATATATGTGTGTATATGTGTGATATATGTGTGTATATGTGTGTATATGTGTGATATATGTGTGTATATGTGTGTATATCTGTGATATATGTGTGTATATGTAAGTATATGTGTGTATATGTGTGATATATGTGTGTATATGTGTGTATATCTGTGATATATGTGTGTATATGTAAGTATATGTGTGTATATGTGTGATATATGTGTGTATATGTGTGTATATGTGTGTATATGTGTGATATATGTGTGTATATGTAAGTATATGTGTATATATGTGTGATATATGTGTGTATATGTGTATAGGTGTGATACATATGTGTATATGTGTGATATATGTGTATATGTGTGATATATGTGTGTATATATGTGTATATGTGTGTATATGTGTGATATATGTGTGTATATGTGTGTATATGTGTGATATATATGTGTATATATGCAACAATTAACCACAGCATAAGATAAAAAAGTAAAATACAGTAGTTTACTATGTACAGTACAATAGCGGCTATATTGTGTTTTTTTACAGTAATACTTAGACTACTGTGATGTTGTCATGGTGACCAGGTTGTAATGTACTTTACAGCGTTCTACTGTAAATCATATCCAGTAGTGTTACTGGGAAATCTAAAGTAATACCTGGAGATTTCACAGTATTTACGGTGTAGTATTCTCTCTATCTCTCCCCAGAAACACACAGTAATGTAGTACATCACTTTACTAGCCGGAGCAGGTCTGCTGAGGGCGTTTTCACATGTTTTTTTTTAAATTTTTATTCATGTTCAATAAATAATAAAATGATGAGATTTGACTCACTTGTCAGCGTCAGAAGAAGGTTTTGGGGCTGGAGCAGGTTTTGGGGCTGGAGCAGGTTTTGGGGCTGGAGCCACCGCTGATTAAGGAAACAGGAGATTCTCAGGTTATTCATATGAAATCTCTCACACCACAACATCACAGGAGCTAAGACACTGGGCCATTGGGACATTGGGATATTGGGACATTGGGACATTGTGACTTTGGGACATTGGGCTATTGGGACTTTGGGACATTGGGATATTGGGCCATTGGGACATTGGGATATTGGGCCATTGGGACATTGGGATATTGGGACATTGGGACATTGGGACATTGGGCTATTGGGACTTTGGGACATTGGGATATTGGGCCATTGGGACATTGGGATATTGGGCCATTGGGACATTGGGATATTGGGCCATTGGGACATTGGGATATTGGGCCATTGGGACATTGGGATATTGGGATATTGGGCCTTTGGGACATTGGGATACTGGGCCATTGGTATACTGGGCCATTGGGATACTGGGCCATTGGGCCATTGGGATACTGGGCCATTGGTATACTGGGCCATTGGGATACTGGGCCATTGGGACAATGGGATACTGGGCCATTGGGCCATTGGGATACTGGGCCATTGGTATACTGGGCCATTGGGATACTGGGCCATTGGGACAATGGGATACTGGGCCATTGGGCCATTGGGATACTGGGCCATTGGTATACTGGGCCATTGGGATACTGGGCAATTGGGATATTGGGCCATTGGGACAATGGGATATTGGGACTTTGGGACATTGGGATATTGGGATATTGGGCCATTGGGCCATTGGGCCATTGGGATACTGGGCCATTGGGCCATTGGGATACTGGGCCATTGGTATACTGGGCCATTGGGATACTGGGCCATTGGGACAATGGGATACTGGGCCATTGGGCCATTGGGATACTGGGCCATTGGTATACTGGGCCATTGGGATACTGGGCCATTGGGACAATGGGATACTGGGCCATTGGGCCATTGGGATACTGGGCCATTGGTATACTGGGCCATTGGGATACTGGGCAATTGGGATATTGGGCCATTGGGACAATGGGATATTGGGACTTTGGGACATTGGGATATTGGGATATTGGGCCATTGGGACTTTGGGACATTGGGATATTGGGCCATTGGGACATTGGGATATTGGGCCTTTGAGACATTGGGATACTGGGCCATTGGTATACTGGGCCATTGGGATACTGGGCAATTGGGATATTGGGCCATTGGGACAATGGGATATTGGGACTTTGGGACATTGGGATATTGGGATATTGGGCCATTGGGACTTTGGGACATTGGGATATTGGGCCATTGGGACATTGGGATATTGGGCCTTTGAGACATTGGGATACTGGGCCATTGGTATACTGGGCCATTGGGATACTGGGCCATTGGGACAATGGGATACTGGGCCATTGGGATACTGGGCCATTGGTATACTGGGACATTGGTATACTGGGCCATTGGGATACTGGGCCGTTGGGACATTGGGCCATTGGGATACTGGGACATTGGGATACTGGGCCATTGGGACATTGGGACATTGGGACATTGGGACATTGGGACATTGGGACATTGGGATACTGGGCCATTGGGATACTGGGCCATTGGGCCATTGGGACATTGGGATACTGGGCCATTGAGACATTGGGACATTGGGATACTGGGCCATTGGGATACTGGGCCATTGGGACATTGGGACATTGGGATACTGGGACATTGGAATACTGGGACATTGGGATACTGGGCCATTGGGATACTGGGCCATTGGGACATTGGGACATTGGGATACTGGGCCATTGGGATACTGGGCCATTGGGATATTGGGCCATTGGGACTTTGGGACATTGGGACATTGGGATATTGGGCCATTGGGACTTTGGGACATTGGGATATTGGGCCTTTGAGACATTGGGCTGTTTATCTTCCATAATTCATTTCCCTGTGACGTTGATGAGAGCGCCACTCGTTTAGGAATCAAACCGGCGGCACAGACATAAGCTGGCGGAGCACTGCGATCACGGGTGTGTGTGTGTGTGTGTGTGTGTGTGTCATGTTGCATGAGGCTGATCTGAGACCTGCAGCTGCAGCAGGAGCTTCAGGCTTCTTGTTGATTTCTGTCTTTGAGCGAACGTGAGTCTCCGGCTGAGGAACCATGTTCTCCAGACCGTGTTTGATCCAGTCTATCACCCTGTCAGGCACACACACACACACACACACACACACACACACACACATACACACACACACGCACACACACACACACACACACACACACGCATATATCATATTATAGCTCATGGACTTGGCTTATACTTTATTGACTAAATACATTCACATGCAAGCTGGCAAATTCTACATTTCTGTCTAATTTTTGGCACTTTGAGACCAAATCTGTTATTCCCTGTACAATAGAGAGATAGATAGATAGATAGATAGATAGATAGATAGATAGATAGATAGATAGATAGATAGATAGATAGATAGATAGATAGATAGATAGTCATCGTCAGCTCTTTCTAAAGACACCCTGTGGTTTGTTGTCTCCAGGTCACAATTATCAGATTAGATTAGATTTAATCCACTCAGCGAGCTTGTTGTTGAACTGCTTCCTGCTCAGCAGCTGAAGTCTCTTTTATATAGACCTTAGTGGTCCCCTAATACTGTATCTGAAGTCTCTTTATATAGACCTTAGTGGTCCCTAATACTGTATCTGAAGTCTCTTTATATAGACCTTAGTGGTCCCTAATACTGTATCTGAAGTCTCTTTATATAGACCTTAGTGGTCCCCTAATACTGTATCTGAAGTCTCTTTATATAGACCTTAGTGGTCCCTAATACTGTATCTGAAGTCTCTTTATAGAGACCTTAGTGGTCCCTAATACTGTATCTGAAGTCTCTTTATAGAGACCTTAGTGGTCCCTAATACTGTATCTGAAGTCTCTTTATATAGACCTTAGTGGTCCCTAATACTGTATCTGAAGTCTCTTTATAGAGACCTTAGTGGTCCCTAATACTGTATCTGAAGTCTCTTTATATAGACCTCCATAGACATTCAACACACCTGGGCGGCAGTGGTCTGTTGTCGGTTGGATCCTCTTGATCTGATTCAACCTCCACCACGGTGATCTGAGGCTCTGCAGCTGAAAGAAGAGAATATATATATATATATATATATATATATATATATATATATATATATATATATATATATATATATATATATGTTTCCTTCCACCAAATAGTAAAATAACAGCGTGGATATTTCCATCCGACGCTCCTCACACGTTACAGAACTGGTTTCTGGTCTCTGGTCTCAGTGGATCTGGTCTCAGTGGATCTGAGGTTTTATTCATTTAGAAGGTTTTAGGAAAGAAAAAGACTGAAAAACACTGAAAAAAGTGAGAGAAATGGAGGAAAAAACTACAAAAATGTCCCAAAAAATGGAAAAATAATCGACAAAGACATAGTAAAAAGTGGGAAAG
>JABXJD010000394.1:372500-405000 GCA_013375575.1 Percina caprodes
CCTGTAGAGTCTGACTGTGAGGGACAGGCCTGTGAGGGACAGGCCTGTAGAGTCTGACTGTGAGGGACAGGCCTGTAGAGTCTGACTGTGAGGGACAGGCCTGTAGAGTCTGACTGTGAGGGACAGGCCTGTAGTGTCTGACTGTGAGGGACAGGCCTGTAGAGTCTGACTGTGAGGGACGGGCCTGTAGAGTCTGACTGTGAGGGACGGGCCTGTAGTGTCTGACTGTGAGGGACGGGCCTGTAGTGTCTGTCTGTGAGGGACAGGCCTGTAGAGTCTGACTGTGAGGGACAGGCCTGTAGAGTCTGACTGTGAGGGACGGGCCTGTAGTGTCTGTCTGTGAGGGACAGGCCTGTAGAGTCTGACTGTGAGGGACGGGCCTGTAGAGTCTGACTGTGAGGGACAGGCCTGTAGTGTCTGACTGTGAGGGACGGGCCTGTAGAGTCTGACTGTGAGGGACGGGCCTGTAGAGTCTGACTGTGAGGGACGGGCCTGTAGAGTCTGACTGTGAGGGACAGGCCTGTAGAGTCTGACTGTGAGGGACGGGCCTGTAGAGTCTGACTGTGAGGGACGGGCCTGTAGTGTCTGACTGTGAGGGACAGGCCTGTAGTGTCTGACTGTGAGGGACAGGCCTGTAGAGTCTGACTGTGAGGGACGGGCCTGTAGAGTCTGACTGTGAGGGACAGGCCTGTAGTGTCTGACTGTGAGGGACGGGCCTGTAGAGTCATGAATGTTTTAAAACACTGTACAGTCTGCTTGCTGTGTGCGTGTGTGTGTGTGTGTGTGTGTGTGTGTGTGTGTGTGTGTGTGTGTGTGTGTGTGTGTTAAAGCTGTTAATGTGACCCTGAGCAGGATTAGCTGCTAACGAGGTTAAGATCCGCGTCAGCGAAACAGAGGATTGGACCTCAGATGCTCCAGCTACCTGATCACCTGGTCACCTGGTCACCATATCAGCTGGTCACCTGATCACCTGGTCACCTGATCACCTGATCACCTGGTCACCTGATCACCTGATCACCTGATCATCTGGTCACCTGGTCACCTGATCACCTGATCAGCTGGTCACCTGGTCACCTGGTCACCTGGTCACAGACCCGGGACAGACAGGGGGACAAACATACTTATAATAAATTACATATTATATTTATAATCTATTACAAAGGGGACAGACAAGGGGACACGCTGGGGGACAGAGAGGGGACAGACTGGGGGACAGAGATGGGGACACGCTGGGGGACAGAGATGGGGACAGACCGGTTAACCATTTCTCCACAGGAGGGCAGTGTGAGCTCATGTTTCCTCTCAGGTTAGATTAAATTCAGCTTTATATATGTGTGTGTGTGTGTGTGTGTGTGTGTGTGTGTATATACAGTATATGCATATAAATATACACAGATAGACAGAAAGAAAGAAAAAGAGTTAGGCAAGGGAAGACAAAGATTTGAAAGAAAGACAAAGAGAAAGAAAGAAAGAAAGAAAGAAAGAAAGAAAGAAAGAAAGAAAGAAAGAAAGAAAGAAAGAAAGAAAGAAAGAAAGAAAGAAAGAAAGAAAGAAAGAAAGAAAGTCACCTTTTCTGGCATCCCTACCTGCCAGGGGGGTACCTTGATGAAGAAGGGGAGAGGCCCCTGCACTCCGGCTGAGCTGACCTCCGGTGGGGGACTCTGGCTGAGCTGACCTCTGGTGGGGGACTCCGGCTGAGCTGACCTCCGGTGGGGGACTCCGGCTGAGCTGACCTCCGGTGAGGGACTCCGGCTGAGCTGACCTCCGGTGGGGGACTCCGGCTGAGCTGACCTCCGGTGGGGGACTCTGGCTGAGCTGACCTCTGGTGGGGGACTCTGGCTGAGCTGACCTCTGGTGAGGGACTCCGGCTGAGCTGACCTCTGGTGGGGGACTCCGGCTGAGCTGACCTCTGGTGGGGGACTCCGGCTGAGCTGACCTCTGGTGGGGGACTCCGGCTGAGCTGACCTCCGGTGGGGACTCGGCTGAGCTGACCGGTGGGGACTCGGCTGAGCTGACCTCCGGTGAGGGACTCTGGCTGAGCTGACCTCCGGTGGGGGACTCCGGCTGAGCTGACCTCCGGTGGGGGACTGCGTTCACGCTCTCCCCTGATTCTCTTTCTTGGCGGTGGCAGTATCTCAGTCTGTAGGGAGTTGGGTTGGGAACCGGAGGGTCGTCGGTTCAAGTCCCCGTTCGGACCAAAGTAAGGTGGTGGACTGGTATCTGGAGAGGTGCCATTTCACCTCCTGGGCACTGCCAAGGTGCTTTACAGCAAGACACCGAACTCCATATTGCTCGGGGCGCCTTTCCATGGGCAGCCCCCCCCCACTCTGACATCTCTCCATTAGCATGTAGAGGACCTGAGCATGTGTGTGTAGTTCAGACCTGTGTGTAATAACAATAGAGTGTAAGTTGTAATTTCCCCTTGTGGAATTAATAAAGTATACATTATTATTATTATTATTATTATTATTATTATTATTATTATTATTATTATTATTATTATTCTCTGCTAAATTTAACTGCATGATCAATATGGGACAACCTGGGATGGTGGGGTGAAGTGAGGCAGGTGCAGGTGCACAGGGGTTTGTTTATATTCAGTTCAAAGAAAAAAAATTCCCAGAAATACAAAAACTCCAAAAAGTCCACAAATCCAAAAACCAGGTCCCAGGGGTTGATAATGCAGACAGGGTGACAACAGAACGAAAAACTCACGAGGAATATCAGGAACACCGATGGGAACATGCTGAACAGACAGACTGACAAACAAGAAGGATCTGACAAAAGACAAGGGAAGCACAGGCATTAAATACACCAGGTAACGAGGTAACGAGGTAACGAGGTAACGAGAGGCAGGTGACAAGAGGGCAGGAAAGCAGGTGGAAAACATCAGGTAATCACAAGGGTGGGAAGACACAGGAAGTAGAACTAAAGACAGGACCAGACAAAAACCAGACTTCAAAATAAAACAGGAAACAGAACATACAGACACTTGGGGGAACACAAGACAGGACCAACAACACCAGACCGGGACAACAACACAAGACCAGAGAGAAACAAGACACAAACACCAGACCAGGGAGGGAAAACAAAAAAACAAAACCACAAAAGGGTGGACAAGGACGGCTACCAGACATCCAACAAAAAACAACCCAGAAGGGCGGAACAAAACTGGGACGAGGACACAGGGAACTGGGAAAAAACGAGAGAGGGAACAAGAGACGGAACAAGAGACGGACTGGAGAGGAAGGAACAAGAGCAAGAACAAGAGGGCAAACGAAGGGGGAAAGTGAAAGAGGAGACGAGGGGGAGATTGAGGAAACCGACGAGGGGGTGCACGAGGGAGCCCACGAGAGGACTGTTCCACGCCGACTCCCAGGAAGGACCGGTCCGCGCCTGGTCCAGGGAACTGGTCCGCGCTCCTGCGGGGGACAGCTGGATATCAGTTCAGGCTCACTGGACGGCTCAGGTTCTGGCATGGAGAGCCGAGGATGGTGCCAGGAGCCCCTACGTCCTTCTCCTTGTCCATGGCCGCCACGGTTCCCTGGAAAGATGGCCCAGTGGGTACACTCCAAGGACTGTCCTTTCGTTTCGTCCCTCCGATTAAGCCACCCATGAAATTGCTCAAACAGGGAACTGCACGTCCTAGACTTGTCTCCGAGTGGAGCCGTGGCATGGCGGGGAGAAGCCAGGGAAGGGATTGGCTGAGCAAAGAACACTGCTCCAACAGCCACATGATCAATATGGGACAGTTGTAATGGTGCTTATGTGCCACCTGATAGCGACATATCAAGAAATAATAATAACAATGCTATGCATGTGCGTGTGAGTGTGTGTGTGTGTTTCTGTGTGTGTGTGTGTGTGTGTGTGTGTGTGTCCTGTAATCTCTGGTTTTCTACCGAGCTGCTATGATTTGCTGTTACAAGCTGTGTAGAAACATACCAGAGGGTCTTATTTGCCATAAATAAAGATAGTTTGATACGGTGTTTTTATTTCTAGATACTTGACCAGATTATCAGCTTAAACTGAACTACACCCATCACTTCCTGTAGCTCCATCATGTTAATGTTCAACCATCCTGTTGTTAGCATCTCACCTGGTGACAGGTGGGTCCAAAGGACAGCAGACAGACCCAGCTGAACGGAGCGGAGACGCCATTACAGGGTGTGAGACCTCTGCTGGGAAACCCTCCAGTCAGGAGAAGGGACAGGAACTCGGTGAGTCTTGTTGTTGAGAGACATTTAGACACAAAGATGGCTGAGAAAACTGCTCTTGTTGAAAGTTTCCTGAGCTGCCATGTGTGTTCAGAGACTTTCAGTGATCCTGTGTCTCTGAGCTGCAACCACAGCTTCTGTTCAAGCTGCCTGCACGCGTTCTGGGAACAAGCTGGCAACAACAACTGTCCCATTTGTAGAAGAAAATCCTCTAAAGATCATCCTTTGGTGAACTTTGCACTGAAAGAACTGGCTGACAAGTTTGCTGGGAGACAGAAATCTGGATCATCTGAGACAGAAAAAGGACAGAAGAAGGTGGAGGTGGTGTGTAGTCTACACCAAGAAGAGCCTAAGCTGTTCTGTAAGGATGAAGAGACAGCTGTGTGTCCCGTCTGTGAGTTCTCTCTCCACCACGGTCACACGGTGGTTCCTGTAGAACAAGCAGCCAGAGACCTGAAGGAGCAGCTGAGATCTGACTTACAGTCTCTGCAGGACAAGAGGGACAGACACAGACGGGTGGAGGAAACATACCATGAAATAAGTCAACTCTCCAAGAAGCAGCTGCTGTCCACAGAGACGCAGATCAGAGCCGAGTTCAACAAGCTGCACAAGTTCCTGAAGGAGGAAGAGGAGTCCAGACTGGCAGCTCTGAGGGAGGAGGAGCAGCAGAGGGGGCAGGCTGTCCACAGAGAGATGAAGAGGATTCAGGAGCAGATGTCCTCTCTGTCAGACAGCATCTCTGCTGTGGAAGCAGACCTGCAGAAAGCCAGCGTGCCGTTCCTCAGCAGTTATAAAGCCTCTCGGAGCAGAGCCAGAGTCCAGAGCTCGCTGGCAGACCCACAGCTGATCTCAGGAGCGCTGACAGATGTGGCCAAACATCTGGGAAACCTGGCCTTCAGAGTCTGGGAGAAGATGAGGGACAAAGTCCACTTCAGTCCCGTCATTCTGGACCCAAACACTGCAGCCCGCTGTCTCCATCTGTCTGATGATCTGACCGGTGTGAGACATGGAGACACAAAGCAGCTTCCAGACAATCCAGAGAGACACAGCAGGTATGCCAATGTTCTGGGCTCTGAGGGTTTCAGCTCAGGGACACACAGCTGGGACGTGGAGGTGGGACATCATCCTGACTGGAATGTGGGTTTAGCCAAAGAGTCAGCTGACAGGAAGGGAGAAGCATCTGCTTCACCAGAATATGGAATCTGGTGTTTAAAGTATTACAGTGGAAAATACAGTGTTGGATCTGGTAACAGCGTCACAGTGAAGAAGAGTCTCCAGAGGATCAGAGTCCAGCTGGACTATGAGGGGGGGGACGTGTCCTTCTACAACTCTGAAGACAACACTCACATCTACACTTACAGAGACACTTTCACTGAGAAAGTCTTCCCTTATTTCGGCATCGGACCGGCTGGTTATGATAAAACTGTAGAAATCAAAATCTGTCCTGCTGAGATTTCTCTGTGAGGTCAGAGAAGAAGGGAGAGAGGAGAGAAGGAGAGAGGAGAAAAGGAGAGAGGAGAGAAGGAGAGAGGAGAGAAGGGGGAGAGGAGAGAAGGAGAGAGGAGAAAAGGGGGAGAGAGGAGAGAACGAACGATATATATATATATATATATATATATATATATATATATATATATATATATATATATATATATATATATATATATATATATATATATATATATATATATATATATATATGTATATATTGAGTAGCCTATAATTCATTTATCACATTGCTATTGTTTCCTGTAGAGATGTTACACTGCATTGCGTCTCTTTTGTCCCTCCCATGTTGCCGTAGCTTCCTGCCCCCCCCCATAACGTCGTCATGTGTAAAATGCCGCTGCGTTATTTTATTGTTTTCTATGAAGATTGCGTTGTGATCCTTCAACATTTATTATCCAATTAATACCATGTTAGCTGTTCTAATGTAACTTGTAATGACGCTTGCTGTATAATATAAATAACAGAGGAACATTATGAGTGTGTGAATGCTGTGGTGTGATGGTGCAGATGGTGTTACCCTGGAAACACACCACTGGTGTGATGTTGAGGTGCAGATGGTGTTACCCTGGAAACGTTGTTGTTGTCTTCTGCAGAAAAATAAATTCAAGAAAAACGTTGACTGACACATACACACACACACACAGAGACACACACACACACACATATACACACACACACAGACACACTCACAGAGACACATTTACACACACACAGAGACAAACACACACATATACACACACACACACACACACACACACAGACACACTCACACACACAGACACACTCACAAAGACACATTTACACACACACAGAGACAAACACACACATATACACACACACACACACACACACACACAGACACACTCACACACACAGACACACTCACAAAGACACATTTACACACACACACACACAGAGACACACACACACACACACGTTAATTACGTTGAGTTGGTGCAACATGTTCTTCATCTTTGAGTAATTTGACCTAATATCTTTTGATTAATATGAACTATTTTGTGTATAATTAAGCAGAACTTAAAAACACAACTTAAGTACAAGTTAAAATAATTAAGTAATGACATGCTAAGAATGACAAAGTCCTGATATTTCTATTGATTCAAATAAGGAAGATTTAAAAATTAAATTAATTTATATAGCACTGCTAAAATACAATAAAATATATCAAAGTGCCAAATAAGAAAACAACAAATAATTGTCTATTAAAAGAATTTAATTGGGGAAAATGGTCAGAATGCATTAGTCCTGATGGAAGACAACATGTATTTATTGTATTTATTGTTGTATTGTTATTGTATATCGTATATATAGTATAATGTAACAGTCTTACGTTATTACTCACAGTTGTCTCATTTTACTGAGCAGCTGCAGGGATCATTTTCTGTGTGTGTCTGTATGTGTGTGTGTGTGTGTGTGTGTGTGTGTGTGTATGTGTGTGTGTGTGTGTGTGTCTGTTTGTGTGTGTGTGTGTCTGTGTGTTTCTGTGTGTGTGTGTGTGTGTGTGTGTGTGTATGTGTGTGTGTGTGTGTGTGTGTCTGTTTGTGTGTGTGTGTGTCTGAGTGTTCATGTGTGTCTGCGTGTGTGTGTGTTTCTGTGTGTGTGTGTGTGTGTGTGTCTGTGTGTGTTTCTGTGAGTGTGTGTGTGTGTATGTGTGTGTCTGCGTGTGTGTGTCTGTGTGTGTGTTTCTGTGAGTATGTGTGTGTGTGTGTATGTGTGTGTGTTTCTGTGAGTATGTGTGTGTGTGTGTATGTGTGTTTCTGTGTGTGTGTGTGTGTGTGTGTGTGTGTATGTGTGTGTGTGTGTGTGTGTGTCTGTTTGTGTGTGTGTGTGTCTGAGTGTTCATGTGTGTCTGCGTGTGTGTGTGTTGTGTGTGTGTGTGTGTGTGTGTCTGTGTGTGTTTCTGTGAGTGTGTGTGTGTGTATGTGTGTGTCTGCGTGTGTGTGTGTCTGTGTGTGTGTTTCTGTGAGTATGTGTGTGTGTGTGTATGTGTGTTTCTGTGTGTGTGTGTGTCTATGTGTGTGTATGTGTGTTTCTGTGTGTGTGTGTGTATGTGTGTGTGTGTGTGTGTGTGTGTGTGTGTGTGTGTTCTGTGTGTGTGTGTATGTGTGTTTCTGTGTGTGTGTATGTGTGTTTCTGTGTGTGTGTGTATGTGTGTTTCTGTGTGTGTGTGTATGTGTGTTTCTGTGTGTGTGTGTGTGTGTGTGTGTGTGTGTGTGTGTCTTAAACTGAACTACACCCATCACTTCCTGTAGCTCCATCATGTTAATGTTCAACCTGTTAGCATCTCACCTGGTGACAACTGTAAATATCCCAATCGGCCATTACAGTGTTAAAGCAGCACTTTAATTACTGTGTGTGCCGAGTCTCTACCTGTACGTAGACACGGTGGAGCTTACAGCTCATTGGCTGCAGCCGGTCCGTCGCCATTGGCCGGCCGACTCCATCAAACACGAGCTACGTCTCCATCACAACAAAACCTCTGGTGAATGAATCTGGTGACAGTGTGTTTCCATCCAACGGCTTTAAAGCCGATAAAAACCTGGTGATGACGTCACATGACGCTGTTTTAGGGTCACGTGATGCTGTTTTAGGGTCACGTGACGCTGTTTTAGGGTCACGTGATGCTGTTTTAGTGTCACATGATGCTGTTTTAGGGTCACATGACGCTGTTTTAGTGTCACATGATGCTGTTTTAGTGTCACATGATGCTGTTTTAGTGTCACATGATGCTGTTTTAGGATCACATGACGCTGTTTTAGGGTCACATGATGCTGTTTTAGGGTCACATGACGCTGTTTTAGTGTCACATGACGCTGTTTTAGTGTCACATGATGCTGTTTTAGTGTCACATGATGCTGTTTTAGTGTCACATGATGCTGTTTTAGGATCACATGACGCTGTTTTAGGGTCACATGATGCTGTTTTAGTGTCACATGACGCTGTTTTAGGGTCACATGATGCTGTTTTAGTGTCACATGATGCTGTTTTAGGGTCACATGATGCTGTTTTAGAGTCACATGACGCTGTTTTAGGGTCACATGACGCTGTTTTAGGGTCACATGACGCTGTTTTAGGGTCACGTGATGCTGTTTTAGGGTCACGTGACGCTGTTTTAGGGTCACATGATGCTGTTTTAGGGTCACCTGATGCTGTTTTAGGGTCACATGATGCTGTTTTAGGGTCACGTGATGCTGTTTTAGGGTCACGTGACGCTGTTTTAGGGTCACATGATGCTGTTTTAGGATCACATGACGCAGTTTTAGGGTCACATGACGCAGTTTTAGGGTCACATGACGCTGTTTTAGGGTCACATGATGCTGTTTTAGGGTCACATGATGCTGTTTTAGGGTCACGTGACGCTGTTTTAGGGTCACATGACGCTGTTTTAGGGTCACATGACGCTGTTTTAGGGTCACATGACGCTGTTTTAGTGTCACATGATGCTGTTTTAGTGTCACATGATGCTGTTTTAGGGTCACATGATGCTGTTTTAGGGTCACATGACGCTGTTTTAGTGTCACATGACGCTGTTTTAGTGTCACATGACGCTGTTTTAGTGTCACATGATGCTGTTTTAGGGTCACATGATGCTGTCTTAGTGTCACATGATGCTGTTTTAGGGTCACATGACGCTGTTTTAGTGTCACATGATGCTGTTTTAGGGTCACGTGACGCAGTTTTAGGGTCACGTGACGCTGTTTTAGGGTCACATGATGCTGTTTTAGGGTCACATGATGCTGTTTTAGGATCACGTGACGCTGTTTTAGGGTCACGTGACGCTGTTTTAGGGTCACATGACGCTGTTTTAGGGTCACATGACACTGTTTTAGGGTGACATGACGCTGTTTTAGGGTCACATGACGCTGTTTTAGGGTCACATGACGCTATTTTAGTGTCACATGATGCTGTTTTAGGGTCACATGACGCTGTGTTAGGGTCACCTGATGCTGTTTTAGTGTCACCTGATGCTGTTTTAAGGTCACGTGATGCTGTTTTATGGTCACATGACGCTGTTTTAGGGTCACATGACACTGTTTTAGGGTCACATGACACAGTTTTAGGGTCACATGAAGCTGTTTTAGGGTCACATGATGCTGTTTTAGGGTCACATGATGCTGTTTTAGGGTCACATGACGCTGTTTTAGGGTCACATGAAGCTGTTTTAGGGTCACATGATGCTGTTTTAGGGTCACATGATGCTGTTTTAGGGTCACATGATGCTGTTTTAGGGTCACATGACGCTGTTTTAGGGTCACATGAAGCTGGTATATCGGATTGGTGGGAGAACATCACATGATCAATATGGACAGGCTACATAGAGCTCATGTTCCAGCTGATAGAGACATATCGAGCTATAATAAGAAAACAACGACGCTATCAACACATCGCCATGACGACACAGATGCAACGTGTCTTTTATTGCCCCCCCGGCACCGCTGCGAGACTCATTTTTTGAGACATGTCTCTCTGTCTGAGCGTCTCCCATTGTCTCTGCAGGACGTCCCACGGCTTGTCCTCACCTGGGTCTGCGAGTCCGGACTTTGGGACGGATCCTCTGTAAAGTTCATTATGAAGTCAGTGGGTGGGGACGTGGACCGGAGGTCTGATAGTCTTTATCTAGACAGGGAGTGATAGCCTGGGCGTGGGGGGGTCAGGGGGGGCGGTGCAGGCGGGGTTTTATGGATCTGATCAAGTTATTCAGTTACTCAGGAACTCAGTGACCAACCCCCACAACGTCAGGTGAATCCCCGCAGGAAGTGACATCACTGACGGGTTGGAAAGCTGCCAGTTTGAATTCAGTTAGTCTTCGTGTCCCGCTCTGGGATTGTTATGGCGTCACAATACCCCCGCCCGTTGTCTTCGGGGGTCAAATCTGACCGAAATATACGCGATCAGAAATTTGGGTTTCTTTCAAATAATTTGAAAACAATTGGTAAAAGAAGTTTTAAAAAAGTGTAAAAATAAAGAGAAAATGTAAAAAAAAAAAAGGTGATTTAAATGGGAACAAATGTCAAACAAAATTTCAAAAGACTCCAAAAAAAGTGTCAAAATCATCGGAGGAAAGACACATTAAGTGTCTTCAGGTCTGATCTGACCCCCTTTCTAAAGAGTTTCTATGTCAGAAATTTGGGTTTCTGTCAAACTAATTGTCCATAAAGTAACGAGGACGGTCCCAACAACGCTGCTCACCTGGTACGTTAATCATCCCCAGCTCACTGGATTGGGTGTTTTTCTCAAATTTTATATTATTTGGAGAAAATACTACTGCTAAAATAACTTTTTAAAAAGTATAAAAAAAAGAGAAAAACGTCAATAAAAGTGATTAAAATGTGAAAAAATGTCGAAAAAAAAACATTTCAAAAGACTCTGAAAAAGTTAACAAAATCATCGGAGGAAAAACACAAAAGGGTCAAAAAAAGACGACGAAAACCTCCATAAAAGGTGTCAAAAAAGGTCAAAAGAAAAATATCAATAAAAGAAAAATGTCAATAAAAGAAAAATGTCAATAAACGAAAAATGTCAAAAAAGAAAAATGTCAATAAAAGAAAAATGTCAATAAATGAAAAATGTCAATTAATGAAAAATGTCAATAAATAAAAAATGTCAATAAAAGAAAAATGTCAATAAAAGAAAAATGTCAATAAAAGAAAAATGTCAATAAATGAAAAATGTCAATAAAAGAAAAAAGTCAATTAAAGAAAAATGTCAATAAATGAAAATGTCAATAAACGAAAAATGTCAAAAAAATAGTGTCAATAAACGAAAAATTTCAAAAAAAGAAAAATGTCAATAAATAAAAAATGTCAATAAAAGAAAAATGTCAATAAAAGAAAAATGTCAATAAATGAAAAATGTCAATAAAAGAAAAATGTCAATAAATGAAAAATGTCAATAAAAGAAAAATGTCAATTAAAGAAAAATGTCAATAAATGAAAATGTCAATAAACGAAAAATGTCAAAAAATAAAGTGTCAATAAACGAAAAATTTCAAAAAAGAAAAATGTCAATAAAAGAAAAATGTCAATAAAAGAAAAATGTCAATAAAAGAAAAATGTCAATAAATGAAAAATCTCAATAAAAGAAAAATCTCAATAAAAGAAATTGTCAATAAACAAAAAATGTCAATAAACAAAAAATGTCAATAAAAGAAAAATGTCAATAAACAAAAAATTTCAAAAAAAGAAAAATGTCAATAAAAGAAAAATGTCAATAAAAGAAAAATGTCAATAAATGAAAAATGTCAATAAAAGAAAAATGTCAATAAAAGAAAAATGTCAATAAATGAAAAATGTCAATAAAAGAAAAATGTCAATAAAAGAAAAATGTCAATAAACGAAAAATGTCAATAAAAGAAAAATGTCAATAAACGAAAAATGTCAATAAAAGAAAAATGTCAAAAAATAAAAAATGTCAATAAAAGAAAAATGTCAATAAAAGAAAAATGTCAATAAACGAAAAATGTCAATAAAAGAAAAATGTCAATAAATGAAAAATGTCAATAAAAGAAAAATGTCAATAAATGAAAAATGTCAATAAAAGAAAAATGTCAATAAATGAAAAATGTCAATAAAAGAAAAATGTCAATAAAAGAAAAATGTCAATAAATGAAAAATGTCAATAAAAGAAAAATGTCAATAAATGAAAAATGTCAATAAAAGAAAAATGTCAATAAAAGAAAAATGTCAATAAACGAAAAATGTCAATAAAAGAAAAATGTCAATAAACGAAAAATGTCAATAAAAGAAAAATGTCAAAAAATAAAAAATGTCAATAAAAGAAAAATGTCAATAAATGAAAAATGTCAATAAAAGAAAAATGTCAATAAATGAAAAATGTCAATAAAAGAAAAATGTCAATAAATGAAAAATGTCAATAAAAGAAAAATGTCAATAAAAGAAAAATGTCAATAAAAGAAAATGTCAAAAAATAAAAAATGTCAATAAAAGAAAAATGTCAATAAAAGAAAATGTCAATAAACAAAAAATGTCTGAAAAAGTTAACAAAATCATCGGAGGAAAAACACAAAAGGGTCAAAAAAAGACGACAAAAACCTCCATAAAAGGTGTCAAAAAAGGTCAAAAGAAAAATATCAATAAAAGAAAAATGTCAATAAACGAAAAATGTCAATAAACGAAAAATTTCAAAAAAAAAATGTCAATAAAAGAAAATGTCAATAAAAGAAAAATGTCAATAAAAGAAAATGTCAATAAACAAAAAATGTCAATAAAAGAAAAATGTCAATAAAAGAAAAATGTCAATAAAAGAAAATGTCAATAAACAAAAAATGTCAATAAAAGAAAAATGTCAATAAAAGAAAAATGTCAATAAATGAAAAATGTCAATAAAAGAAAAATGTCAATAAACGAAAAATGTCAATAAAAGAAAAATGTCAATAAACAAAAATGTCAATAAAAGAAAATGTCAATAAAAGAAAATGTCAATAAACAAAAAATGTCAATAAAAGAAAAATGTCAATAAAAGAAAAATGTCAAAAAAAGAAAATGTCAATAAACAATAAATGTCAATAAAAGAAAAATGTCAATAAAAGAAAAATGTCAATAAAAGAAAAATGTCAATAAAAGAAAAATGTCAATAAAAGAAAAATGTCAATAAAAGAAAAATGTCAATAAAAGAAAAATGTCAATAAAAGAAAAATGTCAATAAAAGAAAAATGTCAATATAAGTGATAAAAATGTGAAAGAAAGTCAAAACTGGGCCCCTGCTCTGAGACTCGAGACTTGAAACTGGGCCCCTGCTCTGAGACTCGAGACTTGAAACTGGGCCCCAGCTCTGAGACTCGAGACTTGAAACTGGGCCCCAGCTCAGAGACCTGTGAGAAACCACGAGGTGCAGATGTGTCCAGAGTGGCTAACGAGGTCCCCGGTCTCCATGGAGACACAACAAACACCCTTAATTATCAGACCAGTGTGGAAACGTCTCAAATGTCCACATTTACTATAATGGACACAAGCCAACCTGCCAGCCAATCAGCAACCAGCCAACCTGCCAGCCAATCAGCAACCAGCCAACCTGCCAGCCAATCAGCAACCAGCATGGTCTCCTTGGAGCCGAGACAGAGAGCAGGGAGGAATGTGTTCGCTCTGATGTGTAATCGTTTAGTGCGCTGAGTCATCCTGGCACGCAGATAGCAGCGCGTGTGTGTGTGTGTGTGTGTTTCTGTGTGTGTGTGTGTGTGTGTGTGTGTGCTCTGTGTGTGTGTGTGTGCTCTGTGTGTGTGTGTGTGTGTGTTTCTGTGTGTGTGTGTGTGTGTGTCTGTGGCTCTGTGTGTGTGTGTGTGTGTTTCTGTGTGTGTGTGTGTGTGTGTGTGTGTGTGTGTGTGTGTGTGTGTGTGTGTGTGTGTGTTTGTGTGTGTGTGTTCTGTGTGTGTGTGTGTGTGTTTCTGTGTGTGTGTGTGTGTGTGTGTGTGTGTGTGTGTGTGTGTGTGTGTGTGTGTGTGTGTGTGTGTGTGTGTGTGTGTGTGTGTGTGTGTGTGTGTGTGTGTGTGTGTATTTAACACCACACCCTTTCCCGTGCTGGATCATAACGGAGCTGCTGCTGCTGCTGAAGGTAAGAAACACGAATATCTGAACTTCTTCCAACTTTCTCCGACATTTGTCGTCACTTTTTAACGTTTTCTAACTTTTCCCGAAGTTCTTTCTCACTTTTTACGTCTTTGTCGATTATTTCTGCGTTTTTTTGGGACATTTTTGTAGTTTTTTTCCTACATTTCTCTGATTTTCTTCAGTCTTTTCTTTCCTAAAACGCTCTAAATGAATAAAACCCCAGATCCACTGAGACCAGATCCACTGAGACCAGATCCAGTGAGACCTGAGACCAGTTCTGTAACGTGTGAGGAGCGTCGGATGGAAACATCCACGCTGTTATTTTACTATTTGGTGGAAGGAAACCCAGATTTCTGATTTAGAGACTTTTGGAAAACGGGTCAGATACCTCGAGGACATTGGGGGTCTGCAGCGGTCTAAGTGATCCAGCACCCCCTCCGCCCACATGACTGATAGTGAAGCATTATATTGAGGGTTGAAGTCTTTTCTTTGAGGACTTTCCAGGTACAAATCCCTCACGCTAGGACCAAAATCTGCATTAATAGAGAGATAGATAGATAGATAGAGAGAGAGAGAGAGAGAGAGAGAGAGAGAGAGAGAGAGAGAGAGAGAGAGAGAGAGAGAGAGAGAGAGAGGGAGGGATGGATGGATGGATAGATAGATAGATAGATAGATAGATAGATAGATAGATAGATAGATAGATAGATAGAGAGAGAGAGAGAGAGGGGGCGGGGTGTGGACGGGTGAAGTCCTCCCTGCAGACCACGCTGATCTCTGCCTGCCTGTAATTACCAGTGTGTCATGGTGTGGACAGGGTGTGTGTGTGTGTGTGGGGGTGTGTGTGTGTGTGGGGGGGTGTGTGTGTGTGTGGGGGGCGGGCACATGGACGGGTGTGGATGGGGGGGGGGACAGGGGGTGGAGTCCTCCCTGCAGACCTCGCTGGTCTCTGTGATCACCAGAGTGTCATGTAGGTGTCAGATGGAGGATCACAGAGACCTGACGGAGGACGTCTCCATGGTTTTAACTTTCTCACGTTTTCATTCCTTTATTCAATGTTTGTCGCTTTTTTTTAACTTTTAACTTCAGTTTTACAGATATTTTATCTTAATAAACAGTATACATAAATAGTTAATTCTGCATTTTTAACGCAAGGATTAGGTATAATTTCCTGAATAATTAGGCTAATTGACCATGAATTGCAAAAATAAGTGCAGTAATAAGTGGATGTTAGTGGTGTCTATAGATGGGAGTGAAAAGAAGTGGAAAACAGCAAGAAAATAAGTGCCAGAAGTGATGTAAAAACATACAAAATGTTAACAAAAGAGAGGATTGTTTTGGGAGGTTGACAGTTGCATGGTCCAATTTTTTGAATTTATGGTCAATAAACCTCATTTATAGGAAATTATTCCTAATGTTTAGTTAGAAAAGCAGAAATTAGGAATTATTGAGACTAAAATTAAAGGAATGGATGTTGATGATAATCACACACTGGAATATGTCAACTTTTACTCTCAATACTATTTCAAAAACAACTAAGGTCTATATAAAGAGACTTCAGATACAGTATTAGGGACCACTAAGGTCTATATAAAGAGACTTCAGATACAGTATTAGGGACCACTAAGGTCTATATAAAGAGACTTCAGATACAGTATTAGGGACCACTAAGGTCTATATAAAGAGACTTCAGATACAGTATTAGGGACCACTAAGGTCTATATAAAGAGACTTCAGATACAGTATTAGGGGACCACTAAGGTCTATATAAAGAGACTTCAGATACAGTATTAGGGACCACTAAGGTCTATATAAAGAGACATCAGATACAGTATTAGGGACCACTAAGGTCTATATAAAGAAACTTCAGATACAGTATTAGGGGACCACTAAGGTCTATATAAAGAGACTTCAGATACAGTATTAGGGACCACTAAGGTCTATATAAAGAGACTTCAGATACAGTATTAGGGACCACTAAGGTCTATATAAAGAGACTTCAGATACAGTATTAGGGACCACTAAGGTCTATATAAAGAGACTTCAGATACAGTATTAGGGACCACTAAGGTCTATATAAAGAGACTTCAGATACAGTATTAGGGGACCACTAAGGTCTATATAAAGAGACTTCAGATACAGTATTAGGGACCACTAAGGTCTATATAAAGAGACTTCAGATACAGTATTAGGGACCACTAAGGTCTATATAAAGAGACTTCAGATACAGTATTAGGGACCACTAAGGTCTATATAAAGAGACTTCAGTTACAGTATTAGGGACCACTAAGGTCTATATAAAGAGACTTCAGATACAGTATTAGGGGACCACTAAGGTCTATATAAAGAGACTTCAGATACAGTATTAGGGGCCACTAAGGTCTATATAAAGAGACTTCAGATACAGTATTAGGGACCACTAAGGTCTATATAAAGAGACTTCAGATACAGTATTAGGGACCACTAAGGTCTATAAAAAGAGACTTCAGATACAGTATTAGGGACCACTAAGGTCTATATAAAGAGACTTCAGATACAGTATTAGGGACCACTAACGTCTATATAAAGAGACTTCAGATCCAGTATTAGGGACCACTAAGGTCTATATAAAGAGACTTCAGATACAGTATTAGGGACCACTAAGGTCTATATAAAGAGACTTCAGATACAGTATTAGGGACCACTAAGGTCTATATAAAGAGACTTCAGATACAGTATTAGGGACCACTAAGGTCTATATAAAGAGACTTCAGATACAGTATTAGGGGACCACTAAGGTCTATATAAAGAGACTTCAGATACAGTATTAGGGACCACTAAGGTCTATATAAAGAGACTTCAGATACAGTATTAGGGACCACTAAGGTCTATATAAAGAGACTTCAGATACAGTATTAGGGACCACTAAGGTCTATATAAAGAGACTTCAGATACAGTATTAGGGACCACTAACGTCTATATAAAGAGACTTCAGATCCAGTATTAGGGACCACTAAGGTCTATATAAAGAGACTTCAGATACAGTATTAGGGGACCACTAAGGTCTATATAAAGAGACTTCAGATACAGTATTAGGGACCACTAAGGTCTATATAAAGAGACTTCAGATACAGTATTAGGGGACCACTAAAGGTTATACTCTTCCAGTCTGTCTCTGTGGGACAGGAAGTGCAGGACCGTCTGTATTTCAGCTGTTGCTAGGTGATGGAGGAAACACTAACCTGCACACACTTCCTGTTCCCGTTCATGTTCTGTAAGGGGGGGGGGATGTATTGAATAACAATAACTTTATTGATTATTGCAAATCAAACTTACACTTTACAGAGATTGATTCCATCTAGTCGTTTCCTTTAAGTTCTGTGTGTGTGTCTGTATATGTGTGTGTGTGTGTGTGTCTCTGTATATGTATGTGTGTGTGTGTGTGTGTGTGTGTGTGTCTCTGTATATGTATGTGTGTGTGTGTGTGTGTGTGTGTGTCTCTGTGTGTGTGTGTGTCTGTATAAGTATATGTGTGTGTGTGTGTGTGTGTCTGTATATATGTGTGTGTGTGTCTCTGTGTGTGTGTGTGTCTGTATAAGTATATGTGTGTGTGTGTGTGTGTGTGTGTGTGTGTGTCTGTATATATGTGTGTGTGTGTCTCTATAAGTATATGTGTGTGTGTGTGTGTGTGTCTGTGTCTGTGTCTGTATATGTGTGTGTGTGTGTGTGTGTGTGTGTGTGTGTGTGTATGTGTGTGTGTGTGTGTGTGTGTGTGTGTGTGTGTGTGTGTATATGCGTGTGTGTGTGTGTCTCTTTGTTCTGTCCCTTCTCTTATCTGCAGACACTCCCTCGGCCACGTCCTGGTCAATAAATCAAACACACCTATAATGAGGCGTTTACTGCCCGCAGGATTCCGAAGGTCTCGGTGTTAATCGCTCCCTCAGGAGGAAACCCAGCCTTAATTAATTAATTCATTTTAATTCATACATGCCAATGGAGAGATATCAGAGTGGGGGACATGCTCAGGTCCTATACATGCACTAATGGAGAGATATCAGATTGTGTGTGTGTGTGTGTATGTATGTGTGTGTGTGTGTGTGTGTGTGTGTGTGTGTGTGTGTGTGTGTCTGTCGGGGGCTGACAGTGCTGGACCAGCGCCCTGATTGGCTGGGGGTTTGGTGCCTTGCTAAAGAGCACCAGGAGGCCCCTCACACGTCTCAGCTCACTGCTGTCTCTGGATTTGGAGTTTTTGTCTAAGTGAAATAAACTGAGAATAAATTGAAATAATTATTTTAATTTAAAAATAGAATATTTCTTTCTTAAATGTTCAAAAAATGTCAGAAACTGTTAATAATAATAATTAATAACTTATTAATTATTAACTTATTATTAATTATTAATAACGTCCGTCTCCTGCAGGTCTGGATCAACATGGCCCTCGTCTCTGAGTTTCTGGGCCAGCTGACGCTGTCGTACGGGGGGGTGAGTCTCCCGTCCTCATGTTGTCCTCATGATGTCCTCATGATGTCCTCATGATGTCCTCAAGTTGCCCCCATGTTGCCCCCATGTTGTCCCCATGTTGCCCCCATGTTGTCCCCATGTTGCCCCCATGTTGTCCTCATGTTGTCCCCATGTTGTCCCCATGTTGTCCCCATGTTGCCCTCATGTTGTCCTCATGTTGTCCCCATGTTGCCTTCATGTTGTCCTCATGTTGCCCCCATGTTGTCCTCATGTTGTCCTCATGTTGCCCCCATGTTGTCCTCATGATGTCCTCATGTTGTCCCCATGTTGTCCCCATGTTGCCTTCATGTTGTCCTCATGTTGCCCCCATGTGGTCCTCATGTTGCCCTCATGTGGTCCTCATCTTGCCCTCATCTTGCCCTCATGTTGTCCCCATGTTGTCCCCATGTTGTCCCCATGTTGTCCCCATGAAGTAGCCTCCGAGATGCTAACGCTAATGCTACGCTCCTGTAACGTCTGAGGACTTTAAGATTTTTTTCTGCATTTCTTTTCTAAAATTTAAAGATTTTTTCTAATATTTCAATCTCACTCAAAACCCCAATGATGGTTTTTCCAAGTGTGTGTGTGTGTGTGTATATATGTGTGTGTGTGTGTATATGTGTGTGTGTGTGTGTATATGTGTGTGTGTGTGTGTATATGTGTGTGTGTATATATGTGTGTGTATATATATGTGTGTGTGTGTGTGTGTGTGTGTATATGTGCGTGTGTGTACGTGTATGTGTGTATGTGTATGCGTGTGTGTGTGTGTGTGTATATATGTGTGTGTGTGTGTGTGTGTGTGTATATGTGCGTGTGCGTACGTGTATGTGTGTATGTGTATGCGTGTGTGTGTGTGTGTGTGTGTATATATGTGTGTGTATATGTGTGTGTGTGTGCGTGTGCGTGTGTGTGTGAATGTGTGTGTGAATGTGTGTGTGTGAATGTGTGTGTGTATGTGTGTGTGTGTATATGTGTGTGTGTGTATATATGCGTGCGTGTGTGTGTGTGTGTGTGTATATGTGTGTGTGTGTATATGTGTGTGTGTGTGTGTATATATGCGTGCGTGTGTGTGTGTGTGTGTGTGTAATTAAAAGGGACACTAACCCCAGAGAAAGAGCTCTTTTTTCATAACATGGCCCTTTAAGATCCACTTGAGGAATCCCAGACCTGTTGTTGAATGTTTCAGTCAGCCAATCACAACGCACCGTCAGCACCAATCAGCTGTTTGATAGAGTCTAACTGCACAACCGCCAATAAAGGACATGAAAGCATCAGAGCCGCCATGTTGTTTTTGACTGAGAGACCCCCTGTCCTGTGTAGGAAGCAGAGCCCAAATTCCCCACCGTGGTGCCGGCTCGGGACTTCGACCCGGCGAGAGACGCCGCCAGGATCGAGACGGCCCTGAAGACTAAAGGTGAGAGACAGACAAACAGACAGACAGACAGACAGACAGACAGACAGACAGACAGACAGACAGACAGACAGACAGACAGACAGACAGAGGGAGAGAGACAGAGGGACAGACAGACAGACAGACAGACAGACAGACAGACAGACAGACAGACAGACAGAGGGAGAGAGACAGAGGGACAGACAGACAGACAGACAGACAGACAGACAGACAGACCGATTGTACTGTATACATATGCACAACTGTATATATCCAGGTGTGTGTGTGTGTGTGTGCGTGTATATATATATATATATATACATACATACATACATACATACATACATACATACATACACACACACACACACACACCTGGATGTATATACACCTGGATACATATACACCTTTATTTTTATATATATATGGTGTGTATATATCCAGGTGTGTATACATCCAGGTGTATATACATCCAGGTGTGTATATATAAAAGTGTATATGTATCTAGGTGTGTATATATCCAGGTGTATATACATCCAGGTGTGTATACATCCAGGTGTGTATACATCCAGGTGTGTATACATCCAGGTGTATATACATCCAGGTGTGTATATATATATAAAGGTGTATATGTATCTAGGTGTGTATATATCCAGGTGTATATACATCCAGGTGTGTATACATCCAGGTGTGTATACATCCAGGTGTGTATACATCCAGGTGTATATACATCCAGGTGTGTATATATATATAAAGGTGTATATGTATCCAGGTGTGTATATATCCAGGTGTGTATACATCCAGGTGTGTATACACATCCAGGTGTATATACATCCAGGTGTGTATATATATATAAAGGTGTATATATATCCAGGTGTGTATATATCCAGGTGTGTATACATCCAGTTGTGTATATACATCCAGGTGTGTATATATCCAGGTGTGTGTATATGAGTAGCGTTGACCTAACCTCACCTGGGGGGGGGGTGCAGGTGTGGACGAGCAGACCGTCATCGACGTCCTGACCAGACGCAGCTACGAGCAGCGGAGGGACATCGCCTTCGAATACGAACGCATCGCCAAGAAGGTCAGGAAGGCTTCTAGAACCAATCAAAATAGAGGAGGAGGAGGAGGAGGAGGAGGAGGAGGAGGAGGAGGAGGGGGAGAAGGAGGAGGAGGGGGAGAAGAGGAGGGAGAGGAGGAAGGGAAAGAAGAAAGAGGGAAAGGAGGAGGAGGGAGAGAAGGAGGAGGAGGAAGAGGGAGAGAAGGAGGAGGAGGAGGAGGGAGAGAAGGAGGAGGAGGAAGAGGGAGAGAAGGAGGAGAGGGAGAGGAGGAGGAGGAGGAGGAGGAGGAGGGAGAGGAGGAAGGGAAAGAAGAAAGAGGGAAAGGAGGAGGAGGAAAAGAAGGAAGAAGAGGAGGAGGAGGAGGAGGGAAAGAAGGAAGAAGAGGAGGGGGAGGGAAAGGAGGAAGAGGAGGAGGAGGGGGAGGGAGAGGAGGAGGAGGAGGAGGAAGGGAAAGAAGAAAGAGGGAAAGGAGGAGGAGGGAAAGAAGGAAGAAGAGGAGGGGGAGGGAAAGGAGGAAGAGGAGGGGGAGGGAGAGGAGGAGGAGGAGGGAGAAGAGGAGGAGGGGAGGGAGAAGAGGAGGTGGAGGAGGAGGGAAAGGAGGAGGAGGAGGGAAAGGAGGAAGAGGAGGGAGAAGAGGAGGAGGAGGAAGAGGAGGAGGGAGAGAAGGAGGAGGAGGAGGAAGAGGGAGAGATGGAGGAGGAAGAGGGAGAGAAGGAGGAGGAGGAGGAGGAGGAAGAGGGAGAGAAGGAGGAGGAGGAGGAGGAGGAGGAGGGAGCTAAACGCAGTGAAACAGATGTAACTATGTGGAGTGTGTGTTTTCCCAGGATCTGAACGTGGCCCTGAAGGCAGCGCTGTCCGGCCCCCTGGAGGTTCTGGTTCTGGGTCTGATGAAGAGCACGGCCCAGTACGACGCCTCGGAGCTCAAGGCCTCCATGAAGGTACTGCAATAAAGTACTGTGATAAAGTACTGCGATAAAGTACTGTGATAAAGTACTGTGATAAGGTACTGTGATAAAGTACTGCGATATTATACAGTACTTTTACTCAAGTACTGCACTGAGCCCAAAGCCTCCATCACCACGGTTCAATATCAGTACTCTCAATAGGTACTTTTACTCAAGTACTGCAGTAATGTACAGTACTTGAGTAAAAGTACTTCCACAAAAATATGTTTTTTTTGTGATTGTTGCTAAAATCCTTGATTATGTGACACGTAGGAGGGAGGGGAGGAAGAGGAAGAGGAAGAGGAGGAGGAGGAGGGAGAAAAAGGAGGGAGAGAAGGAGGAGGAGGAAGAGGAAGAGGAGGAGGAGGAGGAAGAGAAGGAGGAGGAGGAGGAGGGAGAGGAAGAGAAGGAGGAGGAGGAGGAGAGAGGAGGAGGAGGGAGAGGAAGAGGAGGAGGGAGAGGAAGAGGAGGAGGAGGAGGGAGAGGAAGAGAAGGAGGGAGAGGAAGAGAAGGAGGAGGAGGAGGAAGAGAAGGAGGAGGAGGAGGAGGGAGAGGAAGAGAAGGAGGGAGAGGAAGAGAAGGAGGAGGAGGAGGAGGGAGAGGAGGAGGAGGAGGGAGAGGAAGAGGAGGAGGGAGAGGAAGAGGAGGAGGAGGAGGGAGAGGAAGAGGAGGAGGGAGAGGAAGAGGAGGAGGAGGAAGAGAAGGAGGAGGAGGAGGGAGAGGAAGAGGAGGAGGAAGGAGAAATTGTCAGAACTTGTAAAACCTGCAGTTTAATGAAAGACTGTCTTGTCGCATAGTTACATCACTTCGTAACATTACCATGGCAACAGGGGACATGAATGAGGATCCTACCTGCTGCTGGTCTTCTGGGGGTCTGGGTGTATGAATGAGGATCCTACCTGCTGCTGGTCTTCTGTGGGTCTGGGTGTATGAATGACGATCCTTCCTGTTGCTGGTCTTCTGGGGGGTCTGGGTGTGGTGTGTGAATGAGGATCCTACCTGCTGCTGGTCTTCTGGGGGGTCTGGGTGTATGAATGAGGATCCTACCTGCTGCTGGTCTTCTGGGGGTCTGGGAGTATGAATGAGGATCCTACCTGCTGCTGGTCTTCTGGGGGTCTGGGTGTATGAATGAGGATCCTACCTGCTGCTGGTCTTCTGGGGGTCTGGGTGTATGAATGAGGATCCTACCTGTTGCTGGTCTTCTGGGGGGTCTGGGTGTATGAATGAGGATCCTACCTGCTGCTGGTCTTCTGGGGGTCTGGGTGTATGAATGAGGATCCTACCTGTTGCTGGTCTTCTGGGGGGTCTGGGTGTGGTGTATGAATGAGGATCCTACCTGCTGCTGGTCTTCTGGGGGGTCTGGGAGTATGAATGAGGATCCTACCTGCTGCTGGTCTTCTGGGGGTCTGGGTGTATGAATGAGGATCCCACCTGCTGCTGGTCTTCTGGGGGGTCTGGGTGTATGAATGAGGATCCTACCTTCTGCTGGTCTTGCTTCCAGGGCCTGGGGACCGACGAGGAGACCCTCATCGAGATCGTCTGCTCCAGAAATGCAGAAGAGCTGGCGGACATCAAGAAGGTCTACAAAGAGAGTACGTCTCCCCCTCTCCCTCCCCTCTATCTCCCCCTCTGACATAATGATGTCCTGTCTCTGTGTGCAGTGTTTAAGAAGGACGTGGAGAAAGACGTAGCAGGAGACACATCAGGAGACTTCGCCAAACTGCTGCTGGCTCTGGTCCAGGTACTTCAGATTCTGGTCTCGCTTTGCCAGACCTTCCTCCACAGCCCTGCGGAGGAAGGTCTGGAGTCCCCCCCTGCTGGAGATCAGATTTCAGCCTTTTAACTCCGATGTTGTTGTTTCTCGCTCCCCAGACAAAGAGAGACCCCCCATCTAACGTGGTCGACTACGAGAAGATTGACGAGGACGCCAGAGTGAGTTATAGATCCAGTATTAGGGACCACTAAGGTCTATATAAAGAGACTTCAGATACAGTATTAGGGACCACTAAGGTCTATATAAAGAGACTTCAGATACAGTATTAGGGACCACTAAGGTCTATATAAAGAGACTTCAGATCCAGTATTAGGGACCACTAAGGTCTATATAAAGAGACTTCAGATCCAGTATTAGGGACCACTAAGGTCTATATAAAGAGACTTCAGATCCAGTATTAGGGACCACTAAGGTCTATATAAAAGAGACCCCCCCCCCCATTTCTTGGTGACGTCCTGAGTTAATCCGTCTCGTCTCTCAGTCTCTGTATGAAGCCGGCGTGAAGAGGAAGGGGACCGATGTGGGGACCTGGATCACCATCATGTCTCAGAGGAGCGTCCCCCACCTGCAGAAAGGTACAAACACACACACACACACACACACACACACACACACACACACACACACACACACACACACACGTGTAATATCGACCTCATTTCTTGGAGGTCAATGCACTACATACCCTCTGTGTGTGTGTGTGTGTGTGTGTGTCTGTGTGTGTGTGTGTGTGTGTGTGTGTGTGTGTGTGTGTGTGTGTGTGTGTGTGTCAGTGTTCGAGAGGTATAAGAGCTACAGTCCCTACGACATGAAGGAGAGCATCAGGAAGGAGGTGAAAGGAGATCTGGAGAAGTCCTTCCTCACGCTCGGTAAGAACATTTAGTCACAGACACACAGACCTGCTCTATCTGTAAATTATAGAGCGGTCTAGACCTGCTCTATCTGTAGATTATAGAGCGGTCTAGACCTGCTCTATCTGTAGATTATAGAGCGGTCTAGACCTGCTCTACCTGTAGATTATAGAGCGGTCTAGACCTGCTCTATCTGTAGATTATAGAGCGGTCTAGACCTGCTCTATCTGTAGATTATAGAGCGGTCTAGACCTGCTCTATCTGTAGATTATAGAGCGGTCTAGACCTGCTCTATCTGTAGATTATAGAGCGGTCTAGACCTGCTCTATCTGTAGATTATAGAGCGGTCTAGACCTGCTCTATCTGTAGATTATAGAGCGGTCTAGACCTGCTCTATCTGTAAATTATAGAGCGGTCTAGACCTGCTCTATCTGTAAATTATAGAGCGGTCTAGACCTGCTCTATCTGTAAATTATAGAGCGGTCTAGACCTGCTCTATCTGTAAATTATAGAGCGGTCTAGACCTGATCTATCTGTAAATTATAGAGCGGTCTAGACCTGCTCTATCTGTAAATTATAGAGCGGTCTAGACCTGCTCTATCTGTAAATTATAGAGCGGTCTAGACCTGCTCTATCTGTAAATTATAGAGCGGTCTAGACCTGATCTATCTGTAAATTATAGAGCGGTCTAGACCTGCTCTATCTGTAAATTATAGAGCGGTCTAGACCTGCTCTATCTGTAAATTATAGAGCGGTCTAGACCTGCTCCGTCTGTAAATTATAGAGCGGTCTAGACCTGCTCCATCTGTAAATTATAGAGCGGTCTAGACCTGCTCCATCTGTAAATTATAGAGCGGTCTAGACCTGCTCTACCTGTAGACTATAAAGCAGTCTAGACCTGCTCTATCTGTAGACTATAAAGCGGTCTAGACCTGCTCTGAGACTCTCCCCGTCCCCCTTCTCTTCCCAGTGGAGTGCTTCGAGAACAGACAGCTGTACTTCGCCAACAGACTCAACGAAGCCATGAAGGTACATCCATACTTTAGTCCGGGGGGGGGGGGTAACTATAGAGTACAACTGTGAAGTACAACTGTGAAGTACAACTGTGAAGTACCTTACGTGAGTATTTTATTTTATATTTCTGCTCATCTTTAAGATTAAATGTCGGGTACGGTTGACAATCACTGAATATAATTATAAGACAAGGATTAAAGCAACAAAATAAAACTCATCTTACCAGCCGGATGTGGTGGGGGGGGGACTTCTTCTTCTTCTTCTTCTTCATCATCATCATCACCACCTGCCGAACCAGGATGCAGAACAGCAGATTATCAGGATAAATAAATAAAAAATAAATAAATAAATTAAAAAAGAAAGAAAATTAAATTTAATTTAATTTTTTTTTTAACTAAATAAAAAAATAATATAAAAAATATAAATAAAATAAATAAATAAATAAAATTAAAAATTAGCAAAAGAAATTAACAAAATAAATAAATAAATAAAAACCTGAACAAAACCAAAAGTAGGACATACCTAGAGTGATTTCTCTCCAGCAGCCCTGTGTCCTCATGTCCCTGTGTCCCTATGTCCTCATGTCCTCGTGTCCTCATGTCCTGGTGTCCTAGTGTCCTCGTGTCCATTTAGTTTTTTAGGGAGACCTTTTTTAAGATCTGTCCCGGGACAGCGGACGAAAAACAGCCTGTTGGATAATTCTGGTGCATTTACAGCAATGTTAGTTAATATACACGGTCCCTGTCTAATTAATTAATTAATAAATAACTTTCAGTAACATGAGCATGCACTCCCCATTCTGCATCTCCCACTGAGGGCGACTGGGGGGGGGGGGGCAGGCTCCAAGAAAAGGAGGGACCAGGTGATGTCAATCAGGTAATTAGGCTGAAGCATCAACCAATGAGTGATGAGAAAGGAGAGGGAAGGAAGTGAAGAACAGGAAATGAGGTACAGGAAGTGAGGTATGTGAGGAAAGCAAGTGCCAAAATAAGATGAAAATAGGATCTTTACTACGTGTCCCTGTCCCCAAATCATTACCCCTCCTGTTGCCCTGGGGCAAATCTGACCCGTTTTTAAAAGCTTCTACATCAGAAATTCGGGATTCTTTCATCCAAATATTCCACGGATGGTTCCAGATAACGCTGGAGGATCAGGTCTCTACTTTATTACATTTGGGGTGTTTTATTCTCTCCAAAGAAACTGACAAAGATAAAAAACATGATATAATTTCAAATAAATGAGGTTTCTTGATGATGAATTGGAAAAATAAAAATAAAAGTGTAAAACTAGTGTTGATGTGTTGGTGTCAGTGATGCGTTCAGTAGACGGGGGGGTAGGGGACAAATATGAAGAAGATGCTGAAAAATCGTCAAAAAGTGATTAAAAAAAAAAAGTATCTTAAATTATTATTAAAAGCAATAAAAAAGCGTCAAAAAATTGTCAATAAAGTGTGGAAAAATCGTCCAAAAGTGTCGAAAACCATCAAAAAAAGTCAAAAAAATCATCTCAAAATCATCTATGAAACATCTAAAAATTATCAAAAAATCGTCAAAAAAAATTGCGAAAAAATGGACGCAAATAGTGTAAAACTAGTGGTAAGCTGTAAGGTTACAAAAATGAAGAAAATGTTGGAAAAAATCTAAGTGTTAAAAACCATAAAAAAAACACCAAAAAAAGTATAAAAAAATAATCTGAACATTATAAAAAAAAATTCTAAAAAATGTCCAAAAAATGTCAAAACATTTCAAAAAAATTTCAAAAAATCATCCAAAAATCATCCACAAATTGTCGCAAATAGTGTAAAACTAGTGGTGATATATTGTTGTCAGTGAAGAAAATGTTGGAAAAAAGTGTAAAAAAGTTATAAAAAATATCTCAAAGGCATCAAAAGAGCAATTAAAATAAGTTGAGGGTATTTAGTGCATTGACTTCCATTCATTCATCCATTCATACGCTGGAGACTCAGCTTTAATAGTTTACGATGTTCGGATCTGCTTTTTAAGCTCCAGATCGTCAGTGAGTCCCCAGAATGGGACCATCATGAATTCAGGATATATAGTGCATTGACTTCCATTCATTTGCTGAAGAACTCACCTTAGCATTAACCTAAGAATTTAAGTTTGAGTTTATTTGACAATGTGGGACCGGCTTTTTAAGCCCCAGGTAGTCAGTGAGTCCCCAGAATGGGACTTTTTGGGGTCACAATCATAAGCCGAGGTATATGGTGCATTGACTTCATCCATCGGTGCGCTGGAGACCGCCAGTCCTAACGCTGCCGGTGTCTCTGCAGAGTAAAGGGGCCAAGGAGAAGGTGGTGACCCGGATCATGGTCTCTCGCTGTGAAGTGGACCTGATGAAGATCAGAACCGAGTTCAGGAGGCAGCACAAAAGATCCCTGTACCAGACCATCGCTGTGAGTACCGGGGTGTGTGTTTGTGTGCCTGTGCGTGTGTGTGTATGTGTGTGTGTGTGTGTGTGTGTGTGTGTGTGTGTGTGCCCGTGTGTGTCTATGTATGTGTATGTGTGTTTGTCTGTGTGTGTGTTTCTGTGTGTCTGTGTGTGTGTGTGTGTCTGTGTGTGTGTCTCTGTATGTGTGTGTGTTTGTGTGTGTCTCTGTCTTATTATTATAATTTTATATTATTATTAATAATATTATATTATTATATATTGTTTTAATTATTTTTACATTATTATTGTAATTAATAGTATTACATTATTGCATTTTTATATTATTATCATTATAATTATTAAATCAAAATTATTAATTACACGGTGCTGTGTGTGTGTGTGTGTGTGTGTGTGTGTCTGTGTGTGTGTGTGTGTGTGTGTGTGCGCGGGGGTTCAGGAGCACACCAAAGGAGACTACCAGAAGGCTCTGCTCAGTCTGTGTGGAGGAGACGACTGAACCCTCAACTCTGTCCAGACTCAGTTTCCCAGAAGGCCGCTGGGTCTGAAGTACCAGCTGACTGCAGATGTTCCTCCAGTGCTGAAATAAAACCTTTCACCTGGTAGTGTTTCCTGTTTCCTGTTTCCTGTTTCCTGTTTCCTGTTTCATTAACCCTCAGGTCGTTAAAGTTCTTCTGTTAATATCCGATATGAATTTATATCCGAAGAATAACATCGTATTTCCCGTACAAACAGTTTTAATAATAATAATAATGAGACAAAAGTGTGTAAATCATTATTTACACGACTGATTGGGGCCTGGGGGTGTGGCCACTTTGCCCTCATGTCTCTTTCTCATGGGGGATTCTCTGGACGAGCAAAGCAGAGAAAGGGGAGGTAACCTTGCCCCTTATGACATCATAAGGAGAAAACTCCAGATCGGCCAATCTGAGCTTTCATTTTCTCAAAGGCAGTGATTGGTGGGCTTGGGCTTGGGGTGAAGGCTGGGGGTGTGGCCACTTCTTTGAAAGCCATCATGTCTCTGTCTCATGGGGGTAATTCTCTGGGGATGCAAAGCAGAGAAAGGGGAGGTAACCTTGCCCCTTATGACATCATAAGGAGAACATTCCAGATTGGCCAATCTGAGCTTTCATTTTCACAGAGCAGGATACCCAGGGCTCGGTCTACACCTGTCACCATTTCTAGCCACTGGGGGGTCATAGGCAGGCTGGGGGACTCATATTAATGTTAAAAAAACCTCATTAAGGGACATTTTCATGCTCTTTAATGTTTCAAATCAAGCCTCATCCATGTAATCTAGCCTTGCAGATCTCCTGTTATGAGCTCTTCTTCATCTGGGTATGGGATGTGGTCTAAAGAAATCTGAACTAAATTTTTCTACATAAACTTACATACTTCTACTAAAAGAACATTTTAAATGCAGGACTTTTACGTGTAACAGAGTATTTTACAGTGTGGTATTAGTACTTTTTACTTTAGTAACCAATCTGAATGAGGGCTCATTGTAGGGCTGTAGTCAAGACCACCTTAGTCGAGTCCGAGACAAGTCCAAGACCAGGACTAGTCGAGTCCAAGACAAGACCGAGTCCAAAGAGGTTTGAGTCCAAGACAAGACCGAGTCCAAAGAGGTTTGAGTCCAAGACAAGACCGAGTCCAAAGAGGTTAGAGTCCAAGACAAAACCGAGTCCAAAGAGGTTAGAGTCCAAGACAAGACCGAGTCCAAAGAGGTTTGAGTCCAAGACAAGACCGAGTCCAAAGAGGTTAGAGTCCAAGACAAGACCGAGACCGAGTTCAGGACAGAATAAAGGTCTTATGCATGACAGTATCATTTTGGCTATCACTTTCCCTCCAATATTATTATCAACATAATAACGACACCTGGACTTGGTCAAGACCAGAAGCCATATTTGGCAAGACCAGTGGCCGAGACCGAGACAAGTACGAAACCATAGAAAAGCGGTCTTGAGTCATTGGGGGGTGTCATTGATCCCGGAACTTGGAATCTGTGAATGTCTTTCTAACTTTACCGAAGTGGGTTCAGTGTCCCCGTTTCACCAAAATAAAAGCATGACGTGTTTTGGAGGTATATACGCCTCCAGACCAGACCAAACTGGGGCCATTTTCAGCAATGGCCCCGGTTTGGTCTGAGGAATCTGGTCACCTGACTCTGGGTGTATTCTCACCTGCTGAGCTCCCCCCAGGCCGACTCAGAGACTCTTTCCACCGTCCTGGGTTGAGGACACGTCCGGAGAGAGGGAGCTGCTCATTCTGGTCTGGCGGACCTGGCGGAGGTGTGCATGTGGTTTCAGGATCCGTCACAGCCTCTCACACCAGAGTCAGGACCGGTCTCACCTGTGGATCAGAGGGGAGTCAGGACCGGTCTCACCTGTGGATCAGAGGGGAGTCAGGACCGGTCTCACCTGTGGATCAGAGGGGAGTCAGGACCGGTCTCACCTGTGGATCAGAGGGGAGTCAGGACGAGTCTAATCCGTGGATCAGAGGGGAGTCAGGACCGGTCTCACCTGTGGATCAGAGGGGAGTCAGGACCGGTCTCACCTGTGGATCAGAGGGGAGTCAGGACCGGTCTCCCCTGTGGATCAGAGGGGAGTCAGGACCGGTCTCACCTGTGGATCAGAGGGGAGTCAGGACCGGTCTCCCCTGTGGATCAGAGGGGAGTCAGGACCGGTCTCACCTGTGGATCAGAGGGGAGTCAGGACCGGTCTCCCCTGTGGATCAGAGGGGAGTCAGGACCGGTCTCACCTGTGGATCAGAGGGGAGTCAGGACCGGTCTCACCTGTGGATCACGCCCAGTCACACGATGGAGTTCTGCTTTCTGTCCACTAGATGGAGCCAACTGATCACCTAATAAGCTAGATAAGAAGATATCAACATGTAGATGGATCATCTATCCATCTATCTATCTATCTATCTATCTATCTATCTATCTATCTATCTATCTATCTATCTATCTATCTATCTATCCATCCATCCATCCATCCATCCATCCATCCATCCATCCATCCATCCATCCATCCATCCATCCATCCATCTATCTATCTATCTATCTATCTATCTATCTATCTATCTATCCACCAGCAGAGGGCAGCAGAGACTCGTTGTATAATTACGTATGTTGCAGGACAGTCTCTGCAGGAGAAGAGTACTCTGATGGCATCTACTACTAAATATACTACACAATACTCACTATACTACTCCATCTACTACTTAATACTCCATCTACCACTAAGGTCTATATAAAGAGACTTCAGATACATTATCAGGGGACCACTAAGGTCTATATAAAGAGACTTCAGATTCAGTATTAGGGACCACTAAGGTCTATATAAAGAGACTTCAGATACAGTATTAGGGACCACTAAGGTCTATATAAAGAGACTTCAGATACAGTATTAGGGACCACTAAGGTCTATATAAAGAGACTTCAGATACAGTATTAGGGACCACTAAGGTCTATATAAAGAGACTTCAGATACAGTATTAGGGACCACTAAGGTCTATATAAAGAGACTTCAGATACAGTATTAGGGACCACTAAGGTCTATATAAAGAGACTTCAGATACAGTATTAGGGACCACTAAGGTCTATATAAAGAGACTTCAGATACAGTATTAGGGACCACTAAGGTCTATATAAAGAGACTTCAGATACAGTATTAGGGACCACTAAGGTCTATATAAAGAGACTTCAGATACAGTATTAGGGGACCACTAAGGTCTATATAAAAGAGACTTCAGATCCAGTATTAGGGACCACTAAGGTCTATATAAAGAGACTTCAGATACAGTATTAGGGACCACTAAGGTCTATATAAAGAGACTTCAGATACAGTATTAGGGACCACTAAGGTCTATATAAAGAGACTTCAGATACAGTATTAGGGACCACTAAGGTCTATATAAAGAGACTTCAGATCCAGTATTAGGGACCACTAAGGTCTATATAAAGAGACTTCAGATCCAGTATTAGGGACCACTAAGGTCTATATAAAGAGACTTCAGATACAGTATTAGGGACCACTAAGGTCTATATAAAGAGGCTTCAGATCCAGTATTAGGGACCACTAAGGTCTATATAAAGAGACTTCAGATACAGTATTAGGGACCACTAAGGTCTATATAAAAAGACTTCAGATACAGTATTAGGGGACCACTAAGGTCTATATAAAGAGACTTCAGATACAGTGTTAGGGGACCACTAAGGTCTATATAAAGGGACTTCAGACACAGTGTTAGGGGACCACTTAGGTCTATA